>JAAGEH010000418.1:0-17620 GCA_011751065.1 Lasiurus cinereus | reverse complement strand
GAACATTCCAGAAATGACCATGCAGGTTTCCAGGGACAGGAAAGCACGGAATCCCCAGGGTTTTCTAGCTTCTTGCTTTCACACATGTGTTCTCACCTTCCACTCATAGGAAACTCTAGGGAGCCTCCTACATACAGACACACACACACACCCCTCTCCTAGGGCGTCATCCTTGTGACTCTCCAGCGACCTTGCCCTGACCTTCAGCTGGACCCCCTACCTGTGGAGGAAGGGTGGCTGGGGCCCTGTGTTCACAGCTGCTGCACTTGAGAGGAACCTGGCCTCTGAGAATCCTGGGAGGTGGCTCTAGCCTCTGTAAGGTCCCTTAGGACCTGTGAAAATTTCTCCTTCTTATTGGTTAATCCTCATCGAATATATTTTTCCATGGAATTTTAGAGTGGAAGGGAGTACCAGACACACACACATACAGAGAAACATGGACGTGGGAGAGACTCATTGATTGGTTGCCTCCTGCACCCACCCTATCTGAGCCAAGGAAGTGACCCTGCAACTGAGGAATGTGCCCTTGACACAGGGTCTTCAGTCCATGGGCCACCACTCTATCCACTGAGCCAGACCAACTAGGGTGAACATTTCCATTAAATATCTTGCTTTCTCCATATTTCAAAGAGCAAATAGCATTTTCTGAGATGGGATTATGTAGGTTTGATCTGATCCTCCATTCATGCAAAGATATCGGAAATTGAGGGCAGGGGGCAGGAGGCGAGTGGCTGAGAACTGGGTGGGGAGAGGGTTTCCTTTTGTGGGACCAAAGCTCAGTGCTGGACCCACACAGTGGTGATGGTCACACAGCACTTCCAAGGCACTGAGCTCTTTAAAAGGAGTTGGGCCCTCGCTGAGTAGCCCAGTTGGTTGGAGCACGCGGTCAGGACACATACATGAACCAACCACTGGATCCATCCAGACCTGGACACACAAATGTGTCTCTTTCACTTTCTTCATATGGGTGGATGCCGATTTAAAAAAAGGAGGTACAGTGGTGAATTTTAGGTGGTCCATTTTGCCGCAATAAGAAACTATCTGGCCCTACCTGGTTTGGATAGAGCATCAGCCTGAGCACCGGAAGGTCCCTGGTTAGATCCCAGTCAAGGCCACCTGCTCGGGTTGCTGGCTTGATCCCCAGAAAAGGGCATCCAGAAGGCAGCCGATGAATGATTCTCTCTCCTCCTTGATATTTGTCTTTCTCTCCCACTCCCTTCCTCTCTGAAATCAATAAAAATATATGATAAGGAAAATGTCTGTAGAAGTTAAAAGCTTTTAGGGTTCTTTTGTGCTGTCCCTTGTCTGGAGCAAAGCTGGAAATGTTGGGCGGCAGTCTTAGGTTCATATTCACCAGGGATTCCTTCCCGTGGAATACTAGGTTGTAAATATGTTTATCCTGTTTTTTCCTACAGAATCATGGCCAAACAGTGATTACAATTTACCCATGGAATAGCTGTACCTTATCTTTTTTTTAATTGATTTTTGAGAGAGAGAGAGAGAGAGAGAGAGAGAGAGAGAGAGAGAGAGAGAGATAGAGAGATTTGGTGTTGTACTAAGCATTGCATTGATTGGTTGACTCTTGTCTGTGCCCCGCTTGAATGTGGAACCTGCAAAGTGGATGCGGGGGACAATCCACTCACCAACAGAGCCGCCGGTCTGGCCCCTCGACCTTATCTTGTCTGGAAGAGAAGCTGTAAAGGCTGACGTGATTATTGAAGGAGATTTTGGAGCCCAGCCGGTGTGGCTCAGGTGTTGAGTGTTGACCCATGAACCTACAGGTCACTGGATTATCTCCTGATCAGGCACATGCCAGCTTTCATGTTCAATCCCCACTGGGGGGCCTGCAGGTGTCAACTGATTGATATTTCTCTCTCTTACCTCTTCATTCCTCTCTCTCTAAAATCAATAAAATGAACTATTTTTTGAAAAAGAAGAATACTATGGCTTAACCTCCAAGGCATTAAATATGGGGCCAGTGAGGTGTGTTTAGTGTTGGGTGGGTCAACAGGGTAACTCCTCGCATTCTCTCCTCTCCTCCCCCAGCACTGTGGACCTGTCACCGTGTCTCTCCCTTCTTTTGCTCTGCCTCAGGAGCTGACTCCAGTACCGGTTGGCTCCAGTCCCATTGGAGACGTTTCCAGTGATGATGGCTACTGACCAGATGTTCTCAGATGCTCATGGGAACACGCAGGGCAGCCTGGACTGGGTGCTGCCACCGGGCGGACCACCCCAGGGACGCCTCACTGAAGGACAGTACTGGGACTCCGAGAGGGGGCACGTGCTCTTCAGAGCCTTCCACCCCCCGGAGGGCGCGGACCCCCTCCAGAGCCTGCACACCATGTCGGAGCTCCTTGACCGGTGGATGAGGCCGGACCTGCGCTCCATGAGGCAGGTCCTGGATCAGCTGGTGCTGGAGAAGTTTGTGACCTGCATGCCCCTGGAGCTGCAGGTGCTGGTCAAGGAGAGGAGGGTGCAGAGTTGCGAGGAGCTGGAGGCCTTGCTGATCAATAAGGAGAAAGCCAGGAAGTGGGTGAGTGGGACCCTCATGGTGGGCAGGGCAAGGGAGGTCAGGAAACTTTAATTGATTTCTATTTTTTATTTATTAAAAATATATTTGATGGATTCTTTAAAGAGACCATGGAGAGGGATAGACTTGGAAACATGGATGAGAGAGAAACATGGATCCTGTGCTCCTACTGGGGATGTGCCCGTAACCAAGGTCCCTGCTCTTGACTGGAATAAAACTATGGGACCCTTCAGTCCACAGGTTGACGCTCTTTCCACTGAGCCAAACAAGTTAGTGCTATTTTTTATTTTTTAAATGTATTTTGTGTTGTCTTCACAGAAGGAGAGAGAGAGAGAAACATCAGTGATGTCCCTCTTCCTGCCCCCGCTGAGGACCCAGCCTGAAACCAAATGGTGTGGCCTGGCCAGGGATCAAATCATGTCTCCTGGTACAGAGGTAGACGCCCAACCACTGAGCCACGTGTCCAGGCCACTTGAGCCTTCCTTACATGGACATGTTCTTCAGACTTTGGATCTCCCAACCTCAGGCTCACTTTGCCCATGACTTCAGAATAACCCCAGGAGGTAGACTTGTCGTTTCTGCCTCACGGGTAGGGAAACTGCGGCACAGAGATGGCGCCTTTCTCCCCAGGGAGCCTTTGGACTTGTTGGGAGACATGCTTGCTTGCCACCATTTGGGCAGAGGCTATTTTACCGATTGCTGAAAAGAATTCCTCTTTTAGAGAGAAAACGGGGAAGGGAGAGAGAGGGAAACATCCCTGTGGGGTTCCACAGAAAGTGTGAGTGTGAGTAGCACACACACAAGGAGGAGGGTGCCTCCTGGGTCTCACCTTGTTCCATTTCCTCCCACAGACTGTGGTCACCTTCGAAGGGCAGGAGTATCTTCAGGAGAATTCCGTCGAGGAAATCGGGAATACAGACCTCAGCATGGACTTGTCCGAGACTTCCCAAACCCCCATCAGTATGGCGGGGGCACATCCTGAGAACAGCCCTGAGGTCCTCAGAGAGCCAGGGAATCAGCCAGGACCCAGTGACATGGTGTGGGGACAAGTGAGTGTGTGAAGCCCTGATCTGTGGGGTCGGGTGGGAGCCGGTTCAAGGGAACACGGTGCCCGTGAGTGCTACAGCATCTGGGACATTGACACAGCATAGAAAGGGACCCCTAATGTATCCAGGGGATGCCTGAGGTCCATGGACATTTCTGAACCAATGTGGACCCTAACTATTCACCGACTTTTGACCTTTGGCCAGTAGAAATCCCATGTTCCTCTAGGCATTATCGGGGTGAGGAGTGGGGAGACCCAGGTCATGAATCGCTCTGTTTCCACAATTGGAAACAGGGAGCAGTTGAAATGCCCAGGGGAGATACACCTAGAGAAGGACGACTGAACACTGTTGGCCTGGCCAGTGTTGTTGGTGGTTCCAGCATCGGACCCAGGACTGTAGGGCTGTGGGTTTGATTCCCAGTCAAGGGCACATACCTGGGTTGCAGGTTCCATTCCCTGCCCAGTTTGGCAGATGTCTCTCACACTGATGTTTCTCTCTCGAGCTCTTGCTCTCCCTCTCTCTGTCCACCTGTCTTCCTTGCGCTCTAAAAATCAATCGAAAAACATCCTGTGGTGAGGATGAACAACAACAAAAAGAGTAAGGAGTATAATGTGTGGGATGGGCGTACATAATAACAGACTTGGGAGTTGGGGGTGACAGGGTTGCCCCCCAGGAAGTCTTTCCCTCCCCTGGCTTCACACAGGTCTACCCACCCTTCCTTACCTACTCTCAGGGGCAGAACGTCCTCCTGCCGGAGACCATTCCCAAGAAAAGTGACCCACAGGGTGTGAGGCCCCTGGAGGAGTTGGAGGAGTTGGAGGTGATGGAAGATGGGGAAGAGGCAGCCATTCTCACACCTCCAGAGCCTTCCCTTCCCAGCTGTCCTGGTGAGTGTGGAACTGGGCTTTAGAGCAAGTACTGATGCTCCCTCTGCTGGGCACCTGGCTGGGCATCCAGAGTGGCCCTCTATGGGGGACAGCTGGCTCTCCATGCCGAGCCTTCCCCATCTCGGGTGGACTCCCCGGTGTTCTGAGGTCTAGTCCCTCTGGTTTATTGGTGGATGGGAATGTTCTCCACCAACATCGGCTTTGAATCAGAGGCCTTTGGTGGTGTTATAAGTGTTCTTTGTAAAAATATATATACTTTAATTGATTGTTAGATAGAGTACAGAGGTGATAGAGATAGAAACATGGATGAGAGAGGAAATCATGGATTGGCTGCCTCCTACGTTGCACCCACCGGGGATCCAGCCCCCCAAGTTGGACATGTGCTCTGACAGGGAGTGGAGCTGGAGACCTCTTGGTTCCTGGGTGGACCAACGCTCAGTCCCTGCGCCAGCTGAAATTGCTTTGAGTAATGTGGTGTGTGAATCCTTTCTTTCAGGAGATTCCGTGAGGACAGAGGAGGAGCAGAACCCACAAGCGGGAATTGGCCTTGACCATGTGCATGCTGTAGACGAACCTCCCACCCACGTTCCAGAGACCCAGGCTTTGACTCGGCGTCCGAAGAGAAGAGGTGCTCAGAATGCAAGAGGTGCCCCCAAGAGAAAAAGGGGGAGCACTCCCATCCCCCAGGAGGAGCCTCAAGGAGCAGCCGTGCCATTGAAGAATGGACAAGTCCCCGGACAGCACGAGTCCCATTCAGACAGTGCATCAGACTCGGTGGAGCCAGCTGGCCACCCTGTTGGCCAAGAATCCGGGAGACACCTCCTCCGGTACGAGTGTCAGGACTGTGGCAGAAGCTTCACCTATAGATCTCAGTTGGACCTTCACCGGAGGTCCCACACGGGAGAGAGGCCCTTCCAGTGCCCGGACTGCCCCAAGAGATTTATTCAAGCCTCAGACCTGCATGTGCACCATCGCATCCACACGGGCGAGAAGCCGTACCGCTGTGCCACCTGCGAGAAGGATTTTACCCACAAGTCCACGCTGCGTGGTCACCAGCGGGTGCACACCCAGGAGACGCCGTACCAGTGCGAGGTCTGCCACCAGAGGTTCAGCCACCGAGGGAACCTCAGCGTCCACATGCGCATCCACTCGGGCCTGAGGCCCTACCGGTGTCCCCACTGCGACCGGACCTTCCGCCAACTGGGGACGTTTAAACGCCACCAGAACACATGTCAGGGAGGGTCCCCGGAGGCACCGGTCCCTTCTGGCCTATGAGCACATAGACAGAGGGGGTGCTATGGGTTAGAATTGGGGTCCCCCAGTAATTACTCCTGTTCCCTATGGGCCCCATCTTCTGTGTCAGTCTTGCTGGTGGTTTCAATAAATATTTCACGATTCAAGCCCTCTCCCTTGCTTGTCCTCTGTTGTTCTTTTCTTTTCTTTTTTTTTTTTTTGGTAAAATAAAGGTCCAGCGGAGTGGCCAGGTTCCCTACAGAATATCCTTTGCAATGTGGAGGTCAGATACACCACATTTTTTATTTTGTAAAAAATATTTATCTTTTTATTAATTTCAGAAAGGAAGGTAGAGGGAAGCGGGAGAGAATCATGGATGGTTGCCTCCTGCATGTCCGCTACTGGGGATGGTGCCGGCAACCCCGGGCATGTGCTCTTATACAGAATTGAACCTGGGACTCTTTGGTCTGCAGGCCAACGCCGTATCCTCTGAGCCTCATAAGCCAGGGCTACAGCATTTGTGAGATGTGTGTGTACTGAATTATTTTCTTATCTGACACCCACATTTCACTGCGCATTGTGTTTTGAGAAAGAGAGAATGGTTGCTTCCTGTAGGCTACTGGATCCAGGGTTGGACTGGACACCCAGACATGTACCCTGACTGGGAATGGAACCGGCAACTTTTCGGTACACAAGATGATGCTCTACCATAGAGTCCTGCCGGCCGTCCAGGCAACATTCACTGATTCTTGTGTGTTCCGTGACCAGGAATTGAACCAGAAATCTTTGCGTATCTGGACAATGGTCTAACCAGCTGATCTACCCAGCCAGGGTTGAACAGTTTTAAGTTGTAACTTGCTTTCACTCATTCATTTTTTAAGTAATTTCCTTTTTTAAAAAAATAAATTTTATTGATTTTTAGAGAGGAAGGGAGAGGGAGAGAGAAACATCAACGATGAGAGAGAATCATGGATTGGCTGACTCCTGCATGCTCCCTACTGGAGCCCTCGACCAGGCAGGTGCCCTTGGCCCATATGGGACCAGGAACCCTTTACCCCGTAGGCTGATGCTCTATCTACTGAGCAACACCAGCCAGGGCTGTAACTGGCTTTGAGAGGTCATTTGTGAAATTATTATAACAAATACCTACTAGGAGGCAGCAAACGCCTTTGCATTGGTTCTGCTAAATGGTGTTTTGTTTTTGCTTGTTTTTTTTTTTAAAAAAAACACCATTTCCTTTGTAACTTTATTTAGCTGTGACTGTCGAATGGCAGAAATTTGTGAGTGTTATAGCAATTTCCTGTTATCACTTATTAAGCACCTTTTCCAAAGATAATGTGGAAAGCTTCCGTAACTCCTTTATTTATTTTTTTAAATATATTTTTTATTGATTTTTTTTACAGAGAGAAAGGGAGAGGGATAGAGTTAGAAACATTGATGAGAGAGAAACATTGATCAGCTGCCTCCTGCATGCCCCCTACTGGGGATGTGCCCCCAAGCAAGGTTCATGCCCTTGACCGGAATTGAACCTGGGACCCTTGAGTCCTCAGGCCAAGGCTCTATCCCCACTGAGCCAAACCAACTAGGGCATCATTTATTTCTTCTTATTTTTTCTACTCATATTTATTGGAATGTACTTTTAGGTCTTTTTAATGTATGAATAAATAATTGGGGCTTGTATTTAAAAAGAAAAAACACAGCCCGCTCCCAGAGGCCTGGTTCAATTCGATTCCTGGTCAAGGGCACATGCCAGGGTTATGGGCTCCATCCCCAGTGTGGGGCATGCAGGAGACAGTGGATCAGTGATTCCATCTCACCATGGATGTTTCTCTCTCTCTCTCTCTCTCTCTCTCTCTCTCTCTCTCTCTCTCTCTCCCTCTCCCTTCCTCTCTGAAATCAATAAAAATATATTTAAAAAAATATTATCAGTCTGGCCCTGGCTAGTTTGGCTCAGTGGCTGGAGCCTCCGCCTCCCAGATGGAAGGATCTCGGGTTTGATTCCGCTCAAGGGCACACACTATGGTTGCAGGCTTTTCCCCTGGCCTGCCGTCAGTCACGGGGGGTGGGAGAGAGACGGGGGAAAGACCCAACCAATCTGTGTGTCTCTCTCACATTGATGTTTCTCTCTGTGTGTCTGTCACACTCCCTTCTACTCTATCTAAAAATCGATGGGAAAATATCCTCAGGTGAGGATTAACAACAACAACAACAAAAACACACCAGTCTGACCCGTCAGAATGCCCATGATCAACAAATGAACAAACCACAGGTGTTGGCGAGGATGCGGAGAAAAAGGAACCCTTGTGCACTGTTGGTGGGAATGCAGACTGGTGCAGCCACTGTGGAGAACAGTGTGGAGTTTCCTCAAAAAACTAAAAATGGAACTCCCATTGGACCCAGTGATCCCACTCCTAGGAATATAACCTAATAAATTACAAACACCAATCAGAAAGGATATATGCACCCCTATGTTCATAGCAGCACAATTTACAATAACTAAGATTTGGAAACAGCCTAGGTGCCCGTCAGCAGATGAGTGGACCAGAAAACTATGGTCCATCTACACAATGGAATTCTATGCTGCCATCAAAAAGAAGAAATTCTTACCATTGGCAGCAACCTGGATGGAACTGGAGAGGATAATGCTTAGTGAAATCAGCTAGTCAGAGAAAGAAAAACACCACATGATCTCACTCATGTATGAATAATAAATAACACTATAAACTGGTGAACAGAAAGATAAATACAGAGCCAGGAAAGCATCAAACAGACTGTCAAATTACAGTGGGGAGGTGAGGGAGAGGTGGGGTAGATAGAAGATCAACCAAAGAACTTGTATGCATGCATGTAAGCACAATCAATGGACACAAGACACTGGGGGGTGAGGGCATGCATGAGAGGGGGGGGGCAATGGGAAGATATGTACACATGTAACACATTAATAAAAAATAAAATAAAATAAAATACACCAGTCTGGCGCCTGGCTGAGTGGCTCGGTTGGTTGGGGTTGTGGGTTTGATCTCCGGTCAGGGCACCTTCAGGAGGCAATTCTATAAAATCAAGAGCAAATATACAAATGGTCATTTCCTCCTCCCCCAGGGGGACCTGAGGCCAGGTGGGGGCGTGACGGGGGTGGCCTGGCTGGGTCTGGGTCTCGCGTGATTTCGAGGCAGGCATGGGTGGGCGGGGACTGGGCTCTGGGTCCTGAGGCTCGCGCCAGACTCTGACAGGAGGGAGATTTTCTTTTTTTTAAAATTTTTTTATTAATGTGTTACATATCTTCCCATTGCCCCTCCCTTATTCCCATGTATACCCTCACGCCCCCCTCAGTGTCTTGTGTCCATTGGTTGTGCTTACATGCATGCATACAAGTCCTTTGGTTGATCTCTTATCTACCCCACCTCTCCCTAACCTTCCCGCTGTCATGTGACAGTCTGTTAAATGCTTTACTGCCTCTGTATCTATCTTTCTGTTCATCAGTTTATCATGTTCTTTATTCTCTGTACATGAGTGAGATCATTGGGTATTTTTCTTTCACGGACTGGCTTATTTCACTTAACATAAGGCTCTCCAGTTCCATCCAGGCTGCTGCAAATGGTAAGAATTCCTTCTTTTTTTATGGCAGCATAGAATTCCATTGTGTAGATGTACCACAGTTTTCTGATCCACTCATCTGCTGACGGGCACCTAGGCTGTTTCCAACTCTTAGCTATGGTAAATTGTGCTGCTATGAACATAGGGGTGCATAAATTCTTTCTGATTGGTGTTTCTAGTTTCTTAGGATGTATTCCTAGGAGTGGGATTGCTGGGTCAAATGGGAATCACATTGTTAGTTTCTTGAGGAAACTCCACACTGTTCTCCACAGTGGCTGCACGAGTCTGCCTTCCCACCAGCAGTGCACAAGGGTTCCTTTTTCTCCACATCCTCGCCAGCACTTGTCATCTGTTGGTTTGTTGATGATTTTATTTCATCTCCAACACTTCTGGTATAGAAAAAGGGCAAGTAGCCATATTAAAATATTTCCTCTAATGAATTCCTTTTTAATGTGCAAGAATTTTGTGCACCGGGCCACCCACAAGTTGATCCATATTTCTCTTTCACATCAATGTTTCTCTCTAACTCTCATCATCTGGGGTCTGGGGGGAGATGTCCCCAGTGCACGGACTGGGTGGTGGACACCCCACGGGGCCATGCCTTTGCCTGGAGTTAGGCAGTGGCCTGAGCAAGACAAAAGCCAGAGAAACCTCAGACAGAGCCAAGGGCCCACGCCGTGGGTGCCTCTGCCGCACACGGCTCTCGGGGCTCCCCAAAGGGACACCCACAAAGCAGGGGGAGCCGGTCGGAAGTGGGGATCGCGTGAGCAGGTGTGTGGGACATCCCTGGAGACATGTCTGTCTGGAGACACCCACCCTGGCCGTCGTCCTCACAGGGGACGGGCCTTTGGAACCAGGGGAAGGAGGGCGGGCGGGGACAGGGGCCCCGCAGCCTGGGGCTGGCTGGGCCGGGGAGAGGCAGCGCGTGGAGCGCCAGCCCTCAGACATTTGAGAACCCGCCCTCCGGCTGCCTCCCCAGGGCCCGCAGCGGGAGGCGACCGGGCTGAGCCCCTGGCGCCGGGAGAGGTCACAGGCGGGGCGTCCCTGGGCACCAGACAGGCCCCCCCTGGCCGCCTCCCTCCCACACTGGCCTCCTGCCGGCGGCCTGACCCTGTCAGACAGAGGCGGGGGCACCCTCGGGTCTGTGTCCCTCACGGCCTCCTGCTGCTGCTCTCAGGGGTGAGGGGGTGAGGGGCAGGCGGGCGCCCCAGCCTTCTCTGTGGGCCTCTGTTGGGCCTCGGAGACACCGTGGTAGGCACTGAGCACCCACCCCGTTCTGGCCTGGGTGGGTGCTGAGGAGACAGGGACGTCTGGGTTCCAAGCTCATTCTTGGAAGGGATTTTGCATGGTCCTTCTGGGCAAATCCCTTTATATACATATACACACACACACCTACATGCGCGCACACACACACACATGCATACACACACACACAAATCCCTTTATACACACACACATACATGCACACATAAATCCCTTTATACACACACACACACAAACCCCTTTATATACATACACACACATACATGCATACACACATATAAATCCCTTTACACACACACATATACACACATAAATCCCTTTATACACACACACATACATGCATGCACACACATGTAAATCCCTTTATACACACACATACACACACACATAAATCCCTTTATATATATATACACACACATGCATACATGCATACACACATATAAATCCCTTTATACACACACACATACACACATAAATCCCTATATATATATGTATATATATATACACACACACATGCATACACACATATAAATCCCTTTATATATATACACACACACATACATGCATGCACACACACACATAAATCCCTTTATACACACACACATAAATCCCTTTATACACACACACACACATGCACACTCACATATAAATTCCTTTACACACACACACATATACTCACACACACAAATCCCTTTATATATATACACACACATACATGCATGCACGCACACACATAAATCCCTTTATACACACATACATATACACACATAAATCCCTTTATTTATACACACACATACATGCATACATACACACATATAAATCTCTTTATACACACATATATACACACACATAAATCCCTTTATATATATACACACACACACATATACACACGTATAAATCCCTTTATACACACACACACATACACACACATAAATTCCTTTATATATATATACACACACATACATGCATACACACACATAAATCCCTTTATACACACACACACATAAATTCCTTTATATATATATACACACACACATGCATACACACACACACACATAAATCCCTTTATACACACACGCATCCCTTTATATACACACACACACACACATACACACATATATACACATACATATAAATCCCTTTATATACACACACACACATATACACATACCCACTGAGTGGCCAGATTATTATGATCTCTGAACGCATAATAATCTGGCTACTCAGTGTATATATATATATATATATATATATATGTGTGTGTGTGTGTGTGTGTGTGTGTGTGTGTGTGTATCTATATATCTATATCTATATCTATATCTATATCTATATCTATATCTATATTTATATCTGTGTCTCTATATCTCTATGTCTATGTCTATGTCTATCTATATCTATATCTATATCTATGTCTATATCTATATAAATATATAGCTAGATAGATAGATGGTATATTTCTGAGAGGAAGAGAGAGGGAAAGAGAGAAACATCAATAATGAGAATCATTGATTGGCAGCGTCTTGCATGTCCCCTACTGGGGATCGAGCCCACAACCCGGGCATGTGCCCTTAACCAGAATCAAACCGGGGACCCTTCAGTCCCCAGGTTAACCCTCTGTATACGTATACGTATACGTATACGTATACGTATATGTATATGTATATGTATACATATGTATACACACATATATAAATATATATTTTTATTGATTTCAGAGAGGAAGGGAAAGGGAGAGAGATACTGGTAGAAACATCACTGAGGAGAGAGAACCACTGGTCGAGGCCGCATCCCTTCAATCCCTGGCTCCCCCGTCAGGTCAGTGAGGGGGACAGGGAACCCCGAGGGGCCCAGCAAGGAGGAAGCGTGTGAGGGGACTGACCAGCCAGAGCCCAGGAAACGGGTGGTGATTACAGTGCCTGGCGAGGGCGTGGCAGGTGCTGGGAGGGGGAGCAGGAAGCCAGACGGCCTCGGGCCAGAGGAGCATGGGGTGGGGCTGGGGCCAGGCCGGTCAGCCCGCTCAGGTGGCAGCCACCTGCGTGGGGCCGGGCAGGACGGACAGCGCGTTCCTCCCTGGGGGACTGAGCTGGGCTGCTCCCACGAGGCTCAGAGAGTTTCCATTAGCTTCCCTGTCCCTGCAGGTGTAAGTGCTCAACTCGTTCGTTTTATTCGTAGTCGCTGTGCTTGGAGTTTGTTTTGTTTTGTTTTGTTTTGTTTTGTTTTAAATACAGGTTGCTGTTTTAGTGCTATTCTTAGAGACTTTCATGTATTTTCCCACACTAAACGTTTAAAAAAATTTAAATATATTTTATTGATTTTTACAGAAAGAAAGGGAGAGGGATAGAGAGTTAGAAACATTGATGAGAGAGAGACATCGATCAGCTGCCTCCTGCACACCCCCCACTGGGGATGTGCCCACAACCAGAATACATGCCCTTGACTGGAATTGAACCTGGGACCCTGCAGTCCGCAGGCCGACACTCTATCCACTGAGCCACACCGATTTCAGCTCCTCTTATTTAAAAAAATATATATATCTTTATTGATTTCAGAGAGAAAGGGAAAGGGAGAGAGAGAGAGAGAGAGAGAGAGAGAGAGAGAGAGAGAAACATCCATGATGAGAGAGAATCATGGATCGGCTGCCTCCTGAACACCCCCCTTTCTGGGGATCGATCGAGCCCGCAACCCTGCAAGTGCCCTTGACCAGAATGGACTCTGGGACCCTTCCGTCTGCAGGCTGACGCTCTATCCACTGAGTCACACCAGCTAGGGTTCTCTCCTTTTATTTATTTATTTTTTAATTTGAGAGGATGTTTTTTCAAGCTGGGGACAGTGGAGGAAGGAAGGGCTTGGGATCAGAGAAGCAACAGAGTGCGGCCGGTGTGGCTCAGTGGCTGAGCATCGACCTATAACCAAGAGGAGGTCACGGTTTGATTCCTGGTCAGGGCACAGGCCTGGGTTATGGGCTCCATCCCCAGTGTGGGGCGTGTAGGAGGCGCTGATGGATTTTTCTCTCTCACCATGGATGTTTCTCTCCTCTCTCCCTCTCCCTGACTCACTCTCTCACATCAAATTTTTTAGTCCGGTTTTATTTTTTTTGATATGTCTTTATTGAAAGAGAATCATTATTCTGCGGCTTCCTGCATGCCCCCTCCTGGGGATGTGCCCGCCACCAAGGTACGACATGCCCTTGACTGGAATTGAACCCAGGACTTGAGTCCACAAGCCGACGCTCTATCCACTGAGCCACACTGGTTTTGGCTTTTAATACATTTTTATTGATTTCAGACATAAAGGAAGAGGGGGAGGGAGAGGGAAACATTCATGATGGAGGAGAATCATGGGTCGGCTGCCTCCTGCACACCCCACACTGGGGAGGGAGCCTGCAACCCGGGCCTGTGTTCCTGACTGGGGAATCGAACCCATGACCTATTGCTTTCTAGGTCAACGCTCAACCACTGAACCACACCAGTCGGGCAATAAAAGCATTATTTTTTAACATAAAAAATAAACAAACAACTCTTGGCTCAGTGGTTCTACAAAAGCAGGAGACGGGCGGGATTGTGTGTGGCTCCTGGACGGCCAGCATCAAGCCCAGCCTGACCTTGTTCCACAGGTCGCTCTCCGACCCCTGGACCGGCTGCTGCGGGCGGGCGGGCGGGCGGGAAGAAGCCGTTCTGTGTGAGCAGCCGGGCGTGGGCACAGGTGGGTCCCTGCGGGCCTGTGGGCACCTGGCTCTGGCCTTGGCGTGCGTTCAGAGAGCGGGGGAGTGAGCCGAGTCCTGAGTGTCCTGGAAGGGGGACCAGCCACCCCGACCGAGCCCGGCCCCACCATGCGCAGACCGGAGCTGCTTCTGGAGATGTCCCTGCTGGTTCTGCTCTTCCTGGGGTTCGCAGAGGCCTGTGTCCCCCGAGAAGGTAACGCTCGCCCCCCGCCCCTTTCTAGTCTCCCTCCGTTCCATCCGCCCGGGGCGGCTGGCCTCAGACGGGTCTTCCTGATGTCTAACCAGACTCCTTCTTGCTTCAGGTTCCACCGGCTCTCCTCCCTCTTCTTCCTTTTCTTTTTTAATTTCAAAAAAAAAAGATTTTAAATATAATAATGGTACAGGCAATCCACATGAGTTTTCCAAGGAAAACTACTTTAAATATAACATTACCTGTAATAACAGTATTTCAAGAAAAAAGATTTTATTATTATTACTTTTTAATAAATAAGCAATTCTTTTTAAAAATATATATTTTATTGATTTTTTACAGAGAGGAAGGGAGAGGAACAGAGAGCTAGAAACATCGATGAGAGAGAAACATAGATCAGCTGCCTCCTGCAAGCCCCCTACTGGGGATGTGCCCGAAACCAAGGTACATGCCCTTGACTGGAATCAAACCCGGGACCCTTCAGTCCCCAGGCCGACGCTCTATCCACTGAGCCACACCGGTTTCGGCCAGAAAAAATATTTTAAAATATAATAACATTATCCAAACTGTCCTAACAATAGTATAGCATCACCCAACGTTGTAGGAAATATTGGAAAATCTGCAAATAACAGGCTTACTTCTGTTATAGTCTAAGATATCCCCACCCGCTCTGGCTCTATTTTGGTTCATCCATTTATGTTGCTCATTCTATTCCACCAATGGGTGAGATCATGTGGTATTTATCTTTCTCTTCTCTCCCTTTTCCTCGGAGGGGAGGTCGGGGGCGTGCTGAGTACCAGGGTCCCTGCCATTGCAGACGGACAGACTTGTGTCTGCGTCTGGGTTTTGTCGTGGGGGCGGTGACTGGCAAGGATACGTTGCCCGAACACTACACTGTCCTCAGAGACCAGTGGGCATCACAGACCCTGCAGTCCGCAGGCTGGGCTGAGGGTCCTCAGGGAGCTGGTGTGCGCACTGTGCCCCCAGGGGTGAATAGAGTGCTAGGGTGCAGAGTGCCAGTCAGACCCCAGGCCCTCCCAACATGAAGACACCACATGTTGGGGAGTCTCGCCACAGAGCCGAGTTCGGTTTTGTCATTTGCTCCACACACGTCTGCCCAGCTCCAAGTCTGTCCCGAGGGCTGAAGCGAGGAAGGCCATGGGCGGAAAGACAGACCAGCCCCGGGTCGTGGAATTCCCGTGTCACACGGATAAACACAGCCTCGTGTGGCCGCTCAGAGAAGGCCTCTCTGGATAGGGTAATTTGAGGTGTGATGCCGCCGATGGGTAGGGGCAAGTCAGGTACAGAGGTAGGAGAGATGGTCCCGGGTGCAGAGGTTTGGGGGCCGGAAGGTGCTGAGTCCCTCCAGGGTTGGATGATGTAGAGATGGATGATTGATTGGGTGGAGGTTGGATGGATGCATAAATGATGGATGATGAGTGGATGGATGGACAGATGGATGATTGGTAGATGGATGGATGATAAATGGATGGAGGATTGATGGATGAGAGATGGAGGATAGATGGGTGCATAAATGATGAATGGATGGGTGATGGGTGGATGGGTGATGGATGGATGAACAGATGGATGATGGATGGATGAGAAATGGATGGAGGATGGGATGGATACATAAATGGTGAATGGGTGATGAAGGATGGATGAATGGATGGATGGATAGATGGATGCATACATGATGAATGGATGGGTGATGGATGGATGGGTGGGTAGATGGATAATTGATGGGTAAATGGATGGTGGATAGATTGATAGAAGATGAATGGATGAGCAGATGGATGATGAGTTGATGATGGATGGATAGATGGATGATTAATGGGTAGGTGGGTGGTGGATAGATGGATAGAAGATGAATGGATGGATGAATAGATGGGTGGATGGATGATGTAGTTGATGGATGGATGGATAGATAATAGAGAAGTGGTGATGGATAATTGGATAAACCCACATGGCTGTATTGACACAAATGCTGGGTGGCCTCTCTGGTCTCATCAGTCACTGCAGTGATTTGCGTCTAATTCCGAATTCTTTCCTTGCTCCCTGCTCCCTGCTCCCGTTGGGATCCGGATGGCTACTGCCTCTGCTTCCAGTGGCAATCGAAGAAAAAAGTAAGAACCATGGAAACCCCAAGTTCGTATTCCGAGACCCAGTTCCCTTCTGATTCCCCTCAGATTAAGAACCCCTTCCCCCCAGGGATTCTGGGGAAAGGAGGGACCTGGATCTGGTACACAGGCTTGGTCTTAGGGTCCGGGCATAACTAGGGGTTTATGGGGTGATAAGGACATAAAATATAGCCTCTGGGGAACCCCCTCCCCACACAATGCCAGGCAGGTAAACGCAGGAATAGCAGACACGTGGGGGGATTAACCCAGGTGGGCCATGTCCTAGTAACCCTGCTCTCTCTGCTGCTTTTATCTCCCATGTGGATCCTCCGGCTCCTGGTTCTGCGGTTCCCTCCAGTCAAATGTAAGTCCTGTCTCCTCCTGTCCTCTGTACGGGAATAGGTGGCCCTCCACCCCAGAGGAGGAAGGGGCAAAAGAGAGAGGCGGAACCGCTCCCCACCGCGGGCCACCGGGGGGTCAGGCGCAGAGAGAAACTCTCAGTCCAACATGGGATCTGAGCCCAGACAGAATCTTGCAGGTCGGGGGGAGGGGCGGAGGGGGGGGGCGGGCCACAGGGTGGACTTCAGGGAACAAGTGACAGAGGCCCAAGCAGGGCCCTCGGAGCGTAGGAGAAAGAGAGAGAGACGGAGAGAGAGAAGGAAAACTCGCCGAGGGGGAAGAGCAGGGTCAGAGGGAGGTCGCCAAGGCTCTGTGGTCACGTGTGAGGGTGGGTGTGAGGAGGGAGCCGGCAGAGTTTCCCCGAATGCGGGTTTCATGGCTTCGGTCAGATCTTTCGTAGGATGGGGGCACCGTCTGCTCTAAAATGTACACACAATTGGACTGCGTGTCTCTGATGGTGGGCTTTCGGTGGGAAGAAATACGGTGCAGAGTGCACCAACCTGCCTCTTTGGCAAGTACCCACCGCCCTGGTGTCTAGTGGAGAAACGGAGACAATCCTTTAAAAAAAGAAAATGAGAGAGGCGGAACCGCTCCCCGATTGGGGGGGAGCGGGACAGGGGCAGAGAGAAACTCTCAGTCC
>JAAGEH010000417.1:29821551-29922676 GCA_011751065.1 Lasiurus cinereus | reverse complement strand
TGGCCTCCCCATCCCCTCGGGCACCTCCAGTCTCCATCAGCGTCCTCGGGGGGAGTCTGCCCACAGCTCCCTGGGCTGCTCAGGGCTCAGGACTCAGTGGCGTCTCCTGCACCAACTCTCAGACCCGGGTCAGGGCTCAGGTCAGGGCAGGGTAGGGACAGCCCCGTGGAGGCGCGTCCCCTCCGGTGGGGGACTCGGCTTCTGTCTTGTATGGGATTCCCTCCTGGTGGCTGGGGGCCTTCTTCCCGGGTATCCCAGGGCCCCGAGCAGAAAGGGGCCCTTCCCTGGGGCTGGGCAGGCCGTGGGGAGAAAGCCCTCATGTGCTCTCCCAGTCCGTGCTCATGGGTACCTTCTGTTTTCTGTCCGTATCTCCTCCCCTGAAACCATCGTTCTCCATTAGACACGGGCTGAGGTCACTCCCAGGAGTCTGCTCTCACCGCACAGGCAGACCTTGGCCTTGATCTGAGAGGAAAGGGGGACATGCAGGACGCACTGAGCAGCAATCTGGGTAAAAGCTCTAATTGCGGTGACAGGGCTTCATTTAAATTTATATATTAGTCACCACTCAGCCACCTTCAGATGCCCGTATGTGATGGTGGAAGAGAGAGACTTAAGGGAAGAGTGAAAATGACAGGAATGTGGGAGGCAGGGGCAGCTTGGCTCTTGAGAAGTAGGCGTGGCTGCTGGGAGGTGGGTGTGGCTGCTGGGGAGTGGGCGTGGCTGCTGAGAGGTGGACGTGGCTGCTTAGAGGTGGGCAGTGTGGGTTGTCCTGTTAGCAAGGGTGTGGGGGGTTGGGGAAGAGGGCACAGACGCTCACCTTCCCTGGCCATGGTACCCTCCTCTACTGGGAGGTGCCACAGCCTGGGTACCTTCCCCTGGCCCACCCGACCCACAGCCATGATGCTCACTGGCCACTGTGTGTCTGTGCTGCCCCCACCCTAGACCTGGACGGGGCAGCCCAGGCTGCTCAGGAGTCTGCAGAGCCCAGGCCACCTGACAACTGGCTGAGGGCCTGCAGCCCCCCACTGCCTCAGGCAGCCCCTCGGACCCAGGGTCAGGGGCCATCCTGTCCGCACAGGGACCTTCCCAGGGACCCTGGGAGCCAGCCCCCCCTCAACCCCTGGTCACACCCACTGTGTGCAGACTCCACTGAGGACGCTGAGCCAGGTCTTCTCCTCGAGCTGGTGCTGCCAACCCTGACCCTGGGGCAGGCCTGTCCACTCGGGGACGGACAAGGCCACACCCCCCTGAGGCCCTGGTTACAGGCCTGCAGCCACGGAGCCCCAGAAAGGCCAGCCGCAGCCCCCTGAGGCACACAGCCCAGCTGACCCCATCAGAGAAGCCACCCCATCAGCCCTGGGGGTCACAGAGCCCGAGGCTCCTGGCTCCAGGCAGGAAGGCGGTCAGGGCGGCCGCTCCTTCACCTGCACCAGAGCCCACGGGTCCTGAGCGATCAGCACCCGGGACAGCAGCCACGGGCCCTAATGAGGTCCCCGCAGGGACCCCAGGAAACGGGGTGCAGGAATATTCTTTTTTTTTTTAAAGGTGTTTTTTTTTATTAATTTTTATTATTTTTTTATACATATCTCCCCATTGTCCCCCCTCCCTCCCAGGCGTACCCCGACCCCCCAGTGTCTGTGATCATTGGTTATGTTTATAAGCATGCATACAAGTCCTTTGATTGATCACTTATTTACCTCACCTAACTTTAATCTTTCTGCTATAATTTCACAGTCTGTTTGATGCTTTATGATTTTTGTCCTCCTGAGAATTATCAATCAGTCTACTCCCTTTCTGTGCTCCTGATTCTATTATATTCACCAGTTTATTCTGTTGATCAGATTTTTAATTCACTTAATTTTTAGATTCACTTGTTGACAGATGTGTATTTGTTGTTCATAATTTTTTGTCTTTTACCTTTTTCTTCTTCCTCTTCTAAAAGGGTACCTTTCAGCATTTCATATAATACTGGTTTGGAGTTGATGAACTCCTTTAGCTTTTTCTTCTCTGTGAAGGTCTTTATCTGCCCTTCAATTCTGAATGATAGCTTTGCTGGGTAGAGTAGTCTTGGTTGTAGGTTCTTGTTGTTCATCACGTTGAATATTTCTTGCCACTCCCGTCTGGCCTGCATCGTTTCTGTTGAGAAATCAGCTGACAGTCGTATGGGTGCTCCCTTGTAGGTAATAAACTGTTTTTCTCTTGCTGCTTTTAATATTCTCTCTTTCTCTTTTGCTCTTGGCATTTTAATTATGATGTGTCTTGGTGTAGTCCTCTTTGGGTTCCTTTTCTTTGGGGTTCTGTGTGCTTCCTCGACTTGTAAGTCTATTTCTTTTACCAGATGTGGGAAGTTTTCAGTCATTATTTCTTTAAACAGGTTTTCAGTATCTTGCTCTCTCTCTTCTTCTGGCACCCCCACAATTCTGATGTTGGTACGCTTGAAGCTGTCCCAGAGGCTCCTTACATTATCTTCACATTTTTGGATTCTTTTCTCTTCTTGCTTTTCCAGTTGAATGTTTTCTGCTTCTTTATATTTCAAATTTTTGACTTGATCCTTGCCTTTCTCTAGTCTGCTGTTAGTACTCTGCATAATAGTTTTCATTTCAGTCAGTGTCTTTATCATCTCCTCTTGGGTCTCACTAAATTTATCCACCTTTTCTAGCATATTCTTGAAAAACCTTATAAGCGTGGTTTTGAACTCTATATCCAGTCGTTTTTTTTCCTCCATTTCTTTTGCTTGTAATCCCTTCCCTTGTCTCGGCATTTTCCCTGTGCCGGGGAAACTTCTGTGCTGGATTCAGCCGCAGAAGCCTCCGCTGAGCTTGGGAGGGTGGAGTCTCAGGGCTTAAGGGACCGCCTTGCCTTCCAGTCGGCCCCGCCCTCCACGGCCCCTGAGTCTCACGTGACTGGGTAATGGCTGGAGCGGTCCTTGTGCGCTCACGCACCCGCAGCGCCTCCAACCGCTGCCTTTCCGGCTCCCCTGCGAACCAGGACCACACGAGTCTAGGTCCCCAGGGTTTCGCCCAAAACAGGGGCCCAGTGGACTCAGAAGTGGCCCAGTTGGGAGGGTCTGTCTCCCGCCCACTCGCGAAAGCCAGCGGCACAATCAGCAATCCGTCCTCCGCGTGGTGCCGTGCGCGACCAGACCTCCGATCCTTTGCAACTCCCCTAAATTTCCATGCACTTCTCCCTTTTCACAGTCCAAACTCCCCCCGTATGAGTTTCGGCTGGATCTGGGGTTTAGTGTCGTAAGAGAAGGGGTTCAATGCCGTTGGGAGTCTCCGTTTCCCTCTCGCCAGAGAAAGCCAGCCAGGTTCTCCGGCACCTGCTCTCTCAGAGCGCGTCTCCGTACCTCAGCTTTTTGCAGCTCCTCTGGGTTTCTGTGAGCCCCTCTCTTTCCCTCTAGCTGTAGAACTTCCACTCAGCCAGCTTTCCTGTGGTTCTGGATGATGTCCGTTCTGTCTTTTAGTTGTAGTTTTGAAATTGTTGTGCGAGGCAGCAGTGTAGGTGTTTACCTATGCCGCCATCTTGGATTTCTCCAGGAATATTCTGACCCAGGATTCAGAGGGGCCCTCCTCGAGAAGATGAAAGTGATAAAAATAGCACGGCTAAGCAAACAACATCGGCACACAGCAGGAAAAGGTGAGAATTAAATTAAAAATGCCACAAAAAGGACGCACCCCCTAACGTCACCCTGGGCAGTGAGAAGGCAGCGCTGCCAGCGGCTGAGCCAATGCCCACAGGACAGAGCCCCCATCCTTTGCCTCGAGGCCGCAGGCTCCCCGAGGTCCAGGCCTGAGGTCAGTGCTCCCCACCTCCAGGGAGCGCTCACACTTCACGTGCAAACAGGGGGTCCTGCTCACACTCTGAGTCCAACAGGAGCCCCTTCCCGGCCTCAGGGACATGTCCGGTGACACATTCAGGCTCCGTTACTGTGAAGTCTCCGTGGAGGGGACCAAGCCGTGGTGTCGTTGAAGTGTCATTAAAGTGCCGGGTAGAAGAACCCCATTGCTTCTGAAGGAAGGCTTTGGGGTCACAGAGCCAGACTCTTCTTCTCCAGAACACGGCTAATGATCCATCTAGAGCAGTGGTTCTCAACCTTCCTAAGGCCGCGACCCTTGCATACAGTTCCTCGTGTGGTGGTGACCCCCAACCATGAAATGTTGCTACTGTGATGCATCGTGCGGTAAATATCTGCATTTTCCGATGGTCTTAGGCGACCCCTGTGAAAAGGTTATTCCACCCTCAAAGGGGTCGAGACCCACAGATTGAGAACCGCTGATCTAGAGCTTTCCCTCTGCCAAATCTCATCCTCAGAATCACTCTGCGCATCACATGGCCTTCTTCAATGTATTTTTATTGATGTCAGAGAGGAAGGGAGAGAGAGAGACATTGATAGTGAGAGACAATCCTGGACGGCTGCCTCCTGCCCACTCCAACCACATACCCTGACCAGGAATCACACCATGAGCTCAAGCTTCATCGATGGAGCAGGCAGCTGCTGGAGGGCTCCCCCCTCACAGAGGAGAGGGGTTTTTGTCTCACTTCCCCACAGGCCTGCACCACTGTGCGACCGCTGATACTATCGTCCCATGCTGAGCAGTAATACACGGCCTCGTCCTCAGCCTGCAGCCCCGTGATGGTCAGGGAGGCTGAGCTGCCAGACTTGGAGCCAGAGAATCGGTCCGGGACCCCTGAGGGTCGGTTGCTATTACCATAGATGACGGTTTGGGGGCCCTTTCCTGGGAGCTGCTGGTGCCAGGACACATGGTTACTCCCAATGTTGGAGCTGCTTCCGGTGCAGGAGATGGTGACGGTCTGGCCCAGGGCCCCCGACACGGAGGGCGGCTGAGTCAGCACAGGCTGGGCCCAGGATCCTGGAAGAGGGGGAGACACAGAGAGGGTGAGGCTGGGGCTGGAGACAAGAGGAGGAGGCAGGGCCCAGGTGTCTTCCCCAGGCCCCTTCCCTGTCCCTCATCCAGTCACCTGTGCAGAGAACCAGGAGGGCGAGGAGGAGAGGGGCCCAGGCCATGGCGGAGGTCACCCCTGAGTCCTGCTCCTGTGCCCACAGCTGAAGCAGAGCCCCCACACCTCTCCTTCCCCTCTTCATGGTCTGCGGGAGGGAGGGTCCTTTTATGCAAATGAGACCCCATCTATCTGATCCCCCTGGGCCTAGGGCAGGGCCCTCTGCCAGAGGATGGCCATTGGTATGGGAGGGGGTGGAGAGGATGGGGCCAAGGTTTGGGGAGTCACAGCTGACAGCCCTGAGCAGATGGTCCTGAACTTTGTCAGGGGGCTGGTCCAGCTCTGATCACCCCATATCCCTCAGGAACAAGCGCCCAGCACCCTCTAGTGTCCAGACTCAGACACACCATGGTTACCTTTTATTTTCTGTCAATATTTCTTCCCCCTGGAACCATCGTTTTCCAGGAACCGAGAGCTGAGGTCACTCCCAGGAGTCTGCTCTCAACGCACAGGCAGCCCTTGGCATTGATCTGAGAGGAAAGGGGGACATGCAGGACGCGCTGAGCAGAAATGTAGGTAAAAGCTCTAATTGCGGTGACAGGGCTTCATTTAAATTTATATATTAGTCACCACTCAGCCACCTTCAGATGCATGTATGGCCTGGCCAGCGTGGCTCAGTGGTTGAGCATCCACCTGTGAACGAGGATCAGAGTTTGGTTCCAGGTCAGGGCACCTGATCGGGTTCAGGCTTCATCCCCCACAAGAGGTATGTACCCAAGAGTGGGTACACAAGAGGCAGCTGATTCATGATTCTCTCTCATCATTGACGTGTCTTTCTCCCTCTCCCTTCTGTGGGAGCCCCTTTCACGTCCCGTGTGGTTCAGGGTTCCCGGTTCAAGGTTCGGGTTCTGGAGGAGGCTGCATGCAATTGAAAAGAGAGACTAGAAAAGTATTAATTGGCGATATTGGGGGCCAGGCGGGAGCCTTCCTCTAGTTAGAAGACTATAGCCTTCCTTTGGCCTTGCCATCCCTTTTATTCAGGTTTGAGATACGCCCTTTGCAGGCAATTCCAGTAACAAGTAGATTATCTTATCAGCAAGGATCTACATGATTATTTGCGGGGGAGGGGGAATTGCTTCAGCCACCACTGTCTCAATTAGATAGGGGGTGGCTGGCTCTGACCTTTCAGAGCTTCCAGGTTGACCAGCCTTCCCGGTTCCTTGTCCACACTTTCTATTAGAGAGACAATGATTGGTTTCTGGCACCCTTCTTCTCTGAAATCATTAAAAAAAATTTTTAATACATGGATGTTATCCTTTCCAATGGAAGAGTAATATGCAAATTGACCATCACTCCAACACACAAGATGGCTACCCCTATGTAGTCAAAGATGGCTTCCCCCATCTGGACACAAGATGGAGACCACAAGATGGCCAGCAGGAGAGGGCAGTTGAGGGGAGCCAGGCCTTAAGGTGAGGGCAGTTAGTGGTGACCAGGCCTGCAAGCAGAGGGCAGCTAGTGGTGGCCGGGCCTGCAAGGGAGGGCAGTTAGGAGCAAACAAGTTGACAGGGGAGCAGTTAGGCATCAATCAGACTGCCAGGGGAGTGGTTAGGGGGTGATTAGGCTGGCAGGCAGAAGCAGTTAGGGGCAATCAGGAAGGCAGGCAGGTGAGCAGTTGGGAACCAGCAGTCCTGGGATTGTGAGAGAGATGCCCAGATGGGACAAGTTGCAGGCTGGGCTGAGGGACACACACCCTTGTGCACGAATTTCGTGCTCCAGGCCTCTAGTTGTATATAAAAGTCATCTCTATAAGGTTGATTTAAAAATTCTAGGATGATGAAAATTGTGGCGAGAGTTTTTGATGGAAAAGCATTGAAAATGCAGTGCCTTCCACTCTGGGTGAAAAGGGATGAGGAGTCGTGTTTCTAACATAACTTCCCATTTCAGCGCGAGGTGGGGGCTGTACGCTGTGACCTGGTCCTGCCGGTTGGGAATCCCTAGTCACTGCCCAGTGAACCTCCGAGGAGTTTCTAGGAGCTTCCATCATCCCAGGAACACAAGCCCCGGCCACAGACAGAGCTCCAAGACGGTGCTGGGTGGGCACAGGAAGGTCCCTGCCCTGGGTGTCCAGCATCCCCAGGACAGAACGTGTTCCCTCAGCCCCCCAACGGCCCACGGGTTCTGCTCCCGGGAGACCCCTCACGCACACACAGCCTTTCCCGTAAAGTTTTCTTCTTCTCTGCTTCCCCTGGCCTCTGCCCTGGCCTGTTCTGGGGGCCATCTCTGAGAAGAAGGGGAAGCGAAGGGCAGCCTGTGCTTGGTGTCCACCAAGTCCCTGCGGGTCACCGTCCCCAGAAAGCCGTGCCTCCCGGCCCCGCTCAGTCCCCCACAGGCCGGGCGCCTGGTGCCGAATGGAGTCTGAGTAGGAGGGCAGCAGGCACCGGGCAGGGCTCCCCGGCTCCTGCCTCGTGTGCGGTCCTCGGGTTCCGGAAGCACAGGGCCCGGAGCGGGCACACAGCCCCCTTCTTCCTGCAACTCACACTGCAGCCATGGCCCGGAGTGGCCTGGTCCCGCCTTTCCCTGGGGATCACCGGGCTCCCCATCATCTCAAGAGGAAGGTGCAGCCCCACGGGGTCTGCTGTGGTCCCATGAGGAGGAACAGGCCGCGTTCCAGCGTCCCTCGATGTTCTGTTGTTCATTTCTGTGTTGTTTTTTTTTATATATGTTATTGATTTTTTACAGAGAGGAAGGGAGAGGGATAGAGAGTTAGAAACATCGATGAGAGACATCGATCAGCTGCCTCCAGCACGCCCCCTACTAGGGGTGTGCCCGCAACCAAGGTACAGGCCCTTGACCGGAATCGAACCTGGGACCTTTCAGTCTGCAGGCGGACGCTCTATCCACTGAGCCACACCGGCCTTGGCTATTTCTGTGTTATTTGTCCTTAGGCTTTGGAAACGTCCGTGGAGAAATGGGAACGGGCCCGTGATCCACCAGGCGCGGGGGAAGAGAGGGTGCCCATGTGGAGCTATTGCTAACGGTCTGCGTGGTCACGAAACACACAGCCTGAGGTTTCTGTTCCACTTCCCCGTCCGCAGGGGTCACCGTGGGAAGCGCCATCGTGCGAGATCAGACAGTAATAGTCAGCCTCGTCCTCGGGCTGCAGCCCCGCGATGAGCAGGAGCCCCGCATTGGCCGAGGCGTCTTTGGATCCGGAGAAGCGGCTGGGGACCCCGGAGACCAAACTTGTACTTGAGGAGTAAGACAGCAGATACCGGGGACGGCTCCCTGGCTTCTGCTGGAACCACAAGATGGTTTTACCACCAACACTGACGTCACTTTTCAGGGTGCAGGGGAGTGTGGCCGTGGCTCCCGGAGAGGCAGAGAGGGAGGGCGGCTGAGTCAGCACAGGCTGGGAGAGGGACCCTGAGACACAGACACATGGGGGTGAGAAGAAGGCTCAGGGTGCAGGTGCTCTGGGTCCCCCAGGCCTGGCCCTACCTGTGCAGAGAGAGAGGAGCGTGAGGAGCAGAGGGGTCCAGGCCATGGTGAGTGCAGCCCCTTCCCAGGACACAGAGCTGGGCTGGTCCTCCCAGACCTCTCTTATCCCCTCCCAGCTGGCCTCATGCAAATGGGCCATAGGCCCCACCCCTCTCAGAGGAGGGGCCTCTCATGCAAATGGACCACAGGCCCCACCCCTCTCAGAGGAGGGACTGCTCATACAATGGCCTTCAGGCCTGCCCCTCTAAGAGGAGGAGCTTTTCATGCAAATGACCTTCAGGCTCTGCCCTCTCAGAGGAGGGGCTTCTCATGCAAATAGACCTCAGGCCCCGCCCCTCTTCCAGGTGCACTGCTATTCATGACCCAGGAACAGCCTTGCCTGTGTCTTCCTGCTGAGACCCCCGTGTCCACAGTGGATCTCCCCACCTGCACGTAAAGGAGGGTGGGGGCAAGGGGAGGAACATGAGAGGTGATTGGTCAAATTTCTATTCTTTTCTTGTCCTCGGTGGTCCCCGCATCTCCCAGCAACGGGGTTACATTGCGACTAACCCCAGTTCCCGCTGGGCAGGCCTGTTGCCTAATCCAAGTTGACAGTCCCCTTCCTGAGGACCAGATGGTGCCAGGGAGATGATGTGAATTATGGGGTCCACTCAGCTAGAGAGCAGGGTTTCCTGGGCAAAGAGTGGGGAAAGGGCCTCTCTCTTCCTGGGGGTTCGTCGTGTGTACGGGGTGCCTGCGACAGCAGAGACAGGTGGTGCTGGTGCAGAAAGCCAGCGTGGACCACCGGCCTCTCCTCCTGGGATCCACAGGGCCCACTTCCTCCAGAGCAGCCTCAGCCTTTCCCCAGCATCTGGGGAGCCTCCATGGCCCCCATCCTGTGGCCCCAGATGGGATTTCCTGGGCTCAGGCCCCACAATCTCCCCTTAGAGCAGTGGTTCTCAACCTTCCTAATGCCGGGACCCTTTAATACAGTTCCCCATGTTGTGGTGACCCCCAACCATAAAATTATTTTATTTGCTACTTCCTAACAGTAATTGTGCTACTGTTGTGAATCATAATGTGAATATCTGTGTTTTCTGATGGTTTTAGGCGACCCCTGTGATGGGGGTCGATGGACCCCCAAAGGGGTTGCGACCCACAGGTTGAGAACCGCTGCCTTAGCGAGACCCCCTTCTCCCTGAATTCACGACTGGAGACTGAGGGGCCCGGCGAGGTTACAGGGGAGCTCTGGTCCCGGGGTTCATCCATCCGGGGCTGAGTCCTCGCCCAGCATCTCCCTTCCCAGTTGCTGGCCCTGCCATGGGGTGCTCCCCGGATGGCCCGCATTGGCGGGAGGGGAGCAGGGCTCCATGAAGTTAGCAAAGGACTCCCACAAATGAACGAAAGCAAGGGAGGGGCCAAGGGGACCTTCAATTTAAAGCGAAACCAGCAAGAATCTGGGGACCTCTTGCCTGTGATGGGCACCGGACCTGCGGGCAGTCAGAGGGACTGGCCCTTTAACTGCGGGTGGGACACGTCTCAGGGGGCAGATGGAGGACATCAGCTGGTGTCAGAGAGCGTCTGTCGGGAAGCCACTCCCCCACATTGGGGACCAGAAGGGCCAGGAAGGAAGAGCTCTGGGTGAGCAGCAGACAAGAACCATCGGGAGGAAAGAACCGGGGTTTTCACTCAGAAAGGTTCCTCCTCCTGACAATTTCCCCGCACCGGGTGGTGGGCGGGGCTCCGTGACCTTCCTCCTGTGCTCCTGGGAGGCTAGGGCTGTTGCTCCATCCTGTGTGCCCTCCTTCCTCCCGGGGACACAGGTCGCTGGCCAGGAGCCCCCCTGCCAGAGGCCCCACAGATACTCCTCCTAAAGGAGGCTCAGGGCCACCGCCTCGGGCCCAGGGTTTTGGTCTCACTTCCTCGTCACCTGTGACTCTGTGGAGAACGGTAGCTGCTCTCGCTGCCCTCCTCTGTATTGCAGTAATAGTCAGCCTCGTCCTCGAGCTGCAGCCCCGAGATGAGCAGAAACGCCACGTTGGCTGAGGTGTCTTTGGATCCAGAGAAGCGGCTGGGGACCCCGGATACGTGGTACTTATCAGAGTCTGACTTGTATCTCAGGAGAAATCTGGGAGGGCTCTCTGGCTTCTGCTGGTGCCAGCGGATATGGTAGCTGCTAACAGGGGAGCCGCTGCTCAGGGTGCAGGTGAGTATGACTGTGGCTCCCGGAGAGGAAGAGAGGGAGGGCGGCTGAGTCAACACAGGCTGGGAGAGGGACCCTGCAGACACAGACACTTGTCAGTGAGGGACAGGGACCAGGGGGTCCCAGGAGACGGAGCAGGAAGGGGAGAAGCCTGGTCCCAGGCCTGGCCCTACCTGTGCAGAGAGAGAGGAGCACGAGGAGCAGAGGGTTCCAGGCCATGGTGCTCACAGCCCTGAGCCCACAGTGGGGCTGGGCTGCCCAGGCCTCCTTTTCTCCCACCCTCTGCCAGAGGAGGGTCCGCCATGCAAATGGGACTCCCTCCAGGGACCGCCCCACCCCTCCCTGGCACCTGGGGCTGGAGCTCAGCTCACACCCCAGACTGAGGGCATGGAGGTGGGCTCATCCCTTGGGGGGCCCTGGGAGGAAGCACCTGCTGAGACAGCACATCACTGAGCACAGGGCCCAGGCCCAGACCCAGGCTCCTATTGGTTCAGGTCCTTAATGGGCAGCTGCATTGGGACCACAGGGTGGTGCCACAGCGCCCCCTGCTGGTGACAGCATACACCTGCCCTTGGCCCAAAGCCCTGAGAGCCCAGCTGGACCTCAGCTCAGAGGGGACTGTCTCTGCTGCACCCCCTGGCCGGGCCCAGCTCCTGTGAGCTGCAGCCTCACCCCCAGGAGGAGGCCCGTCTGTGGGAGGCGCTATCAGGCACACAGAGGGCAGATTGGATGGTTCCCCTCCAATGAAGATGGTGTACCAGGAAGTGCACAGGGACCACAGGTCCCACGTCACAGCCCAGGGACACCTCCATCTGGCACTGGGGCTCAGATGGTTGTTCAGGGGATTTCCGGGAACTCACTCAGGGGGGCAGGTCAAAGGAGGGCTCTTCACTAGCCCTTCCCCAGCCTGAGGTGCCTGTGCAGGTTCACAGAGATCTGATGGGACTGACGCATAAGCATCACAGCGTTTGCAGGCCTCCCATTGGCCAGTGGGAGGAGGCACAGCCCATTCATTCAGGAACTGACGTTACCACGTGTGTGGTTGTCTGCATATCTGTGCCCTGTGTTTCTCCTTGGGATTTTCCCAGGTGTCCTGACATTTGTTTATCTATATATATAAAAGCCTAAGCGACCATCACAACCGAATGGACGACCAAACAGGCTGCCTGGGGCCACTGGGCTGGCAAGGGGGTTAGTGAGTGATGGCCAAACACCTGAACAAACCAGCTTTGTGGGGTGACCAGGTCAGCGTCAGGGGTAGTGAGGGGTGAACAAATGACTGAGCAGCAGGCTGCATAGGGCAACCAGGCCAGCAGAGGGAGGTAGTGAGGAGTGATCAGTCTGGCAGGGGAGTCAATAAGGATCAACCAGTCTAGTAGGGGGCAGTTAGCAGTGACCAGACCAGCAGGGCCCAGCCAGAGTTGGGGCGACTAGGCCCACAAAGGGGAGGCATCTAGGGTATCATAGCCAACATGGGGAGCAGTTAGGGGTGATCAGGCATGCAGGCAGTTGAGCAGTTAGAAGCCAGTGGTCCCAGATTGTGTGAGACATGTCCTTCAGCTGGTTTAGGCCCCATCCTGGGTTCCTGGAATGTAGAGGGTGCAGGCTGGGCTGAGAGGATGCCCCACCCCCGTGCACAAATTTAATGCACCAGGCCTCTAGTATTTTAAATAAAACGTCACCTACCTCTACTTTCTTACTCGTTATCCTATTTTAGTGACAAATGTGAGATGGTGGTGTGTGTGCAGACGCTGTGCCTTTCTGGGCAGTTCAACTCAGAAATCCTCACCTCCGCACTGAATGGAAACCAGAGCGGGAACTGGTCACTGTCCTCTGAATCCCCCACAAAGGGTGAACACTGACCTAGGACCTGAGGGGCCCGAGGCAGAGGGGAGGTGAGGAGACAGCAGCAGAGGAGGGAGGAGGGGAGGAGGGTCACTGAGAGTCTGTGCTGGTTGGGACCAACTTTCTGTGGTTTGTTCAGAGGACGGGAAGGCTGTGTCCAGAACCAGGGTGAACACTGACAGGTCAGCTGTGATGAGTCAGGAGGAACGGGGTTCCCACACAGGGCAGGAATTGGTGGGGAGCACGGCTGTCTGGGGGACCATGTGTAGCTGCAGACACATATGAGGTGACAAGAAATACACGCTGGTCTCAGCCCCCGGCCCCGGCACAGGGCTCCTGAGACCTTGTCACTCTCTGGGGGACAAGCGGGCCTGTGGTTGATGAGGGGGTGCGTGGTGGACTCCTGAGTGAGGACAGGTCACTGTAGGCAGCACCGGGAGGATTAGAGGCTTGGGAGCCCCTCACCTGCTCCCCATTTGCTGGAAGAAGAGAGGGCGCAGGGGCAGTTAGCAAACTCATCGAACCTCCGGGAGGGGTCGTGGGAACCTTGGATTCATAGCCCAGAAGTTGTGTGAACCTGGGACCTCCTGCCTGTGATGGGCACCTTGTGCTACTGGCCCTTTAACTGTGGGTCTGACCCCATCCCCAGGCAGAGGCCTCCACAGACGCTTCTCGATACTGGAGGCTCAGGGGCACCACCTCTGGGCCCTGGGGTTTTGGTCTCACTTCCTCATCACCTGAGACTTTGTGGGTAACGGTAGCTGCTCCCGCTGCCGTGGGCTGTAGCGCAGTAATAGTCAGCCTCGTCCTCGGGCTGGAGCCCCGAGATGAGCAGGAGCCCCGCATTGGCCGAGGTGTCTTTGGATCCAGAGAAGCGGCTGGGGACCCCGGAACCCTGGTGCTTGTCTGAGTCTGAGTAGAAGTTCAGGAGATACTGGGGACGGCTCCCTGGGTTCTGCTGGAACCAGTATATCCTGTAGCTGCCAACACTGAAGCCGCTGCTCAGGGTGCAGGTGAGTCTGGCCGTGGCGCCCAGAGAGGCAGAGAGGGAGGGCGGCTGAGTCATCACAAGCTGGGAGAGGGACCCTGCAGACACAGACACTGGTCAGTGAGGGGCAGGGACCAGGGGGGGTCCCAGGAGACAGAGCAGGAAGGGGAGAAGCCCGGTCCCAGGCCTGGCCCTACCTGTGCAGAGAGAGAGGAGAGCGAGGAGCAGAGGGGTCCAGGCCATGGTGCTCACAGCCCTGAGCCCACAGTGTGGCTGGGCTGTCCAGGCCTCCTTTTCTGCCACCCTCTGCCAGAGGAGGGGCCGCCATGCAAATGGGACTCCCTCCAGGGACAGCCCCTCCCTCCCTCCCTGGGCCCTGAGGCTGGAGCTCAGCTCACACCCCAGACTGAGGGGCATGGAGATGGGCTTACCCCTTGGGGGGTCCTGGGAGGAAGCACCTGCTGAGACAGCACATCACTGAGCTCAGGGCCCAGACCCAGGCCCAGGCTCCTTCCTATGAGTTCAGGTCCTTAATGGGCATCTGCACTGGGGCCACAGGGAGGTCCGACAGCGCCCTCGGCTGGTGACAGCACACACCTGCCCTTGGCCCAAAGCCCTGAGAGCCCAGCTGAACCTCAGCTTAGAGGGGACTGTCTCTGCTGCACCCCCTGACTGGGCCCAGCTCCTGTGACCTGCAGCCTCACTCCCAGGAGGAGGCCCGTCTGTGGGAAGTGCCATCAGGCACACAGAGGACAGATTGGATGGTTCCCCTCCAATGAAGATGGTGCACCAGGAAGTGCACAGGGACCTCATGTCCCACATCACAGCCCAGGGACACCTCCATCTGGCTACCAGGGCTCAGAGGGTTGTTCAGGGGATTTCCGGGAACTCACTCAGGGGGGCAGGTCAAAGGAGGGCTCTTCACCAGCCCTTCCCCAGCCTGAGATGCCTGTGCAGGTTCACAGAGATCTGATGGGACTGACGCAAACACATCACGGCGTTTGCAGGCCTCCCATTGGCCAGTGGGAGGAGGCACAGCCCATTCATTAAGGAACTGACGTTACCACGTGTGTGGTTGTCTGCATATCTGTGCCCTGTGTTTCTCCTTGGGATTTTCCCAGGTGTCCTGGCATTGTTTATCTATTTATATAAAAGCCTAAGCGACCATCACAACCGAATGGACGACCAAACAGGCTGCCTGGGGCCACTGGGCTGGCAGGAGGGTTAGTGAGAGACGACCAAACAACTGAACAAGCCGGCTTTGTGGGGTGACCAGGCCGGCATTGGAGGTAGTGAGGGGCTACTAAATGACTGAGCAGCAGGCTGCATGGGTCAAACATGCTTGCAAGGGGGGTCAGTTGTGTGAGAACAGAGCAGCAGGGGGCAGTGATGGGCAACCAGGCCAGCAGAGGGGGGCAGTGAGGGACAATCAGTCTGGCAGGAGAGTCAATAAGGATCGGCCAATCTGGCAGGGGGCAGTTAGCAGTGACCAGACCAGCAGGGCCCAGCCAGAGTTTGGGGTGACTAGGCCTACTGGGGGCATCTGTGGTGACTTGGCCAACATGAGGGGCAGTTAGGGGCAATGAAGCATGCAGGCAGGTGAGCAGTTAGAATCCAGTGGTCCCAGATTGTGCGAGGCATGTCCTACAGCTGGTTTAGGCCCCATCCTGGGTTCCTGGAATGTAGAGGGTGCAGGCTGGGCTGAGAGGACGCCCCACCCCCGTGCACAAATTTAATGCACCAGGCCTCTAGCATTTTAAATAAAACGTCACCTACCTCTACTTTCTTACTCGTTATCCTATTTTAATGACAAATGTGAGATGGTGGTGTGTGTGCAGACGCTGCGCCTGTCTGGGCAGTTCAACTCAGAAATCCTCACCTCCGCACTGAATGGAAACCAGAGCGGGAACTGGTCACTGTCCTCTGAATCCCCCACAAAGGGTGACCCCTGACCTAGGACCTGAGGAGCCCGAGGCAGAGGGGAGGTGAGGAGACAGCAGCAGAGGAGGGAGGAAGGGAGGAGGGTCACTGAGAGTCTGTGGTGGTTGGGACCAACCTTCTGTGGTTTGTTCAGAGGAGGGGAAGGCTGTGTCCAGGACCAGGGTTAACACTGACAGGTCAGCTGTGATGGGTCAGGAGGAACACGGGGTTCACACACACAAGGCAGGAATTGGTGGGGAGCACAGCTGTCTGGGGGACCATGTGTAGCTGCAGACACAGTATGTGAGGTGACAGGAAATACACGCCGGGAAGGATGGGTCTTTGCTGATGAGGGGGTGGTGGGTGGGCTCTTGTGGGATGACGGGTCATTAGAGGCCGGGAGGATTAAAGGCTTGGGAGCCCCTCACCTGCCCCCCATTTGCTGGAAGAAGAGAGGGCTCAGGGGCAGTTAGCAAACTCATCGAACCCCCAGGAGGAGTCGTAGGAACCTCGGATTCATAGCCCAGAAGTTGTGTGAAACCTGGGACCTCCTGCCTGTGATGGGCAGCTTGTGCCACTGGCCCTTTAACTGTGGGTCTGACCCATCCCCAGGCAGAGGCCTCCACAGAGCTTCTCGCTGCTGGAGGCTCAGGGGCACCACCTCTGGGCCCTGGGGTTTTGGTCTCACTTCCTCATCACCTGAGACTCTGTGGGTAACGGTAGCTGCTCCCACTGCCTTGGTCTGTAGCGCAGTAATAGTCAGCCTCGTCCTCGGGCTGAGGCCCCGAGATGAGCAGAAGCCCCGCGTTGGCCGAGGTGTCTTTGGATCCAGAGAAGCGGCTGGGGACTCCAGGTCCCAAACTTGTATTTGAGTCTGAGTAGTAGTACAGGAGGTACCGGGGACGGCTCCCTGGCTTCTGCTGGTACCAGTATATAGTGTAGCTGCTAACAGGGGAGTCGCTGCTCAGGGTACAGGTGAGTGTGGCCGTGGCTCCCGGAGAGGAAGAGAGGGAGGGCGGCTGAGTCAGCACAAGCTGGGAGAGGGACCCTGCAGACACAGACACTTGTCAGTGAGGGGCAGGGACCAGGGGGTCCCAGGAGATGGAGCAGGAAGGGGAGAAGCCTGGTCCCAGGCCTGGCCCTACCTGTGCAGAGAGAGAGGAGCACGAGGAGCAGAGCGTTCCAGGCCATGGTGCTCACAGCCCTGAGCCCACAGTGGGGCTGGGCTGCCCAGGCCTCCTTTTCTCCCACCCTCTGCCAGAGGAGGGGCCGCCATGCAAATGGGACTCCCTCCAGGGACCGCCCCGCCCCTCCCTGGGCCCTGGGGCTGGAGCTCAGCTCACACCCCAGACTGAGGGCATGGAGGTGGGCTCATCCCTTGGGGGGCCCTGGGACGAAGCACCTGCTGAGACAGCACATCACTGAGCACAGGGCCCAGGCCCAGACCCAGGCTCCTATTGGTTCAGGTCCTTAATGGGCAGCTGCATTGGGACCACAGGGTGGTGCCACAGCGCCCCCTGCTGGTGACAGCACACACCTGCCCTTGGCCCAAAACCCTGAGAGCCCAGCTGGACCTCAGCTCAGAGGGGACTGTCTCTGCCGCACCTCCTGGCCGGGCCCAGCTCCTGTGACCTGCAGCCTCACCCCCAGGAGGAGGCCCGTCTGTGGGAGGCGCCATCAGCACACAGAGGACAGATTGGATGGTTCCCCTCCAATGAAGATGGTGCACCAGGAAGTGCACAGGGACCTCATGTCCCACGTCACAGCCCAGGGACACCTCCACCTGGCTACCAGGGCTCAGAGGGCCATTCAGAGGATATCCTGGAAACTCACTCAGGGGGGCAGGTCAAAGGAGGGCTCTTCACCAGCCCTTCCCCAGCCTGAGGTGCCTGTGCAGGTTCACAGAGATCTGATGGGACTGATGCATAAACATCATGGCGTTTGCAGGCCTCCCATTGGCCAGTGGGAGGAGGCAAAGCCCATTCATTCAGGAACTAATGGTATCACGTGTGTCATTGTCTGTATATCTGTGTTCTGTGGGTTTGTTTTTTTGGTTTTTTGTTTGTTTGGATTTTTCCAGGTGTCCTGACATTTCTTTCTATTTTAAATAAAACTTTACTCCCTGTCCTTTCTCACTCAGTGTCCTATTTTCTGACAAATGTGAGGTTTTGATGTGTGTGCAGATGCGGGGAGATTGTGGGCGGCTGAACTCAGAAACCCTCACATCCTCACTGAAACCATACCAGGAACCTGTCACTTTCCCCTGAAACCCTCCCGTGGGGATGGCGTTAAGAGCTGAGGGGCCCGAGGCAGAGGGGAGGTGAGGGAGGCCACACCAGAGGAGGGAAGAGGGGAGGAGGGTCACTGAGAGTCTGTGCCAGTTGGGACCAACCTTCTGTGGTTTGTTCAGAGGAGGGGAAGGCTGTGTCCAGGACCAGGGTGAACACTGACAGGTCAGCTGTGATGGGTCAGGAGGAACACGGGGTTCACATACACACAGGGCAGGAATTGGTGGGGAGCACGGCTGTCTGGGGGACCATGTGTAGCTGCAGACACAGTATGTGAGGTGACAGGAAATACACGCCGGTCTCCACCCGTGGTCCCAGCACAGGGCTCCTGAGACCCTTGTCACTCCCCAGGGGACAGGCAGGCCTGAGGCTGATGAGAGGGCGCTGGGTGGGCTGGGTGGACACCCAAGGGCAGAGAGTCATCTGCTCGGGGCCCAGGGGTTTTGGTCTCACTTCCTGGTCCTCTGAGACACTGTGGGGAATGAAAGCTGCCCCCACTGCTGTGGTACGTGGCACAGTAATAGTCCGCCTCGTCCTCGGGCTGCAGCCCCGAGATGAGCAGGAGCCCCGCATTGGCCGAGGCGTCTTTGGATCCAGAGAAGCGGCTGGGGACCCCGGAGCCCTGGTGCTTGTCTGAGTCTGAGTAGTAGTACAGGAGATACCGGGGACCGCTCCCTGGCTTCTGCTGGTACCAGTACATCCTGTAGCTGCCAACACTGAAGCCGCTGCTCAGGGTGCAGGTGAGTCTGGCCGTGGCTCCCGGAGAGGCAGAGAGGGAGGGAGGCTGAGTCAGCACAGGCTGGGAGAGGGACCCTGCAGACACAGACACAGGTGGGTGCTGGGGCCGGGACCCGAGTTGAGTTGCCTGAAATTCTGAGTCAGGGGGACTGACACAGACTGTGTGGCTGCTCTGTGTCCCCGAGGCCTGTCCTACCTGTGCAGTGAGCGAGGAGCAGCAGGAGGAGAGCAGTCCAGGCCATGGTGTTCAGAGCCATCCTGGCACCTCTGAGCTGGGAATGGGCCGTCGCCAGCATCTTTTATGGCTCTCAGTGACCTGGGCGGGGGCGGGGCCTGTTCTGGGAAATCTGTTTCTGGTCCTGGAAATCTCTGCTCCACCTGATGGACCAGCTGAGGTCTGCAGCTAAGCTCTGGAGACAGAGGGGGCAGATGGGTGTGGCTCAGAGTTTGCCCCCTGGGAGGGTCTAGGAAGGAAGCAGGTGCTAGCACTTTTCACAGACCTGTGAGCAGGACACTCTGTCCAACCCACAGAGGACACAGCCGCTGAGTGCCATCAGCAAACACTGGCACTCAGGCCCCCGCCCTGGAGCAGGTGGGCGATTTCACAGCAGCACATATCCACTGTGCCCACGCTGGGTGAGAGCCACAGCGCCACCCGCTGCCCACTGGAAAAACTTCAGTTTCTCAGTGGAAATAATGTTAATGGTGTTGCCATTGAGAGGCTGGCCACTGTCATTCTAGACACATCAGTGGACCATGTCCTTTAGTGCCCCAGGGTCATTGACATTAATACACATCCTGCTTCACCAGGGCCTTACAGCGTTCAAAAGCTCCTCATGGGACCGCCGCATGAGGACCTAATCTTGGAAGTGGGCAGGAAGGGTCATTACAGGTTTTGGCCAGGGGAGAGATAAAAACGGCAGGAGAAACTCACTGAGCCGGCACAGGGAAGTGCTTCTGCGGTGAGGCATGTGCAGTAGTGACCACCAAGGCCTGTCCGTTCTTCCCTCGGTTTATCTCTTTCCTGACACCTTTTCGTGCTGTGTCATCTGAAGCCAATTTAGACGACTTGTTCCAGAAGTATATGGGGCTTTGGAATCCATGGATTGCATAATTACCTTCACTTTGTTTTCTAAAAAAAAAAATTATTGATTTCAGAGAGGAAGGGAGAGAAAGAAAGAGAGCGAGAGAGCTAGAAACATCCATGATGAGAGAGAATCATGGATTGGCTGCCTCCTGCCTGCCCCCTGCTGGGGATGGAGCCTGCTACTCAGGCACGTGCCCTGACTGGGAATGGAACCGTGACCTCACGGTCCATAGGTGGATGCTCAACTGCGGAGCCACGCCGGGTAAGCAGTTTCGCTTTCAAAGGTTATCATTCCTTGGTCAGGAATCTTATCTGTGATCTCCTGTCCCTCCTGATTCTTTTCTGCCCCTTTCACCTCTGTCCTTCTCCTCCTGGTCCCCCGTCATCGCTCCCTCATCTTCACCCGGCCTGCTCCCATCTTCCTACAGACCCTGCCTTTACACGCAGGGAACACCCTGCTCAGCCCCTCCAGTTCTCACCCTCATTCCCACACCCCATTGGACCAGCACTGACCGCCGGAGGGCCAGGCTCTCAGGGCCTTGGAGAGAAGGTTTAAAGGTCCCGAGCCCGGGAGCCGATTCTGATAGCACGCCCCACCTGCTGGAGGCTGATCATTAACCCAAAGCTCGGATAAGGAGAGGGCTCCTCCTGGGCACGGGACAGCACCTCCCGCAGCCATGGCCAGCACCGGGAGCCCCAGCACCGGGACCGGGCCCCCGGGCTCCTCCGAGATGTCAGAGCGCATCCGCAACGCCGCCGACATCTCCGTCATAGTCATCTACTTCGTGGTAGTGATGGCTGTCGGGCTGTGGGTACGTAGGAGCCCAGGGGTGGGGGTTTGGGGTGGGTGCATGGCTTGGGGTAACACGTCTAAGGGAGGGAAAAGTGATGAAGCTGAGAGGACAGTCACAGCTGTCCCAGATGCCATTGTCCGCCTCTCAGAATCGTTTTCTTTTTTTTAAAAAAAATATTTTTTTGATTGATTTCAGAGAGGAAAGGAGAGGGAGGGAGAGAAACATCCATGATGGGAGCGAATCATTGAATGGCTGCCTCCTGTACGCCCCCTCCTGGGGATGGAGCCCGCAACCCAAGCCAAGCCCTTGACTGGTATCAAACCTGGGACCCTGCAGTCTGCAGAGCAAGGCTTTATCCGCTGAGCCACACCGGCCGGGGCAGAATCATTTTCTTGTCTGCAACATCAATAATGCTGACACTGGCGTACTCTCTTCTCCTACTCTCATCCTGTGCACAGGGCCAGCTCCGGGAACTTCAGGCTGACTCTGTTCAGCATCTCCAGCACACAGTAGATCGAATAAGGGAACTGATTTAAAATATATATATATATATTAGATTTCAGAGAGGAAGGGAGAGGGAGATAGAGTTAAAAACATTGATGAGAGAGAGACATCGATCACCCGGCCTCCTGCATGCCCCCTACTAGGGATGTGCCCGCCACCAAGATACATGCCCTTGACCGGAATCAAACCTGGGACCCTTCAGTCCACAGGCCGACGCTCTATCCACTGAGCCAAACTGGTTTCGGCAGGACATTTTTTTTTAAAAATATATTTTTTATCGATTTCAGAGAGGAAGGGAGAGGCAGAGAGAAAAACATCCATGCTGAGAGAGAATCATGGATCAGCTGCCTCCTGCACGCCCCCTACTGGGGATGGCGCCCGCTACCCGGGCCTGTGCCCTGACCGGGAGTGGAACCGTGACCTCCTAGTTCATAGGTCAATACTCCACCACTGAGCCACACTAGCCGGGCGCCATTGTTTTTCTTATCTCGCTTCTCTCATTTCCCTTTGCTATTTTCTCGCTTTCTACCCGAGTTGAGTTGGAGGCTTAATTCGCTGGTGCCCCTTCTTCCTTTGGGTAACGGTTGGAGGCCACAGATTTTCTCCCACACACACAGCTTCAGGGACCCCTCACTCACAGCGCTTTCCTGCTTTGCATGGTGGGCAGTATTACAGATACACCCCCTCCCCCATTGTCTTCTTAAATGAAATGAAATGAAACCGAGCAATTGGGACACACGTGGAGGAATACAGTCCCTGAAGTCCTGGGGTTCTGGGAAACTGATTTGGAGATCCTTTAAAAATCGGTGCTTCGGCGCATCTCCAGGAGAATGTTTCTCTCTTCCGGAGAGCCGGGAGGGGTCAGTTCCATCGGCACCGTGACCCTGGCCCCTGGGGCACCTTGGGTGCGGCGGCCGTGGTCTGACCGTCCCACGTCTTCCCTCCTCGCAGGCCATGCTGAAGACCAACCGGGGCACTGTGGGGGGCTTCTTCCTGGCTGGCCGGGACATGGTCTGGTGGCCGGTGAGTGGGCAGAGCTTCTGGGAGATGAACTCTGTGTGTGTGGGGTGGGGGGGAGGGAGGGCACGGGAGGAGAGGGAGAGGGAGAGAAACATCAATGATGAGAGAGCATTATTGATCAGCTGCCTCCTGCACGCCCCCTCCTGGGGATCGAGCCCGCAACCTGGGCCTGTGTCTTGACGAGTGGAAATCAAACTGTGGCCTCCTGGTTCTAGGCCAATGCCCAACCAGCCGTGCCCGCCAGGCTGGGTGTTTTTGTCCACCATTCGAAAACGGAAGAGGTCTTTTTGGCTCCCCAGCCGTTCGGAAAGCGGGTGCAGCCCACGGGCTGCAGTTCGCTGGCTCCTGGCCTGAAGGGTCTCGCCGTGTCCCTGCGCTCGGGAGCCAGCTTGGGCGTCGGTCGGCTCTGACCCGCTCTGTGCTCTTGGCTTCCAGATGGGCGCCTCCCTCTTCGCCAGCAACATCGGCAGCGGCCACTTCGTGGGGCTGGCGGGCACCGGGGCGGCCTCGGGCATCGCCACGGCCGTCTTTGAGTGGAATGTAAGTGACGACGTCAGGGGCGAGGACCGTCATGGGGGACGTGCCGCCTTTTCTTTCCTGACCCCGAGGCCCTGAGAGGACTCGGCCCAGGGCAGGCCTCTCTGACACCCCCTCTCGGCTTGGCGCCTGCAGGCCCTGCTGCTGCTGCTGGTGCTCGGCTGGTTCTTCGTGCCCATCTACATCCGGGCGGGCGTGAGTACCCGGGGGCTCCGGGCCCACCTGGGCGGCACCCCTTTATGTGCTCCTCTCCCCGCCCAGCCAGGAGACCTGGGGGAGACCGTGTGCCCCAGGGTCTCTGGGCTCCCAGGGGCCCCAGTCCTCTGCGGGCTGCCCGGCTGCTCTGGGACCGGCTCGGCCAGCGGCTCCCCGGCCTTCCCCCGGTGGGCTCCCGTTCGCCCGTGTCTTGCCAACTCCGGGTGTTTTCCTTCCTCCTGACCCCTGTTGCTCTGAAACCTGTAAAGTGGTTTCTCCTCGTGATGAGGGGGAGAGGGGTGCACCGCAGCTGCGGTGGCTTCCCTTCCGCCTGCTCTGTCTCTCTGGGCCTTTTTTGGTTTTTGTTTTTTCACATATTTTTATTGACTTCAGAGAGGAAGGGAGCATGAGAGAGACGTAGAAACATCCATGATGAGAGAGAATCAGGGCTCAGCTGCCTCCTGCACGCCCCACACTGGGGGTCGAGCCTGCAACCCGGGCCTATGCCCTTGACCAGGAATCGAACCCTGATCTCCTGGTTCCGGGGTTGACGCTCCACCGCTGAGCTGCACCCGGGTAGGCTGCAAGTAGCGTTTTAACTAGACTGCCACAGTTCGGGTGAAAGTCATAGAAACTGCCCACTGAGCGTTGGCCGGTGGCGTGGGTATTTCACACCCTGCGTCCCAGGAAAACCCTCCTTTCCAGCGGAGAGGGGTGGAGGCCAGAGAGAGGGCCCCGCGCTGAACGTTCCATTGCTGGTCAGTGTCGGCGCCGGGAGCCGGTCCCCAGGTTGTCGGATCCCAGCGCCCGTGTCCGCGGGCCTGGCTGCTTTCCCAGAGACGATGCCTCCCCACCTCGATTCCCAAGGCGCCTGCCCCGCATGCTCAGTGAGTGAGGAGTGACCCGACTGTGTTGGAAGCGCCCGTGAGTCCCTGCCGGTGTCTCCGCAGGTGATGACCATGCCCGAGTACCTCAAGAAGCGCTTCGGGGGGAAGCGACTCCAGATCTACCTCTCCGTCCTCTCCCTCTTCATCTGCGTGGCTTTGAGGATCTCGGTGAGTTTTCTGCTTCTAGCGTGTTAAGCTTTGCAAGACTGCTTTTTAAAAGATATAGACCCTTTTCCCCCCAGCATATAAGACGACTTTTTAACCCAGAAAAATCTTCTCAAAAGTCGGGTGTCGTCTTATAGGGTGGGTATATCCCAAACTCTATATTTTCACTGTAAAAGTTGGGAGTCGTCTTATACGCCGGAAAATATGGTATTTGTATTGCTTTCTGAGAGGTAGGGAGAGGGAGAGAGAGAGAGAGAGAACCATCCACGAGGAGAGAGAATCATGGATCCGCTGCCTCCTGCACGCCCCACACTGGGGATCGCGCCCGCAGCCCGGGCCTAAGCCCTTGACCAGGAATCGAACTGGCAGCCTCTAGATCAGTGGTTCTCAACCTTCCTAAGGCCGCGACCCTGGCATACAGTTCCTCCTGTGGTGGTGACCCCCAACCATGAAATGTTGCTACTGTGATGCATCGTGATGTAAATATCTGCATTTTCCGATGGTCTTAGGCGACCCCTGTGAAAGGGTCATTCGCCCCCCCAAAGGGGTCGCGACCCACAAGTTGAGAACCGCTGCTCTAGGTGCACAGGACAGCACCCAGCCAACTGAACCCCACCAGCCAGGGCCCTTAATTTTTCTTTTATTTTTTACTCTAAGGCTGCCCCTCTGAAACATACTTCACAAAGGCGTGTGGAAAGAATTCTAAGGCTGTTGTGCCGTTTCTTTTCATTCCATTCCTTGGAGATAACCATGGAGGGAGGAGGCAGAGAGGTGTTTGCAGAGTCAGCAGCACGTGGATTGAGCAGAGGGGCGGCTTGCTGCTGGCCTATCGTGACTCATGAGGTTGCAGCCTCCAGTGCAGAGTCTAGGCTGATCCTGACTCCTGCGGGAGGAAGCTGACTCCTGGGATGGGGTTGGGGATGGGGAGGGGGAGGGGAGGGGGAGGGGTAGCAGAGAGGAAGGGGAGGGGAGGGGAGGGGATGAGGATGGGGAACAGAGCGGAGTGGAGTCTGGGCTGGCGCAGCACGAGCATCTCCTGGCGTTCCCGGCGCATGAGACGCTCCATGCCAGGGGCAGCGAGGGTCCCTGTGCACTAGGAGTTCGCTGTGTGTGAAGGAGTTCCGCATTTAACCAGAGCCTGAACCAGTGTGGCTCATTGGTTTGTGGACCGCAGGGTCCCGGGTTCGAATCCAGACAACGGCACGTACCTGGGCTGCAGGCTTGTTTCCTGGCCCTGGATGGGGCATGTACGGGAGGCAGCCAATCACTGTGTGTGTCTCTCTCTGTGCTTCTCCCTCGCCCTGCTGCTGTCTCCTAAAAAAATCAATGGAGAGCCCTAGCCGGTGTGGCTTAGTGCAGTGTGGCTTTGAACATCCACCTGCGGACTGAAGGGTCCCAGGTTCGATGCCCAGTCAGGGCACAGGCCTGGGTTGTAGGCTGGATCCCCAATAGGAGGCATGCAGGAGGCAGCCAATCCATGACTCTCTCTCATCATTGATGTTTCTATCTCCCTCTTCTTTCCTCTCTGAAATCAATACAAATATACTTTTTTTTTAATATATTTTATTGATTTTTTACAGAGGAAGGGAGAGGGATAGAGAGTTAGAAACATCGATAAGAGAGAGACATCGATCAGCTGCCTCTTGCACGTCCCCTACTGGGGATATGCCCGCAACCAAGGTACATGCCCTAGACCAGAATCAAACCTGGGACCCTTCAGTCCACAAGCCGACGCCCTATCCACTGAGCCAAACCGATTTTGGCCCAAATATAATTTTTTTTAAAAAGAGAGAGGTTGAGGCGATAGGCTGAGGGACCTGCCTGTCCCCTCATAGTCAGACATCTTCTCCGGAGCCATATTCATCAAGCTGGCCCTGGGGCTGGACCTTTACCTGGCCATCTTCATCCTCTTGGCTATCACCGCCATCTACACCATCACCGGTGAGTCCTCCGCGTGTGTAGCTCTGCCGGCTCTCTTCTGCTCACCCCGACCGACCGGCCCCAAGCACCCTCCACATCAGCCTTGTCACCGCCCAGACGAGGCCAGCCCTTCACTCCCGCCCTGAGCATCCAGCACGGCCTAGAAACACAAGCAGAGCTGGGCACTCGGACCCCCGGCATCAGTGCCCATGGCCTGGCCCGCTTCCTTCCTATCCAAAAGCGCACACAGAGGTAGAACTCCCCCAGAATTCATGAGACGTTGAGGCGAGGCGCGGCGGGGAAGACGGAAGGACAGAGGAGAAACATACCTTCCAAGGAGAGAAAGATGCCGCCAGGAGCTGGCAGCCCGGCCAGGAGCTTGCGACAGTTTTCTGCTGAGTCGTCGCCGGAGTTTGGGTAGCAGAGATCCTCAAGGTGAAGGCAAGGAGGGGAGAGCACCGGGTCACACATCCTGGCCCCTTTCCTTCTCTCCACAGGGGGCTTGGCCTCGGTCATTTACACCGACACCCTGCAGACCATCATCATGCTGATCGGCTCCTTCATCCTCATGGGCTTTGGTGAGTGATGGGAACAGAGCCGTGGGGGTGGAAGTCACGGGGCTTGTGGATCCCGAGAGAAGGATGCTGAGACTTCGACCAGCTGATCGGCGGTGCCGGAGTCCTCCCACCCCTCGGGGGTCCTCAGGGAAGCTGTGGGTCTCACGCCTCTGTGGGACATTGTCTTGTGGCCGATGCCATTTCAGCCTTCACCGAGGTAGGAGGCTACGAGAGTTTTATGGAGAAGTATATGCACGCCATCCCGGCCGTAGTGGAAGGCGACAACCTGACCATTAGCCCCGCGTGCTACACCCCTCGGCCAGACTCCTTCCACATCTTCCGGGACGCCGTCACCGGGGACATCCCGTGGCCAGGAATGATCATAGGAATGACCATCGTGGCCACGTGGTACTGGTGCACAGACCAGGTGAAGCGTGTGTGTGTGCATGTGCGCGTATGTGTGTGTGAGACTGAGTGTGTGTGTGGGGGACTGAATGTGTGTGTGCATGTGTGTGTGACTGAATGTGTGTGTGCATGTGTGTGTGTATGACTGAATGTGTATGTGCGCATGTATGTCTTATGCTCATGTGTGTCCGTGTGTGTGACTAAGTGCATGTGTGTGTGACTGAGTGTATGTGTGAATACTTTTATGTTGTTCTTTTTCTTCTCCTAGAAAACCATCTAGTTTCACCATTTAAAAAGTCAAACACGTTGCCCTAGCCACATGGTCAGCAAACAGCGACTCACGAGCCACATGCGACTCTTTGGCCCCTGGAGTGTGGCTCTTCCGCAAAATACCACGGCCTGGGCGAGTCTCTTTTGAAGAAGTGGCATTAGAAGAAGTTTAAGTTTAAAAAATTTGGCTCTCCAAAGAAATTTCCATTGTTGTACTGTTGATATTTGGCTCTGTTAACTAATGAGTTTACTGACCATTGCCCTCGCCAGTTTAGCTCAGTGGATAGAGTGTCAGCCTGCGGACTGAAGGGTCCCAGGTTTGATTCCCGTCAAGGGCACATGCCCAGGTTATGGGCTCGATCCCCAATGGGGGCATGCAGGAGGCAGCTGATCAATGATTCTCTCTCATCATTGATGTTTCTGTCTCTCTCTCCCTCTCCCTTCCTCTCTGTGGTCTATATAAATATACTTTTTTTTAAAAAAAGAAAGAATCCTCTTGACAGATGAGAAACCTGAAACTAGCAGATGTCAAATGCTCATGTAGGAGAAGCAGGGATCCACATCCATATTTTACTCCAAAACTCGTTCTTCTCTCATCATCATCCCACTTCTTATTGGCACGCTAAGCCCTGAAGAGGCGTGCCCTCCTGGGACGCGTCCTCCGGTTGTCCCATGACGAGGCGTGTTCTCCCGGCAGGTCATTGTGCAGCGCTGCCTGTCCGGCAAGGACATGTCTCACGTGAAGGCCGCCTGCATCATGTGCGGGTACCTGAAGCTGCTGCCCATGTTCCTCATGGTGATGCCGGGAATGATCAGCCGCATCCTGTACACAGGCAAGTCCTGCATCCATACGTTCTCATCCGTTTATGCTTGAATTGCGAACTGTTGCTTTAAGATGGTTTAAGTCAGTTAAGAGTAACTACGAATGTTGAAAATCTCCCTTACAAATCTTTATTATGCCCTAGCCGCTTTAGCTCAGCAGATCGATCCTTGGCCTGCAGATCAAAGGGTCCCGAGTTTAATCCTAGTCAAGGACATGTACGTTGGTTGCAGGCTCCTCCCAGCCCGGGCCCTGGTTGGGACACGTGCAGGAGGCAACTAATCAATGTGTTTCTCTCACATCGATGTTTCTCTCTGTCTTTCCCTCTCTCTTCCACTCTCTCTAAAAACCAATGGGAAAATATCCTTCGGTGAGGATTAACATACATACATATATACATAAAAACTGCCATCTTTTCTTTAAAAAAAAACACACATGTATTATGAGGAGTCAAGGAAACATAGCAGAATATTTCTTGCCTAATCCAAGATGGTCGGAGTTTCCTTGGCAAAATCCATCAGCTAGCACTCAACTCACTTCATTTTCTCACCTGGGCACGGAGAAAATATCTATTTATTTATCTGAAGACCTGGGAGGTTGACCAGCAAGCCTGATGATTGCAATGCTAGCAAGTTGTCTATAGCAATAAAGAACGGATAGATATCCAACAAGGAGGGAGCAGCCAAAGATATGATCATTCACTCTCTCAAAACTTGGGGCAATGCTGACGTCATTATGGTGGATGTAAACAGCGGCCTATAACATATCCCCTCAACAATGACCGTGGTTGTGCAATAAGCACATTTCCCTCCGGAAAAGAAGTCTAAAGGAATCATAAACTAAGAGAAGCTCGTGTGCGAAGGGGTTAATGTTCTGGGTGACTTGTTACATGCAATTTTTCTACCTGTTTTCATCATGTCATTTTAGCTAACATATCAGCAAGGTATTCGGCCACTGCCACCATGAAGGAGGCACCATCCCATCGGGGGCGGCCACCCCAACATCTCCAGTGGCACCTCTTCTGAGATGTGGGAGGAGACACTGGGCTGAAGGATTGCACACGGGACCAGCTGCCCGAGTGTTTGCTGCTCTTGTGTTACCTGTGGAGTTCTGCGCCCCGGGGAGGGACGGATGCTCTCGCGGTTTTTCTGGGGGAGGGAATTGCTCCCTCTAATGCTCTAATATTCTAGCTGGGCCACACCCCAAGGCAGAGCCTGCCCCCCAGGAAAGTGCCAGGGGAGCTACAGCTGTGACACTTGGAGAGGTGTGTTCTAGCCACAGAGGAAGCAGATCGAGTGTACGCAATTCAAAGTTGAGCCTCTATTTCCAGGGACACATCTTTCCTCTAACTCACGATCTTACGACTTGTCTCCGCGGCCATTGGTTGCAGGTCTGACCTGTCTGGGCCCCACTCACTGAACCCACTTCTCTGACTTCCTCTTCAGAGAAGGTGGCCTGTGTTGTGCCCTCTGAGTGTGTGAGATACTGTGGCACTGAGGTCGGCTGCACGAACTATGCCTACCCGATGCTGGTGATGGAACTGATGCCTGACGGTAAGGAAACGCCCTGCCCGGGTAAAGAAAGTGTGACGAACCCTGGCCGGTGTTTCTCAATGGTTAGAGCTTTGGCCTCTGAGCCAGAGGGTCTCAGGTTTGAGTCCCAGTTTAGGAGACGTACCTGGGTTGCAGGTTCCATCCCTGCCCCAGTCACGGCTCCCCCGTGAGTGTGGGAGGCAACCAATCAATGTGTCTCTCTCAGAGACAAATGCTGCATGATGTCACTTACATGGGAGTCCAAAGGAATAGAGAAGTAGAATGGAGGTTGCCAGGGGGTGGGGGATGGGGAAATAGGAAGATATTGGTCAAAGGGTACAAAGGTTCAGTGATGATATGGGTAAGTTATGGGGACTACAGCATAAAGACGGCAGTTAGTAATAAAGCCTTGTGTACTTGCAATTTACTAAGAAAATAGATCTCAAGTATTCGCACAACGACACAAGATAGTAGTTGCTATGTGAGGCGCTGACTGAATTAATTAGCTTGATTGTGGTAACCATTCACAGTGTGTGTGTGTGTACTGCATATATATATCAAAACATCATGTCATACCCCTTAAATACATGCAATTTTTGTCAATAATTCTTTCTTCCATTCATTCTGTTGTCTTCATCAGACATTTCTTGAGATATCTCTTCCATAGGCTATCAAATATAATCCCCATTAGAAGAATCCTTACTCCCTAAGATTCAAGATAATCGTGATCATTTAAATGATAAGATTTGTCAATAAAAGAGCTTCATAGCCCAAAATAAACCACCAAACAAGCTAGAAACAGATGCATCGATACAGAGGACAGACTGATGGCTGCCCGAGAGGATGGGGGTTGAGGGTCTGGGCGAGAAAAAGGTGAAGGGATAAAGAAGCACAAACAGGTGGCATGAAATAGTCCCAGGGATGCGAAGCACAGCGTAAGGAATACAGTCAATAACATTGCGATGACCCTGGATGGTGCCAGCTGGGAATACGAGGGGTAGCGCTTGGTCATTATTTGACCTCTGTGCCATACCCCTGAAACCAATACAAAATAATATGAAATAGAAGTTCTCATTTAGCCCAGCCAACTCGATCCCCAGTGTTGGGCGTGCAGGAGGCAGCTGATCAGTGATTCTCTCTCATCATCGGTGTTTCTCTCTCTCTCTCCCACTCCCCTCCTTCCTCTGTGAAATCAATAACAGGTTCTTATTTTTAGTTATAATTTAAAGAGTAGCATAGCCATGAGCTTAAAAACTGGGAGAACTAGGAGTTAACTATTTATCAGGTAGCCAACAGCTCCCCAAAAAAAGAAAAGATGGTACCACCCTGTTTCCTGTCTTCCAAATTTAGGTTCCAGCAAATTAGGCTGTAAGTTTGTATTTAGGACTAACATTCTATGCTGGATATATTTCTCAAGTCACCAGATATTCTACACTGGAAACAGCAGAAAAGGCTACACGGTGGCACATATTCGTGGGCACATCGGTTAGGAAACAGTCTGCCTGACCTGTTACCTTTGAATGGCCCTCCGGTTTGGCAGTGGGTTCAAGCTGCTGGCATCCAGCTCCTAACGCGTGGTGCCCCCTCTTCTGACCGCAGGGCTGCGAGGCCTGATGCTGTCGGTCATGCTGGCGTCTCTCATGAGCTCCCTGACCTCCATCTTCAACAGCGCCAGCACCCTCTTCACCATGGACCTCTACACCAAGATCCGGAAGCAGGCCTCGGAGAGGGAGCTCCTCATAGCTGGCCGGTGAGAGAACCCTGGTTTCTGTCTGAAATTTCTCTGGAAAGGTAGAGAGACATAGACGTGAGAGAGAGCCTCCTCATGTTGGGGTTCAGAGAAACTACTCATAGAGTTCTAGAGTGAGGAAAGGGATACGAGAGGACATGGAGCCCCCTCTCTCTCTTTCCAGATATGAAATTTGGAGCCATACTTTCCTAGGAAATAGTAGCTTTTCCAGATTTTCAAATGCCTCTGATTGTCTCTTTACTCCTCTCACTCCCACTCCCAACCACATCTTCGTGAAATCCCATCAAGGTCTTTCATGGGGTGTAAAGTTTCCATCTACTTTCACAGGATAAGGCATCATCTCTAGAAGTTTCCCTGCATATCCCAGGCAGGAAGTAACAGATGAGGGACCTCCACACACGACTACAGATGAGTTTGCCAACTGCATTCCTTAAAAACGGGATGCCAAGAGAAACTAGCCACCTCTTTAAAAGGCGGGGCATTGCTGACGGTAGTAACGATCGCTTTGGTGGATGAAGCACCTGGGAAAATTCCTAGGGCTCGGTGGGTCCAGATCATGACTCTGGATAAAAGCTTCTGGGGCGGAAACCAGGAAGGCCTCGGTGTTCCTGTGGTAGAAAAGTGTTGGGCCGAAACCTATTTGGCTCAGTGGATAGAATGTCAGCCTGCGGACTGGAAGGTCTCAGGTTCGATTCCCATCAAGGATATGTATCTGCATCCCCACTAGAGGGCGTGCAGGAGGCAGCTGATCGATATCTCTCTCTCATTGATGTTTCTAACTCTCTATCCCTCTCCCTTCCTCTCTGTAAAAAATTAATAAAATATATTTAAAAAAAAAAGTGTTGGGCTAGAATCCAGGATGCAGTAGTCCACTGATGGGTCAACAGTCTTGGGTATGAATCCCCTCTAAGAATCCATGATCCGTTCATGAGTTTCTCTTTTCCTCTCTTTCTTATCAAACACCCACTATCTCCCAGAAGACAAATATGAAAAAAAAAAGGCATATATCTGAAAAATAGTTTAATGCTTCACAGGATTTATGCCTTTGTGGGGAAGATAGATCATAAATATGTTCTTCAGGTGGTGACAGAAAATGCTAGGAAGATGCCCGGTGGCATGGCTCAGTGGTCGAGCATCCACCTATGAATCAGGAAGTCACTGGTTTGATTCCAGGTCAGGGCACAGGCCCAGGTTGTGGGCTCCATCCCCAGTGGATGGGCGTGCAGAAGGTAGCCAGCCGATCCTTGATTCTCTCTCATCTCTGATATTCCTTTCTCTCTCTCTCTCTCGCTTCCCCCCTCTTCCTCTCTGAAATCAATAAAAAATAAATTCTTAAAAACGCTAGGAAGAAATTTAAAGCAGGATTAAAGAATGAGAACTAACTTAAGACGCTGCTCAAAGGGTCCTCATGGAAGAAGTGGCATTTGAGCAGAGCCCCGGGGGAGAGTGGGTGGGGAGCCCCAAGGCTCCATGTGGAGGAGCAGCAAGCGCTGCCGACAGTCCTCCACAGTCACGTGGGGGAGGGAGGAGTGTGAGGACAGCAAGCAGGGAGGCTGGCCCGTGGAAGCGGCAGGAAACAAGTCAGAGAGGCGGGGGTCGGGAGATCACGCAGGCTCTTCCGGTCGTGAGAGGACTTTGGATTTTATTCTGCGTGTGACAGCAGACAGCTGAAGATGAGAGAGCCCGAGAGATGCACCGTTTGCGTTCGGGTGATGCTGGCAATGACCCTGGGGAGGGGGGGTCATTTCTCTCATCTTTACTGTGTTCTAGACCCTGTGCTCAGACCACCCAAGGTGGCAGACGTTTGAGCTTAAATGAGACCCTGGGCCTATCTCCCGCCCAAAAGCTTGTCTCCACCCCCCCACCCCCCATTCTCCCAACACCCACCTTTCTGTTTTCAGTGAGCACAGACAAGCAATGGCCTTTTACAGAGAGTCCCGTGAATTATTATTACTTGTTTATTCATATGACCAGCCCAGAAGAATATCGCAAAGTTTTATTTTTTTTAATATATTTTATTGATTTTTTTTTTTAGAGAGAGGAAGGGAAAGGAAGAGAGAGCCAGAAACATTGCTCAGAGAGAAACATTGATCAGCCACACTCTCCAGGGAATCTAACCTGGGACCCTTGAGTCCCCAGGCTGATGCTCCATCCACTGAGCCAAACCAGTCAAGGCTATCATGAAGTTTTAAAAAGTGAATCAGTCTTGCTCCCTGACCCCCCCGAATAGATTTTTACTGCATCTCAATATGTTATCCAATTCCTTCTACCCGCCAAAGTACTCAAGCAGCAAAAACACGCAAATTAGCATCTCTGGCCAGTTCCCTCAGCATTCTGGGACAGAGGGAGCGTATTTTCACTCCAAAGCGAGCATCCTGACTCAGTTTCTCTCAAGCTAGGAAAAAAAAGACCAAACTAGGAGTCCGCTTTCTGTACCCTATAAATAATCACTTAGAACCAGTGCCGTGTGCTTCTTTTTCTAAGTGCCATGGTGCCTGAACTGCATTAGAGAATTATTAACCAAACACTGACATTGGAACTGGTTTTATAAATGAATGCTTAATCTCATCGCTGGAGCTATTAGGACCGATGATAGGCGAGCAATTGCTTTATCGGCATTTTACTCGCAGATCGTCATAAGCAATGGCCTGGCATGAGGTCAAGGAACTTGAATTTCTTTGAGGGGGGGAAAAAAATCAATGAATGGCTCCAAAAATGAACTCACGAACGGAAGCACAGTGCACATACCAGTGATGCTTCCGCTTCCTAATCCCATCCTTTTGTTTGCTGTCCAGGCTGTTCATCATCCTGTTAATTGTCACCAGCATTTTGTGGGTCCCGCTGGTCCAAGTGTCTCAAAACGGACAGCTGTTTCACTACATAGAGTCCATTTCCAGCTACCTGGGGCCGCCCATCGCCGCTGTCTTCCTGCTCGCCGTCTTCTGCAAGCGAGTCAACGAACAGGTGAGTGTTTTCCCTGCCGGAGTGAGAAAGACAACTTTCTTTCACTGCAAGGAACGTGCATCCTTTCCCCCCGGTTTATGCAGCACAAGGCCCGTCAGCTCTGCAAATGGTGTCACCTAGCTCTGTTCACTCGACAACGTAAGTCGCACGTTTTTGAATCTATGTACAACATACCAGTCAAGGTGAACATAAGCTTGGGTCAAAGTAGGCTATACAGGATTCCCCGCTTTCCGTAAGCCAAAATGGCATAAAGTGAAGAAGAGGCATTTACCCTTGATTTATATGGAAATTTTTTGAGCATTTCAGACCCAAACAAAATATCCTCTCTTAGGCTTTTTTTTTTTTAACTTTTTTTTTTAAATACACATTTTTATTGATTTCAAAGAGGAAGGGGGTGGGAGGGAGAGACAGAAACATCAATGATGATGTGCCCTTGACTGGAATCCAACCCAGGACCCTTCAGTCTGCAGGCCAATGCTCTATCCACTGAGCCAAACCAGCTAGGGGGTCCTCCCTCTCTTGGGCTTTTGATACAGGAGGACACATCTTTTTTAAAAAATATATTTTATTGATTTTTTTACAGAGAGGAAGGGATAGAGAGTTAGAAACATCAATGAGAGAGAAACATCCATCAGCTGCCTCCTGCATGCCCCCTACTGGGAATGTGCCTGCAAACAAACTACATGCCCTTGACCAGAATCGAACGAGGGACCCTTCAGTAGGCAGGCCAACGCTCTATCCACTGAGCCAAACCGGTTTCAGCAAGGAGGACACATCTTGCTAATGGACTCACAAAACAAACCCAGATGAAGCACAGACGCTCACAGACACAGTGCAATGCTAGGCGTCCTGACGCTGAGGTGCTGGGTGTGGTTCCAGGGAAGGAGCTTGGCGGGGTCACCCTCATTGCTCCCCTGCATGCTCCTCTGCAAGGGCTCCCCGGAAACAAACACGGACGGCTCGTTTCGGCTTTTTTTTTTTCATAAAAGTAAAAACCCTCTTGAAATTCCTTTCCCTTGGCGCAAACAGGCACTAACGTAGGTCTCTCATAAAAGCAAAGTGGTATATAGCACCAACTCTTGAGAAGCGGGGTGTCCCTGGGGTGCCCGAGAGTTGGAGGATGAACTGTGCCCCGGCCTTTCAAGGCCACCGAGGGGCACAGGCCATTAGCTAGCACTCACATTGGCGTCTTTTCCCTGCCCTCAAGGTTAGCCAAGACATTGGTTCTTTGATGTTGTTGTTAATCCTTATCCAATGATACCTTTCCATTGATTTTTAGAGAGAGTGGAAAGGAGGGGGAAAGACAGAGAGAAACACCGAGGTGAGAGGGAGACACCTCAATTGGTTACCTCCCGTAGGCACCTCAGCCAGGGCTGGGGATCAACCTGCCACCGGTACATGCCCTTGATGGGAATTGATCCCAGGACCCTTCAGTCCAGAAGCCGGTGCTCTATCCGCTGAGCCACACCAGCCAGGGCCCTGTGTAGTTCTCTTAGTGGAGAAAGCAGGCAGGATGGGAGTGATGGCCTCTTAGAATGAGCTTCTTCTCCTCTTCTCTAAGCCCCCGGCTTTGTTCTTGCTTCTTCTGCAGGGAGCCTTCTGGGGTCTCATCATCGGGCTGCTGATCGGCCTGTTTCGGATGATTGCAGAGTTCGCCTATGGAACAGGGACGTGCCTGGCCCCCAGCGACTGTCCCAAAGTCATCTGTGGCGTGCACTACCTGTACTTCGCCATGATTCTCTTTGTGGTTTCCATCGTGGTCATCCTGGGAGTTTCCCTGCTAACCAAACCCATCCCTGATGTCCATGTGAGTAACGAGGAACAGCTGGATGCTGCTTTAATTTGTTTAAATATACTTTTATTGATTGCAGAGAGGAAGACAGAGGAAAAAAGAGAGAGAGGGAGAGAGAGAAACATCCATAATGAGAGAAAATCACTGATCGGCTGCCTCCTGTATGCCCCCCACAGGGGATGGAGCTCGAAACCCGGGCCTGTGCCCTTGACCGGGAATCGAACCATGACCTCCTGGTTCATAGGTTGATGCTCAACCACTGAGCCACGCCGGCCGGGCCAGAACTAATGTCAAATGGTGTGTTTTGGTGAATGAGTGGGGTAGAAGCCCTTTCTTGTGCTGTGTATGTTTTCCCATGCAGTATGGCTTTTGGCACTCCGTGGTAAATGCACTGTTATGTCATTGTAAACCCTTGCTCGTCACCAACGGGCCTGTCTGTGGTCTCTGGGCAGCTGTATCGCCTGTGCTGGGCCCTTCGGAACCGGACAGAGGAGCGGATCGATTTAGACGCCGAAGAGCAGAGGCAGGAAGAAGCTGCCGGCGATGCCGATGAAGGTAGTGTCTGGTTTGCCTTGGGTTTGAGAACTCTCTCTCTCTTGCTGTGAACGGGTTGATGCCATCGCTCCAGTGTGTTTACATGGAGTTGTTTATGGGATGTTCTCTATTTCAAGAAACTCATTGCTACTGAGCATCTCGCACCCCGTGTGCTATAAGATGCAAATGCTTTCCCCAGCTTGTCTCTTGTTTGACTTTGTTTATTGGGCTCTATGCTCTGCAAAGGTTTTTTTATTTTTCTCTTAATTTTTATTGATTGCAGAGAGTAAGGGAGAGGGAGAGGGAGAGAGAGAAACAGCAATGATGAAAGAGAATCATGGATCAGCTGCCTCCTGCATGCCCCCTCCTGGGGATTGAGCCTGCAACCTGGGCATGTGCCCTGACCAGGATTTGAACTGTGGCCTCCAGGTTCAAAGGTCAACGCTCAATGAAGCTGCCAGCAAGACTCCATTTATATATATAAAAGGCTAATATGCAAAGTGTCTCCTTGGGAGTTTGACAGAGAGATCAGGCGTTCAATCACCTGCTCTGATGTGTGCTGACCACCAGGGGGTGGTGTGGAGTGAAGAAAGGCCCCAGCAGGCAGCTTGAAGGCCCCTGATTGCTAGCCAGGCCTAGGGACCCTACCTGTGCATGAATTTCACGCACTGGGCCTCTATGTCTCCTATGAGTGGAGTTTTCTGTGTTTTCTCAGGGATATTCCTCTAAGGTACAGGAGTAGTTGTCACCATTCTTTGCCGTCATCGCGAGGCCTTGACGGGAGTCGGCTTTCCCAAGCTTTCGTGATCGTTCATTTATCTTTCTTTGGTTCAGACGACCCCAGGGAAACGCCAGGGTGTTTCAGGAGCACCTACGAGGCGTTCTGCGGTTTGCAGAGGAAAGGCCCCAAGCTGAGCAAAGAGGAGGAAGAAGCCCTGAGGAAGAAGCTGACAGACACGTCCGAGAAGCCCTTCTGGCGGACCGTGGTGAACGTCAATGCCATCCTGCTTCTGGCCGTGGCCTTCTTTGCCCATGGCTATTTCGCCTAAACCCCGCCGGAGCCTCTAGGATTGGTGACGCAGAGAACGTCGTTGGTCTTTCACATGTGGAGTTTGTTGCGATGCGAAAGGGAGACAGGCAGTTGCTAATTTGATCCAATAACTGTAGGCCTGACCTTCAGCATTTGCGGTACCTTTGAGTCAGTGGAGAAAGGGTGGCTCATTCAGAAAGCCAGTGAGCGGACGCCACACGTGTGCGTGCATAGACTAGGAGAACTTGGGAATACATTATTTTTGTCTGTCGCTCATCCAATAGATTGCCCTGCATCCAACTTGCTTCCTGCTATTTCCAGAGATTTCCACGTAGAAGGACTACCTCCCCCTACTCTGCCTTGCCGAGGACCCCTTCGTCGGAAAAACGGCGATATTGTCCCCCAGAATTTACCTCGCTGATCTCCGGGGCTTGGAAAAATAGGCATTGTTTTTTGAGGGAAAGGAAGCTGGAAATGCCCATAGTGACTATTTTTTATGAACTTTTTAGAAATTATGTGTTTCCGCCTTCAATAAACTCATCCCCCACTAAAAGTGAGCATGTGGAGCCGTTGATTTTTCTTAAACCACTTTATTAAAATATAATTCACATACCATAAAATGTATCTATTTCAAGTGTACAGTTCAAATATGGGGTTGGGGAGGGCTGGGTGAAAACAAAGGTGAAAGGTTATGCAAAAACAACATACATATGTATATACGTATATATATACACACACACACACGCATACATATAACAACACATAGACACAGACAACAGTGTGGTGATAGCTAGAGGAGGAGAGGGAGGGGGAGGGGGAGGCAAAAGGGGAATAAGGGGGAATGGAAAGAGACTTTCTTTGGGGTGCTGAGCGCACAAGGCCGTGGGCAGATGATGTTTCACTGAGCGGCACATTGAAACCTGTATGGTTTTATTCTCCAGTGTCACCCAATAAATTCCATTAAAAGATAAATAATGAAGTGTGCAGCTCCGTGTATTTTAGAATTGCCAGTGGTGCAGCATCGCCACAGTTTAATTTTATAGACTCATGTTAGCCGGCTGGTTTGGCTCAGCGGATAGAGCATTGGCCTGCAGACTGAAGGGTCCCAGGTTCAATTCCGGACAAGGGCGAGTACCTCGGTCGTGGGCTCCTCCCCAGCCCAGGCCTTGGTCTGGTGTGCAGGAAGGAGGCAGCCAATCAATGTGTCTCTCTCACATCGATGTTTGTGTCCCAGGGAGAAGGTTTTAAAAAGAAAATGCCCCCTACTAAATTCTTCAGACAAAATAACTCATCACCAGAGACACGACGAATCATTGGCCAAGCCAGACTCAGGCTCCAAGACCTTCGAGATGCTTCGTGCCCACATCGTCCACCAGCCATCGATCCTGTCCCTGTATCCTCTCCAACCCCAACAGTGCCGCAAGCTCCACACAAAGCCCAGTGCTCGAGCCATGCTAGCCACGTAGAACCTTTCACGCTCCCCTCTCCCCTTCCTAGCTTTCAGGGGTAAATGAGGGCTCGGCAAAGAGTCACCTCTGGGTTTCCTTCCACAAGAGCCAGCCACTCACTCCTTCACCGGCTGAGCCATTTTTACACCCAGGGACTCCTCGCAGCTCCGAGGAGCCCCAGATCCCAGCTCTTCTCTCAGCTCGCCTGAGATCAGTCCCTGCTAACTAACAGCCTGACCTTTTCTTCACGTTCAGGAGACCCTGTAACCATAAGGTGGAGATGTCACAGGTGGGATGGAAAGAATTCCACTTAAAGTCACTGCCTTTTAAAACCTTCTCCTGGGACACACACAAGTTCAACCAGAAATACACTTCGCTCAGCGAGATGGGTGGAGCGCTCCCACCCGGAACGAAGACCACCTGCTCTCACCTTGGCCAATGGGTGATGTCCGGTCTAGACAATGAGTAAGGGCTGTGGTCACGTGAACTGGCGGGGAGGAGGATCTCAGGCTAATTGTCTCAATAGTTCAGGACAGCATGGTGGCTTGGAGATGGCAGATTCCCCCCACTCCCCACCCTCCACCCACACACAAGAGGCACATTTGCTCTGGGACATGACACAGAGTCAACTTCTAAGTCAATAGGTCAGCACTCACATCATGAGGAAGAGGGGCCTCTGGGAGTGCATGATAGTCACTACAGAGTGTGCTTTGTGCAGCCACAGGAAAAGGTGAACCCCAAAGACCTATGTTCATGAATAATGCCCATATTCGTCATTCAGTCCACACACACAGGTTGCCGAGGGGCTAACACATTCCAGGCACCTCGAATGCCAACATCAGTGAAATCCCAAACAGGTGGCACCCCCAGTGGACATTTTTAAGGAGACCAGAAAATCCTCTTGACTCAAGATTATCTCCCCAACCCCGCCTTCCCTGGGCCTTGAGCGTTGTGGATGGTTTGCTCGGTGTCATTATTCTTGACTGACTACTTTTGAAAGGCGGCCTGGTTGGCTGTCGCTGCTCTGTGGCCGCTTTGGGGACCTTCCGAAATGGTGAAAATGCCTCTCTGGTGACAGCAATACTTCCAACTGGCTTGGTGCCGCTTTGGGGTAGGGACTGCTCTCAGGCCCCCCATGGTTGTCTCCTTCAAGGAACAAGCAGCCAGGATGGGGACCAGCAAGCTCCCCCCCTCGGCTTCCATGAGTTTATCAGTTTATCGGATTGATTTTTCTTGCACCAAAAAAACAACTTGACAGGGGTATGATGAAGAGTGAAATCTTTCTTTAAAAAAAAAAAGAAAAAAGGATAAAGGGGATCCTATAGAGAAAGTGGCAGGAACCAGGGAGGCCACGACTCTGGAAATTAATCATCAAGGGTCACAATCAATGTGGACACCCTCAATCGACCTGAGACGAATGTGACCCCCGCATCGCGGGGATCCTGTTTCTCAGTCTGCATTCCCATCCCTGAGCGGACTTTTCTTCCGCGGCTCTGACATGCTATGGACAGCTGACCGTCTCACACTGGCCTCGAGTGCAAACATTCGCAGCAAACCCGTTACCTGGGTCCAGCTCTCCTATAGGGTACACATTTATCGAGTGGACAAAATTACAACCGGCTGGCTTCCCTTCAACACCCCAGGATGGGACTAGCGGGGGTGGGGGAGGGGCAGAGTAAGCAGTCTGGCCTGGATGATGGCGGTCGGCGGCCGAAGGCAGGACTCAGGCAAAATAGGCGTGGCAGAAGACGGCCACGGCCAGCAGGATGACGCCGTTGATGTTCACCACGTTCCTCCACAGAGGCTTCTCGGACGTGTCGGTCAGCTTCAGCTTCATGGCCGCCTCCTCTTCCTTTGTCATCTTGGGGCCCGCCTGCTGGTCCAGGCCACAGAACAGGTCGTAGGCCTTCCTGCAGCATCCTTTTTTCTCCTCGGGAGCTTCTGTGTTGGGGAAAAGGAATAAAAGAATTATTGGCTGCAGAAGCAGGAGGAACTAAAAGGTGTGGCTCAAGTGGTTGAGCATTGACCTAGGAACCAGGAGGTCACGGTTCAGTTCCCGATCAGGGCACAGGCCCGTGTTGCAGGCTCACTCTCCAGTGTGGGGCATGTAGGAGGTAGCAGATCAATGATTCTCTCTCATCATTGATATTTCTCTCTCTCTCTCTCTCTCCCTCTCTAGAATCAATAAAAATATATTTTTTAAATTCTCTCATGGATCAAAAAACTCTCAATGGTGGTCGCCTCTGGGGCCAGGTCATGGAAGTGGGTCCATTTTTACTTTTTAATGTAGAACTTTATGTGTTGCTTGCCTTTAAATCATATGCATAGGTTATTTTATTTTATTTTTAAATTCAGATTATAAAAGACCTTGCCCTCTGCAGAAGGTATTCCAGAAAGTCTCTATGTCTAATTTTACTCATCTGTAAAGTTGAAGAATTATACTTGCATTATCTGTTTTTTCAAAAGGACGATCATGTGCCAAAATGAAAGACTAGACTCGGGTAAGATATTCGTAAGTAAAATGCATCCTACCACCATCTGCCATGATGCTGCTGGTGGTGGTGACATTGATATAGGGGTGACTTCTCATACTGCTGCTTCTTGGAGAATGGTGAGGGGGACACCCATTGTTTATAAAAGCCCTCTAGAGATCTTAGTTTATTGTGCTTTAAGGGCAGGATATTCAGTATGATTCTGCCATGAGTTCACCCAGAAACGACAGAATTCAAGTACTAGTATGAACCTCAGAAGTCACTAAGCTAAAATTCTCCAGCCGGCGTGGGAGTCCCCTCCAAGCATCCCTGATCGATGCACACTGGCTGCTCCCCCCTTTCCCGATAAACTTGGAAAGCTTTTCCTCCGTGGCAATCACCAAGATATAATTACACCCGAATTCTATTTATTTCACTCACGGTTGCCAACAGTGTCGTGAAGACTAGGCTACCACTGAGAATACTTTTCAAAAAATATATATTTTATTGATTTTTTTACAGAGAGGAAAGGAAAAGGATAGGGAGTTAGAAACATCGATGAGAGAGACATGGATCAGCTGCCTCCTGCACACCTCCTACTGGGGATGTGCCTGCAACCAAGGTACGTGCCCTTGACCGGAATCGAACCTGGGACCCTTCGGTCTACAGGCCAACGCTCTATCCACTGAGCCAAATCGGTTTTGGCAGAGAATACTTTTGTGTGAGGAGCCTGAGCTTTAGAAAAATGGGATCACTCGCCCAGGGTAGTGAGTAGAGAGAAGTCAGGACTCAATCTAGATGCTTCCTGAGTCCCACTACCGCAGGCTATCTCTACACGATCTTGCCTCTTTGGGTTAGAATTGGATGAGTTCTTTCCAACCAGGTCTTAACCCTGCCCTCTGGTATAAAAACAAATAAATTAATAACCATCTTTGGCCTGCACCAAAACATTCAAAATGCTCCTCAATGCATGGCCCTTTAAAGTCTGTGGTGTTCTCACTCAATGTGGGGACTTCTCTGGAGGTGGGAGAAGTGGGGGGGGGGCATGCCAGCTCCCGGAGAGCAGGAAGGGGCTGCCTTTTCTAGCACCAGTATCAGCTGCCCTATGGCCCTGGGCTCCTTTGGCACTTTCTGGGTAGCTACAGGTTTCAGAACGGCAAGGTCTTTCAAAATGAAAGGCAGATTGTATCAGAGCTGGGGCCATTGGCAAAGCTTTTCTATTCCGGGGTCTCCATGTATATGCTTTCAAAACGAGGTGCCAAGACCAACTGGTCTCTGGGCCCTTTCCAGAGCCAGGGTTCTGTGATGCTCCTGATGGCCTGGATCAGGGCTTGTTCTGCTGGATAAGACCTTCTGCCCAACACCAGGTCAAGAGCACATGACCTTGCGCTAGCCCATTTGGCTCTGTGGATAGAGCATCCACCTGCAGACAGATGGGTTCTGAGTTCAGTTATGGTCAAGGGCATGTACCTTGACTCCTCCCAGGCCCAGGCCCTGGTGGGGGCACATGCAGGAGGCAACCAATCAATGCATTTCTCTCACTGATATTTCTGTCTGTCTTCCACTCTTTCTAGAAGTCAATGGAAAAACATCCTTGGGTGAGGAAAGAAGAAGAAGAAGAAGGAAGAGGAGGAGGAGGAGGAGGAGGAGGAGAAACAACAACATACGTCCTTGAGCTCCCACACCTGTGTACGCCACATATTAATACAACCCTTCTCCATGTAGGGGAAGAAAAATTGCAACATAGGAGTTGAGAAAAGCGTTTCTCCATGATCAGAGTGGGTGTCTGCACGATGACCGAGAATCATCTCAATGGATTGCCTGAGAAATGTGGTTCTCTGAATCTCAGGCAGCGAAGACATGAGATCCTGAGCTTCCATTTCCTCCTGCTGATGTCATTCAGACCAACAGTAGCTGTGATTCCATCTGCTCTCGGTTCCCAAGCTGTGTCAGAAGATCTCTGACTCTGGCCCCTGGCCATGCCCAGATCCGAGTGGCAAGTTCCTCACCCACCCTTCCTCACTGAAGCTGTACATGGTGAGGGATGAGGGAGCTGCAATGATTCTATACCTCCCTCCTCCCCTTCCGTACCTCCTCCTCTGTGACTGCAAGCTTTGCACAAATGTCCCCAAACCCATTTACTCCTCTCATGCCTCCCCACCCCAGTCCTGTCTCCCCTCCAGGAGAGAGCTGGGCTTTGATGGAGGCACTCACCTATTTCAAAGGTCTCCTCTGGGGCTTCATTGATGTCCTCCTCGGTGGCATCCAGGTCTATCCGCTCCTCTTTGCTATTGCGCAGGCTCCAACACAGGCGGTAGAGCTGTGGAGGAAGCAGAACAGGTCAACAGGGAGATCCCAGCAGGTCTTGAGCCAAGGAGCTGGGAGCACAAAGAGATATGCATCAAGAAAGAAAAAGAGCCAAAACGGGTGTGGCTCAGTGGATAGAGCATCAGCCTGCAGACTGAAAGGTCTCAGGTTTGATTCCGGTCAAGGACATGTACCTTGGTTGCGAGCACATCCTCAGTAGGAGGTGTGTAGGAGGCAGCTGATCAATGTTTCTATCTCTCTATCCCTCTCCCTTCCTTTCTGTAAAAAAAAAAAAATCAATAAAATATATTTAAGAAAGAAAAAGAAATGTGGCCTCTCAGTACCAATAAGAACATAGATAACAGCTCCTATCCACGGCCTTATATCTAAATATGTCAGGAACTTAGGTGTAAGTCATAGACGTGTGACATATGCATTAGCCCCTGTGACATATGCATATTCGGAGGTTAAGAAGATGCTTTGAATACAGAAATAAATGGTTTGAATGAATGAACTCTTGCTGCTACGAGAAATGAATTTGTTCCTTTTAGCACTGGTTCTGAGAAACAAGACTAGACACACCTATCCGTCCAGACCGACCATATACGATCATATTGTTGTGCTGTGTGTGTTTGGCATAGTATGGGGAGAGAAGCCGTTGAATCGTGAGCCATTTAGGATCGGGAAGGACTGGAGGCACCACCTCTATTGACATGGGTTAACAAAACCCCTGTCTTCCTCTGTGGACAAATATGATCTTGCTCTGTTCCTTGGGAATCTGGGAAAGGTAGAACGCCAGCTGTTACCAGGCTATCTTGCTTATGGTGAAAACGGCCATCTTCCTCTGCATTGGGAGGGCTGTGAATAAACCCTAAACCAAGGGCGACATCTAGAGCTAAAGAAGAGTACTTGCCATTTTTGAAAACTGATCAATTGGGCTTTAGTATTGTTCGAAATTTCTTTTGAATTCTATGGGCAACTGTTTAGGGACTTAATTAGGACAAAATAAAGGGTAAATCATACTTCGGATTTCCCTGAGTGGAGTGATTTTTGTAACCAGGGATGTCCCTTGCTGGGACCCCTGGAGGTTCTGACCATGGACTGATTACAAGAAATATAAGTTCTGCCCTGACTGGTGTGGCTCAGTGGATAGAGCGTCAGCCTGTGGACTGAAAGGTCCCAGATTGGATTCCAGTCAAGGGCATGTACCTTGGTTGCGGGCACATCCCCAGTAGGGAGTGTGTAGGAGGCAATTGATCGATATTTCTCTCTCATCAATGTTTCTAACTCTTTCTCCCTCTCCCTTCCTTTCTGTAAAAAAAAATCAATTAAAAAATATATATTAAAAAAAATAAAAAAGAAATATAAGTTCCTATCTGGGGCATGGGCATCTAAGCCAATGTAGCCTTGTCCCTGCCCTAGTGACCTCATACCCTTGCACCTGAGCTGTCCCTTGGGGAACATGATTCAGAGAAGACCCCCTAGGTGGAAATAGAGAGCACTGAAAGACTCCTGCAGAAGACACCTGCCTGGGACCGCACAGCCAGCACACTGAGCTTCCTGTCCCATGTGCTTCTGCATGACACCAAGGGCAAGGATGCACTGTGTAGTCATGTGAGTGTGAGATGGCTCACTGAGCCCAGGGCCACTGGAACCTGAACATGTGACACAAGGACAGGACAGGTTTCCTACATGGGTACTCACATGTACATCGGGAATGGGCTTGGTGCAGAGGGAGACGAGGAGGATGATGATGATAGAAATGACAAACAGGATGATGGCAAAGTACAGGTAGTGCACTCCACAGATTATCGTGGGGCACTGGCTAGGCTCCATGCAGCTCCCAGTTCCATAAGCAAACTCGGCGATCATACGGGACACCCCGATCAGAAATCCTATGATCAGTCCCCAGAAGGCTCCCTGGGAAAGAAAACCGTGAGTGATCAACTGCTGAACACACTATGGAGCGACAGAGGCAGGAGAAGAATGGTGAGAGAAAAGACAGCTCTGGGCCCTCTGAAGCCAGAACACAGGAGTGGAGAACATGGAAGCGCTCCCACCCAAACCCTCAGCCGCACCCCCATTCCCGCTGAAGAGCGCTGGGAACCAGAATCCCTCCCACCGAGAGCAGGCACCTCCGGGTGGGGATTTCTGCACCAGAGAGGGCCTTTAAGGCTGCCCACGAATGCTACCTACGTGCTCATTGACTCTCTTGCAGAAAATAGCAAGCAGGAAGACCGCTGCGATGGGGGGTCCCAAGTAACTGGTGATGGACTGGATGTAGTCGAAGAGCTGCCCGCTCTGTGCGGACTGTACTACGGGCACCCACGCGATGCTGATGCCAATCAGCACCAGGATGAACACTCTGAAAGCAAAGCCCCCACAATGGTGTCAACAATTGGCTTTACATGAATAAATGTATATATAAAATGAGCAAGTATACACACACACACGCACACACAATGTGACCACATACACACACACACACACACACACACACACAATGTGACCACACACACACAATGGTACCACAGCAAGGAAACATCATTAGCAAGTTCATTCTTGAGGCTTTTGTTCTCCCATATTCTGCCTCCTCAAGAAAGTCATCTGTACCTTTAAATGAAACGCACTTGACTTTCAATTGCCACCTAAACCAGCCACTACCACAAGAGATCCCAGGCAGTAGAGTGTAGGAACAAAGGGGTGTGAACTTTGGATCCAGACAGTCCTGGGTTCAAATTGTTGTTTTTTTCTCCCTCTCTTTATTATTTTTTTAAAATAAAATTTATTGACTTTTTTACAGAGAGGAAGGGAGAGGGATAGAGTCAGAAACATCGATGAGAGAGAGACATGGATCAGCTGCCTCCTGCACGCCCCCTACTGGGGATGTGCCTGCAACCAAGATACGTGCCCTTGACAGGAATCGAACCTAGGACCTTTCAGTCCGCAGGCCGACACTCTATCCACTGAGCCAAACCGGTTTCAGATCTCTCTCTCTCTCTCTCTCTTTTTTAATGTATTTTTATTGATTTCAGAGAGAAAGGGAGAGGAAGAGAGAAAGAGAAACATCAATGATGAGAAGGAATCATTCATTGGCTGCTTCCTGCATGCCCTCCACTGGTGACCAAGCCCACAAGCCGGGCATGTGCCCTAGATGGGAATCAAACCCAGGATCTTTGAGTCCACAGGCCAACATTCTATCCACTAAGCCAAACCATCTAGGGCTGCTCTTCTCTCTTTGTGACATAGGACACCTTGCTTGACCGCTCAGAGCCTCCATTTCTCTCACTGTACGCTGGGAAGAATATCACTGATCTTGCCAGGTTGGGGTAAGGATTAGCGATAGTCAAACTGTGAGCAAATAGATCAGCCAACTAGCACTCGTTTTGCTCACTGATACATTGGGGGTTAGATTAGATGGTCCCCGATGTCATTTCTCACTCCAGAGGGGCACTTCAAAGCCAAGGCCACTGGGAGGAAAATATAATGAGCCACAGGGGCTGCTCCCAAGCTCCCCAAGCCTCTGCCGTCTTCCCTGGCTTGAGGGAACCCTACAATTATTCCAGCTTCCCTGGTGGGGGCAAGGGGGAGCTTCGCTGACCTTCCCGCAATCATGAGCTCTTTCTCGGCTGCTCCCTTGCGGATCTTGGTGTAGATGTCCATGGTGAAGAGCGTGCTGGCGCTGTTGAAGATGGAGGTCAGGGAGCTCATGAGAGACGCCAGCATGACCGACAGCATCAGGCCTCGCAGTCCTGGAAGAGAAAGGCGTTCTGAGTGGCACAAGCCGCACCTCAGCTCGTTTGCTCTTGGACCATGACAGGACTCAGTGTTGGTTTGCTTTCTGAAATCATGCCAGGGTTGGCCTTTAATTCATCTCTCCAGGGAAACCAGACATTGTAAGGAATGGACTGTGGCTTTACATTGTATTGCAAACCCACAGCAGTCAACAAGGAGGTAGGAATCAAATATATATGAAGCCAAAACTGGTTCGGCTCAGTGGATAGAGCTCTGGCCTGCGGACTGAAGGGTTCCAGGTTCGATTCTGGTCAAGGGCATATACCTTAGTTGCGGGCACATTCCCAGTAGGGGGTGTGCAGGAGGCAGCTGATCGATGTTTCTCTCTCATTGATATTTCTAGCTCTTTAGCCCTCTCCCTACCTCTCAGTAAAAAAAATCAATAAAATATATTTAAAATATATATGAGGTTAACACTTTGCAGTTGGATGATGGTGGTGATGGTGGTATTGGTGTGTGTGTGTGTGTGTGTGTGTGTGTGTGTGTGTGTGTGTGTTTCCATCTGTGCAGACTTTCATAAGATCTCTAACCCAAAAGATGTATGATATAGCAGAAATATTCAAACTGGGATTTGCCCTAGTTGGTTTGGTGCAGTCGATAGAGGGTCGACATGCAGACCAAAGGATCCCAGGTTCGATTCTAATCAAGGACACCTAGGCTCCTTCCTGGCCCGGGCCCTGGTCAGGGAGTATGCAGGAGGCAACCAATCAATGTGTTTCTCTCACATCGATGTTTCTCTCTGTCTTTCCCTCTCACTCTCACTAAAAATCAATGGAAAAATATCCTCTGGCAAGATTAACAAAAAAAAAATAAGTAAGTAAAATAAAAGAGCCATGTGACTCTTACGAATTGCAACCTTAATTGATAAGCAGCCCAGCTGAGAGGAAGAGTTAAGTACTACTCCCATGTTTATAGAATTTGAATCCAAATGGTTTGCCCAAGGTCATGCATCCAGTCTTTTTTTTTTTTTTTTTTTAAGACCATCTCAAATTCCTCAATTCCAGCCTTGAGCAGAATTATACAAGCCAGACACGGAGTTGCTGTGTGGCTTGGAAAAGTCACTTTCCTTCTGTGGGCCTCAGTTTCCCCAACTGCCTAATGAAGAGGTTTGATTGGATGGTCTCTACATTTTCTTTCAGTAATAAAATTGTATAGAAGTTTAATCTAAAGTTTCCTGGCCAATACCTTTGAATTTTGGATCTCCTGAGCGCCCCTAACCTAACTAAATTTGCACTCTTGAGCCAGAATTGGATTTTTCTTCCTTATAAAATATGAAAAGTAACTGCACGGGTCTACCCCAAAACCCTAACCAAAGTGGAGTCTATGTTCTCAATCTTCTAAGACATTGGTCGGCAAACCGCGGCTCAAGAGCCATGTGCGGCTCTTTGGCCCCTTGAGTGTGTCTCTTTTACAAAATACCACGGCCTGGGTGAGTCTGTTTTGAAGAAATGGCATTAGAAAACGTTTAAGTTTAAAAAAAAAATTGGCTCTCAAAAGAAATTTCAATATTTGCACTGTTGATATTTAGCTCTGTTGACTAATGAGTTTGCCGACCACTGAGAGTACATTCTCAATAGTGAGAAGTTGCATCCCATCCATCAACTGCCTCAAACATCCTCATTCTAGAGCAGTGGTTCTCCGCCTTTCTAATGCCGCAACCCTTTAATGCAGCTCCTGGTGTTGTGGTGACCCCCAACCACAAAATTATTTTCGTTGTTACTTCATCACTGTAATTTTGTGACTGTTATGAATCGTAATGTAACATCTGTGTTTTCCGATGGTCTTAGGCGACCCTGCTAGCGGTTTTCAACCTGTGGGTCAGATCATCTCCTTTCTGAGCCTGACCGACAGCAGACAAGTGCCAGGTCTGAGAGCCAACCTAGACCTAGGCCTCTTTGCCACAAGGGAAGACCTACTCAAAAACAAAGGACACCTGGAATGAGGCTTTCCCTCTGACCTCAGGCATGGAAATGACCTTGCCCAGAAGGCCCACAGAATCCACGGGAAGCCCAGGCCCAAACAGCCTCCCGAGAAAGACCCCGCCAGTGGGGACGACGAATCTCACCGTTGGGCATGAGCTCCACCACCATGGTCGGGTAGGCGATGTTGGTACAGCCAACCTTGGTGCCGCAGAATTTCTCACATTCCGAGGGGAGGGCACAGGCAATTTTTTCTAGAGAGAGATGAAGAGCCAGCAGACATCAGGGAAATATGTTCAAGATTCACTTTCCTTAAAGATATGTTTTCACTGATATCAGAGAACGGCAGAAAGAGGGAGGGAGAGAGATAAAAACATCAATGATGAGAGAGAATCGTGGATTGGCTGCCTCCTGCACGCTCCACATTGGGGGATGGAGCCCGCAACTGGGCACGTGCCCTGACCGGGAATCAAACCGTGACCTCTTGGTTCATGGGGTCAACACTCAACCATTGAGCCACACCGGCCAGCCACCATTCACTTTCTGAAGACAAGGCTTCCAACAAGACATTCCTGCCCAAAGCCCTGAAATGGATCCACAGAGAGTGCAGATCTCTTCGCTGCCAGGCCCTGCCCTGCTGGTCCTGACCGTCTCCAAGCTCTGATGGGGGAGGAGAGGCAGTTCCCAGGCAGAGGAGGGGGAAGCAAAGAAAGGCTCAGAGTGGGAAGGGCGAGGGCACCCTCCTTGGGCTTTCGCTAGCTACCCTGCAGCTCAGGCGGAACCACTGCCTTCTCTGCCCACAGATCACAGTGACTCGTGGTTCCTCAGTTGAAAGCTTAGTCTAGGCAGCACTTGCAAAAAGGGTTGAATGCCCAGACAACCGAGGGAATAGGGCTGTTGGGTCATACTTCCAAGATGTAGAAAAATCTAGGGCAGAGATAGGAAGGAAGCGACCTGGGAGGGGAGAGAATTATGATCTAGAGACCTGAAGACAACTCCAGAAACTTTTATAACATTTATATTGTATTTTATAGAATTTATATATTTTACAAAATTTACATTAGAATGGACATCACACACACACACAATTTGAGATGAATCAGTGCTATAAGCAGCAGCCCTAAATGATAACACTTGTAGCAGGTACCTAATAAATGTTTATTGATGACTGACACACACACAAAAAAAACACACAAAAGAAAACAATGGAGCCCAGCCGTGTGGCTCAGTGGTTGAGCATCAACCTATGAACTTGGAGGTCACGGTTCGATTCCTGGTCAGGGCACATACCCAGGTTGCGAGCTCGATCCCCAGTGTGGGGCGTGCAGGAGGCAGCCGATCAGCGATTCTCTCATCATTGATGTTTCTATCTCTCTCCCTTTCTCCTCCTTTCTGAAATCAATAAAAATATACTTAAAAAAAAAAAACACGCAATGGCAATGCTTGAGAGGTCAAGAAAGGACCGAGAAAGAATCTGTCATCCTAGAAAGCAACGTGCAAACTCAGGGCTCCTTCAGGAGATGGTCCAGGAAGCAGGGCTCGGAGCAGCAGGCCCTTTGAGACGAGCTGGAGTCCTGACCCTGGGGACAGGGGTCAGGCTTCTACAGCCCGTGTGGGCCTGGGCAAGAAGCGAGCAGCTATCAGCTGGAAGCAGCTGCAGCTGCAGGCCTGTCATGACTTCAGAGAATTTGCAAAAACCAGGGAAGGCAATTCTGTGGGTTCTGAGACCTCACGTTGCTCACTATCTAGCGGGCGATCAATAATACTTGGCAATGCATGACAAGAAAAGGAGGAGGAGGAGGAGAAGGAGGAGCAGGAGGAGGGGGAAAGGAAAAGGAGGAGGAACGGAGGAGAAGCGAAGGAGGAATAGGGGAAGAGGAGGAGGGGGAGGGAAGCAGGAGAAGGAGGAGGAGGAGAGAGGGAGGAGGAGCTCAGGGCTTTCGAAGTGGCTCAGAGCCAGGAATGGGGGAGACTGGCCCCTGAGTCCAGCAGAAGGCATCACCTGTGTACAGGATGCGGCTGATCATTCCCGGCATCACCATGAGGAACATGGGCAGCAGCTTCAGGTACCCGCACATCACGCAGCCCGCCTTCACGTGAGACATGTTTTTGGCTGACAGGCAGCGCTGCACAATGACCTGCCGGAAAGGCCGGGTGAGGTGCAGGTCCTGACACTCTCTGGCCACCTCAGCTCCCCTCCCCCACATCCTGGGTGCTTGGCCTGGCACTCGCATGTTACCAAGGCTCAGTGATCCCCAGACCACGTGAGCCCGCCCTACCTTTCCCAACCCCACCAACCATGGACAGACAGACAGTCAGACAGACAGACAGACAGACAGGAGCTCCTGCAACACTCAGGGGGAGACCTTGACCCCCCCCTACACATCCAGTGCGGGTACCTGATCTGTGCACCAGTACCACAGGGCGAGGATGGACAGCCCAAAGATGAGCCCAGGCCACGGCAGGTCTCCTTTGAGGGGGTCTCGGAAGATGTGGAAGGAGTCGTTCCGGGGGGTGTAGCATTCCTTGTTGATGGTGATGTTTCCATCGGAAACATTGGTCGGAATGGCCTTCATGTACTTTTCCACGAAGGCGTCATACCCTCCCACTTCATTAAAAGCTGGAAAACATCAGTAAGAAAAATCAGCATCAGAAACTCTCCACCCTTCACAGCAGTCGCCTCCTGTGGATGCCCGGGAACCGAGAGGTCCTGGCCCGCAGCCGAGCCCTCCGTGTGGCCTGGGGCAGGGCACTCCGGGCCTCGGCTTTGCCCTCCTTCCCCCTGCCCAGCCTCCTCAGGGACCACGCTGAGGCTCCAAAGCATTGGACTATGAAAGGACTCCAGCCATCAGCATCATTACCAGGGCAGGCCCGTGACTCATTAGAAGAAAGACCTTGGTTTGGAACCAGGTTTAAAAACTGTGTTTTCCTCCTCACCTTGACACAGACACTGGCCTCCGGGACCCCAGACACAGACTGGAGACACAGACTAGGCCCTGCCAACCCTGGTACCAGACAAGTGAGGGATGAGCAGAGCCTGGGCGAGGAGCCTGGAGCCCACCCCCTGGTGACCGTGTCCTTGAAGAAGGCATTCTAGTCCCTGCCCTGTAGACAGCCCCCTCTGCTCTCCCCACCACCCCGCCCCTCCCCCAGAGGTTGGGGGAACACCACTGGGGAAAACCCAATGGAAGCTCTTGGAAGACAGAAGGCAGATTAGAGGCTTCACGGGACACCCCGAGAATCTGGGACCCCTCCGAATACAATGCATTTGCTCTCCTCCCTTCTCCACTGCCTCTGGAGCGAGGGTGTCTAGCCTTGCCTTTAGGGTTCCTCAGACAGATACCATTTTATGCCATTAGGGGGGAGAGGGGCCGATAGAGAGTGGCCGAGCTTTAAAAATTGTTGACATGCCAAAACCAGTTTGGCTCAGTGGATAGAGGGTCGGCCTGCGGACTGAAGGGTCCCAGGTTCGATTCCGGTCAAGGGCATGTACCTTGGTTGAGGGCACATCCCCAGTGGGGGGCATGCAGGAGGCAGCTGATCGATGTTTCTCTCTCTTCGATGTTTCTAATTCTCTATCCCTCTCCCTTCCTCTCTGTGAAAAATCAATAAAATATATATATTTTTTAATTGTTGCCAAATAAGGACATAAGCAAGAAAATAATCACTCACTCTCATCGATTCATAAAAGAAAGGACATTTAACCCCAAAATGTAGACCAGATATAACCTGAGATTGAAGCCACATTTGAATATATTCAATATTTAGTCTTATCCCTTATTTATTTATTTTTTTGGGGGGTGCCAGTTTCTCTGTGGAGAGGAGACTACATCATCACAGACTCACAGTGGGGACCACTGGCCCTGAATATCTAGAGGGGGGAGCAGGGAAGACAGGGGTGGTCCGGGCCAGGCCCACCCTGGGACTTCCAGGGCTGAGGAAAGTGTCCCCTCCACACCCACAGTGATGGCCACTCTGAGCTGGACCACTCCCCGGGGAAAGGCAGGCAGAGACACCCTGGACTCCCTTTTCTCTCCCTGGGCCTCTACCTCGGCCTCCCCGCCTCCTCAGCCCCACTTACCAAACCCGGTCAGGATGAAAGACCCCACGAGCATGATGGCCGTCTGCAAGGTGTCCGTGTAAATCACAGCCGCCAGGCCCCCTGCGCGGACAAGGAGACAATATATCTGACCTCATGCAGGAGAGCCACAGGGCAGCCTGCCTCCCGACCCCACTGCTGCCTCCCCTCGCTCTGCACCCTGTGTGAACCCACCCCTCAGCCACCTGCCTCCCCTTCCTTCCTCCCTCCCTCCTGTTGTCCTGTGACAGCAGTCCGCTACCCAGCATGATCCAACATCTCCACCTCGGCACAGAAATGCTGGGAAGACCTCGAGGCAAGGAGAAAGGTGCTTCCCTATTGGAGGAGGAAGAGCTTGTGAGCCAGGAGATGGCTCCTCTGAAGTAAGAAAAAGCATCTGGCTTGGCCGGTGTGGCTCAGTGGTGGAGCATCAACCTATGAACCAGGAGGTCACGGTTCAATTACCGGTCAGGGCACATGTCCGGGTTGAGGGCTCGATACCCAATGTGGGGCGTGCAGGAGGTAGCTGGTCAATGATTCTCTCTCCTCATTGATGTTTCTATCTCTCTCTCCCCCCTCTCTCTTCCTCCCTGAAATCAATAAAAATATATTTGAAAAAGAAAAAGCACCTGCCACAAATGAAGGCAGGGGAGAGCAAAGAGCTGACATCTCTACAAAATGTCTGGGGACCTTACCAAATGGACACATTTAAAGGGCTACTTGTGCCGAAGCCGGTGTGGCTCAGTGGATAGAGCGTCAGCCTGCGGACTGAAAGGTCCCAGGTTTGATTCCAGTCAAGGGCATGTACCTTGGTGGCAGTCACATCCCCAGTAGGGAGCATGCAAGAGGCGGCTGATCGATGTCTCTCTCTCATTGATGTTTCTAACTCTCTATCCCTCTCCCTTCTTCTCTATAAAAAATCTATACAAATACTTAAGAGTCATGCTCTAGTCCTAAGCTCTCCAGCAAGCTTTATTTAATATCAGAATATATATGGAAAGAGAGAGAGAGAGAGAGAATAAAGGGCTCCTTGTATGTTGACTCTATGCTCAGACCATCTCAGTACTTCTTCTCCCCAAGTTCCGGCACTGAGCCTGGCCCCTTGGACTGGGCAGAGCAACACCTCCTCAGAGCGCCCCCAATGGTCACTCAGGTCATCAGCTTCCCCTTTCCCCTCTTGAGTCTTCCTCTAAGGTCTCTCTGCATGTGTTACTCCTGCTTTCTTCCTCACAGCGCCTCCCAGGCCCGGGAACATCAATTCCAAGACCTCTGTTTTGCTTCTAAGGCCCCTGCCCTGTAACCTCATTTGAATGATCAGGCCTTATCACCCCTCCCCCATACACACACACACACACACACACACACACACACACACACACACACACATACACACACACACACAGACACCTCACCTCACCCTTCCTCTGCCCCGCGTCGTGCCCATTCCTGCCTCCATTCCTGGCTCTCACCGGTCCCTGCACCTGGCACTCTCCCTCCCTGATTCTCCCAGCTTAGCCACGTTCTCTCCACGCCCTGGCCCCGCTCCTGGAAGAAACTGTCTTGACTATTCCAGCCAGCCCTGGAGTTTTCCGGGGCGGCCTGTATAACTGGTTAGAATCTGTGATTCCCAAATCGTTGTCCCAAGCAGATCCGCCATCCCCGAGCTGGCTCCTGGGTGTATCTCTTTCCCCCGAGAGAAGACACCTTCTTTCCTCCTTCCTTTCCTCGTTCCCAAGTGCCTAACCCTGGATGGTGCTTGAGTCCAGTCCTTGGAATAACTCACCTGTGATTGTGTAAATGCCGGTGATGGCCAGTAAGAGAAAGATGGCCAGGTACAGATCCAGGCCCAGGGCCAATTTGATGAAGATGGCCCCAGAGAAGATGTCTGCCTGGAAGGAGAGGAGAGGTGCGTTAGGGGTGAGAGAGACCAGCTGGCTGTAGAGCCAGGGCATGAACTTGAAGGAGTCAGCAGAAGCTGTCTTCTGGGTAATATCAGTGCCAGTGATTTCTAGGGTCTAGTATTGACCCACACTCATTTGCCCTTTGCCTGAAATACCACAATTAAAGGTTCATCTTTTTACATATATTTTATTGATTTTTTACAGAAAGGAAGGGAGAAGGATAGACAGTTAGAAATATCAATAAGAGAGACATATCAATCAGCTGCCTCCTGCATGCCCCCTACTGGGGATGTGCCCACAACCAAGGTACATGCCCTTGACCAGAATCGAACCTGGGACCCTTGAGTCCGCAGGCCGACACTCCATCCACTGAGCCAATCCGGTTTCAGCTAAAGGTTAATTTTTTTTTAACCCCAGTAAAGAATCTGAAAGATGAGTACTGCACAATTCCATGTATATCTAAAATAGTCAAATTCATAAAATCAAAGACGGGAACGGTGGGTCCCGGGTGCTGGGGGGAAACGGGAAGTCACTCGTCAGTAGGCATAGAGTCTCAGTTACATAAGATGAGCAAGCTCTCGGCGTCTGCTTCACCACATTGTACTTGGAAGTCAACAGCAGGGAATGGTACACTCAAAATCTGTGACGGGGACAGGCCACATGCTGAGTGTTCCGCTCACAATGAAATAAAAATAAAAGGATACAAACACTTAAGAGTCATGCTCTAGTCCTAAGCTCTCCAGCAAGCTTTATTGACGATCAGAATAAATCTTCTAGGAAGAGAAAAGGATGTTCTGGTCAAAGAGGTCTGTGAAATGCCGGATTAAACAACGTGAAGGCAGTTTCTTTATCATACAATTCCTCGGAGCCTTTAGTATACAGCGTGTACTGTGAACCCCGGGAAGAAAGCATAGCACAGGGCCCTCCACAAACATACTTAACTGTGGGACTCTGTTTGCCAAGGAACAAATTTTTTTTAATGTTTTCTTATTTCTTCCAGAGAGGAAAGGAGAGAGAAACTTCAATGATGAGAGAGAATCATTGATCAGTAACCTCCTACACATCTCACACTGGGGGATGGAGCCCACAACGTGGGCCTGTGCCTTGACCAGGAATCAAACCATGACCTCCTGATTCATAGGAGGTCAACGCTCAACCACGGAGCCACACAGACCAGGCCAAGGAACCACTAATGATACCTTGAGGTTCCTCTCCACGCACCTATGGACTGCTGCTCTAAGCGATTATCCACTGGTTACACCTCTGTGTGCAAAGGGGTTTCAGATCTAGTCCCTAAAGCAAGTTGGCGTGCTGGAGAGTCCCGTGGGAGGGAAATCCCCAGCCCCTCACCCCCCACCTGGAGCGGAGAGACACTTGGGCAACATCATGACTGTCTGCAGCCCAGATGGAGTCCCTCTTAACCCTAGCACAACCAGAACCTTGCCAAGAACCTCTTGCATGGCAGGCTTGGTGCGAGGTGATTTTATCTGGATTCGCTCACATAACTGGAGGGAGAACTGTTCCCTTTGCACCCCTAGATTCACCAGTTCTTGATACAGCTCTTTTTCTCCTCCCTGCTTCATTTAGCCACAAGAGAGAACCTTCTACCTGGCTGGACCTCGCAGTTGCTAATATAAACCAACAGAGAGCGCTGGAGTCACCCAAAAGGAATTTTCATGGCATCTCCAGAACACCGCCAGGCAATCTTTTCCTGTAAAAGAGAAACTAGACTTCCCGGCCTCGATGCAACGGACGAGGTGTTTTAGTGCCTGAGATGGAATGTGTTGCAGGGCATGTAAACAGCCCTCCGTGCAGAGCCCTGGAAAATGGGCTCTCTGTTCCTATCTTCCCCTCTCTGCCTCCTTCCAGCTCCTCAGGACCCTCCAGTGACTTGGGTCCCCACCAGTCAGATCTCCTGTTCCCTGCCTCTTCATCATCTGGAGCTGGTCTCACACCAACCCCAAGCCTCTGTGTGAATACATGACCCCCTCCCCCAAGAGGACCCTGTGCCTTGTGTCCTCTACAAATTCTCTAGCCCCAGGGGACCTGATGTCCTTGTATTTACTGATGGAGGAGAAGAGGCAGAAGAAGCAGGAAGTAGGGAGAATCATCGTGACTTAGAAAGAGAACCCCTGACCACCACCAACCACCACCACCTCAGGGCTGCTGGTGAAACGGCCTGATTTTAGCCCCGGCGCCGCCTTTAGAGGCCTGAATGACTGGATAAAACACTGTGCCTCTCCAAGTCAGTGGTTGAGCATCGACCTACGAACCAGCAGGTCATAGGTTTGATTCCCAGTCAGGTTGCAGGCTCGATCCCCAGTTTGGGCCTGCCGGAGGCAGCGGATCCATGATTCTCTCTCATTGTTGATACCTTTCTCTCTATCTCTCTCCTACTTTCTTCCTTTCTGAAATCAATAAAAATATTTTTTTAAAAATAAATAAATAGCCGAAACCAGTTTGGCTCAGTGGATAGAGCGTCAGTCTGTGGACTGAAAGGTCCCAGGTTCGATTCCGGTCAAGGGCATGTACCTGGGTTGCAGGCACATCCCCAGTGGGGGCTGTGCAGGAGGCAGCTGACCGATGTTTCTATCTCATCGATGTTTCTAACTCTCTATCCCTCCCCTTTCTCTCTGTAAAAAAATCAGTAAAATATATTTTTAAAAAATAAATAAATAAACAAATAATCCCTCAGTGGCCGGAAGTGGGGAAGTCCCGCCATTGTACGGCCATTGAGGAAGATATTTCTTTCCCAGACCTGTTCCACCCTGCTGGTTTCTCTACCCCCTCCATCTCATGCATTCGATCTCCCGCACCGTCCTGCTCTGTCTTGGATGGAATGGAGGCAGGGATGACAGAATGGGGTAGTTCATCTAATCCCATGTTTCCCTTAAACCTATTTCCTTTCTTCCCCTCTGCAGCAGCGGGGAAAGAAGAGTCCCCAGCTGCCCCTTAGCCGTGCCTCTCCACCCTGGGCCGCCTGACATTGTGACGAGTAATCCCAAGACTCCTTCCCTCCTCCTCCATAGCTGCACATCTTCCACTAACGCGCTCCATCCATTGGTTTCAGTGGAATGCTGTTAAGTCTGATTCAGTAGATTAGCTAATGAGTTTAGTGAGCAAAAATGATGTCTATACTCCAAGATTACTGCTGCCATTTTAACCTCCCTTGATTGATTGATTTTTCAGAGAAGTTAATTTGTCATGCTTTTTATGACAACGCATCACAAGGACACGGTGATAGCCTCATTAATATTTACCTGGCTGTTATTAGTCACAAATAAGCAACACACAACTCCTGCAATCAGCTGTAAACAGAATCTCTAAACACTTACGAGAAGTGTTGGGCTAATGGAAACCTTGTTTTTTATAATACGTACTCCACTTCCAGCGAACAGAGCAGATAAAGAATCCTAAGGAAAACTCCCTCATAAAATAGGGGGGAAACCCAAGACAAATCCTTCCTCCCCTGAGTCACTCCTCACTTCAGAGAGGAATTCCTTCTGCCCTTGGGACCCCGAATGCCAGCAGGAATACCTGGGGGTGCCACAGCCACGTTCACGTTAGCCTGGGTGCTCTGCCTTAGTCTGTGGATCTCCTGGGTGCCCATTGGTATCATGCTCCGTGTAATATCTCTCCTCCATATCCGGGGACTTTGCACATTGCCAAGAGCGTTTAGACACACCCATAGTTCGGATCCCCAAAATAAGGTGAGGGAACCGGTAAACTGGCTTCGCTTTTCAGATGAGAGAAACATCTCATGGATGTTTCTAACTCTCTATCCCTCTCCCTTCCTTTCTGTAAAAAAATCAATAAAATATTTTTTAAAAAATAAATAAATAAATAAATAATCCCTCAGTGCTCCTGGGCTAAAATCCAGATGACCTGTCGCCAAGTCCAGTGACCTTCCAACAACTTTACAAGATGAGGGTCCTTCTTTCTGGAATATTTTCTGCGGAGGGTAAAGTCCTTTTTAATCCTCCCCCAAAATTTTTTTAAGTAAAATAACTTACATATATGGCTTAAACATGAACAACACAGAAAGTTCTACAATGAAAAGTGGACCCCCTTCCATTACTTGGCCCAAAGGCGACCCTGATTGAGAGCATTTTGTCCTCCAGAGAATTTTTTAATTTCATTTTCCATTTCCTGGGAGAGAAAATCGAGTCTCAGAGAAGTTAGGTAACTTGTCCCAACTCACAGCTGGTGCGTGGCAAAGCCAGGGTTCAATCTTGAGTGTCCCTGGTCCAAGAGCCCGTGTTCCCTACACAATCCTGCTCTGTCTTGGATGGAATGGAGGTAGAGGATGACAGAATGGGATAGTTCATCTAACCTCATGTTTCCCTTAGACCTATTCCCTTGCTTCTTAAAAGGTAGACATTTTTTGAACTTGGTATGTATTCTTCTGGTCTATGATTTTACATTTTTCTACATATAGGTATATCCCTAGACCCATAAAAAATATATTGTGTTTTAAAATTCCTGCTCCCCCAACTTTTAAAACTGTAAAAAGAAAAGTAACGACTGTAATTAAGGAAATCTGGGGGCGGGGGGAAGCACCCATAATGCAGTAGATTGGCCCTCAATAAAAAAGCAGCTATCCTCCGTCCTGTGCATTTTTTCAAGGAAATGCTGGATATGGGAAGCAGGTAGAGCAGGTAGGACACGGGGTTAGGCCTCCACTAAGGAGCCCCAGAAATCTCCCAGAGCAGGGAACATCCTACACCAAGCCCTATTTAAAAGCAGAAACCGAAACAGCGGACTGCTAGGGAATGGGCTCCATCAGGACCCCTCAGCTCCTTGGGGGCTCCCAGGTCCGGGGAGGTTTCATCAGTCACCTGAGCCACAGGTGAGCTGCTCCAGAAGGAAGGCCGGGAGTGAGGCTGGCTACCTGGCGTCTTTATATGACCACCCCTCTGAGGGCAGAAAGTGCCCTTTGCATAGCAACCGTAGTCAACACACTTCCACCCGCTTGAACTGTGGACCTGGAGAAGCCTGGCTTCTGAGAAGGGGCGCCCGCGTGCCAGGCTCTACGTGTTCATTAAACAGGTGACAGCTCAGAGGCTGAGCCGAGGCGCTGTTCCCTCACCAATGGCCCCCAAGTTCAGGGTGACCTCCCCACCCTCCCGCTTACATCGCTTACATCGTGTTTCCTCCTCTCCCATCGCTGCCCCTCTCCCCTCCCCCTCAGCGCTTCCCAGGGCAGTGTCTGCACATTGATCTCGGATGGAATGGGACTGTCCCTGAAAACGAACCCTGAGGAAAGGAAAAGTGGAGGAGGTGGCATCAGCCCTTGGGCAGGGAAAGCACAGAGCTACCGGTCAGGGAGACGCGATTTGAAGCAGGAAGCTGGGCGGGGAGGGCGCAGTGATCTTGGGCATCCATCCCAACTCCAAGACAAAGCCTATGGGCCAGGGCAGGTTTTCAATGAGTTGTATGAAAAACCTACGTGCAAGACCCTTCCTTGGGGAAAATGATAGTCTCTTAAAAAAAAAAAACACACACACACAGCCGAAACTGGTGTGGCTCAGTGGATAGAGCTTCGGCCCAGGTTCCATTCCCGTCAAGGGCATGTACCTTGGTGGCGGGCACATCCCCAGTAGGGGGCGTGCAGGAAGCGGCTGATGGATGTCTCTCTCATCGATGTTTCTAACTCTCTCTTCCTCTACCTTCCTCTCTATAAAAAATCAATAAAATATAGATATAAAAGAACACAGTGGTGCTGGTAGAACTGGATATCCACATGCAAAAGAATAACGTTGGACCCCTACCTCACATCCTACACAAAAATTAACTCAAAGTGGATCAGAGACCTGCATGGGAGAGCTAAGACTGTAAACTCTAAGGAGCTGACAGAGGAGTCCATCGCAGGACCTCGGTTCTGTCAATGGATGTTTTGGTGTCACCCAATCAGTGAACTCAGTGACGACATAAGCATGAGCAACAAAAGTAAAAGTAGATAAAAGGAACTCCGTCGAGATTTAAAACTTTTTGCACCAAAGGACACCATCAAGAAAGTGAGCCCAAACTGGTTTGGCTCAGTGGATAGAGCGTCGGCCTGCGGACTGAAGGGTCCCAGGTTCTATTCCGGTCAAGGGCATGCACCTTGGTTACAGTCACATCCCCAGTAGGGAGTGTGCAGGAGGCAGCTGATCGATGTTTCTCTCTCACTGATGTTTCTAACTCTCCCTTCCTCTCTGTAAGAAAATAAAATAAAATAAATCAATAAAATATATATATTTTTAAAAAGCAAAGTGAAAAGGTAACCTACAAAACAGGAGAAAATGTTTGCAAATCATACATCTGATAGGGGTCTACTCTCCAGAATATATAAAAACTCAACAGCAAAAAATAAAAGACAAACCACTTGTGAAGAAAAGGGAATCCCGTGCGCACTGCCGGCGGGAATGCAGGTGGGTACAGCCACTGTGGAGCCCCGTGTGGAAGGTCATCAAGAAATGAAGAATGGACCTGCCCAGTGACCCATGGATCCCACTCCTGGGAACCTCTTCAAAGAAATCCAAGACTCTGAACTGCGGCCGTTTCCTGAGTCTTTGGCTTTGTTTGGGTTTGCCATCAAAGAAGTGGACTGGCACACTTTGGAGGAAGGAAAAGTGAAGGGAAGAAGGAATTCACGTCTTGCTCCACTGGGTCGGCCCAGAGCTCTGCCCATTTCTTCAATACACCCCCATGGCCAGCCAAGCCCTGAGGAGTCTCAGCTCTGGAAATTGGGGCCTGGCAGCTCCAGGTTGGCAGGGAGATGGGCTCCATGATAGGGAGGCAGTGGACTCACCGAGATCTTGGTGAAAACGTAGAGCAACAGGGACAGAATGGAGAGGTATATCTGGATCCGTTTGCCTCCAAATCGCTTCCTTAGGTACTCCGGCATCGTCACCACCTGCCGGGAAGGCAAGAGAGGTCACTGCCCGCCAGTGGCCAGAAGGCCCAGAGCAAGCAGAACGGTGGCAGCTGCAGTGGTGTCAGAGGTGTGACCTAGGCTTAACCCTTGTTGGTCAGAGAAGTCTGTGAGACGGCCGGGCAGCTGTCCTCCAGTCATTTGCTCATTTCAATCGCACCTGCCTTACTGCGGAGGTAACTGTGTATTATCCCAGGACATGGAAGGTGCCTGGTAAACACTGTGTTTCATGAGTACATGACTGCACATGGCCAAGGAGGCAGATCTTTGCCCTGGAGGAGGTGGGGTTGTGAGAGAGATATTGCTATACAAAGCACCTACTGTGAACAAGACAGTATACCGTATTTTCTGGCATATAAGACAACTGGGCGTATAAGACGAGCCCCAACTTTTCCAGTTAAAATATAGAGTTTGGGATATACCCACCCTATTAGATGACACCCAGGGTACAAGATGACCCCTGACTTTTGAGAAGATTTTCCCGGGTTAAAAAGTCGCCCTATACGTCAGAAAATACGGTAATAACAGTAGCGTCTTTTCAGTGCCCCAAAGCAGGTGGCCAGGCCGGGTGTGTGCTGCACCTGCTCTGCACACAGGCCTTGCCAAGGGTTGTGGCTGCGGGCCTGCTCAGCTGTTCTCCAAGCTCCTTTCTGCAAATGCCAACCGCACTCGGTCCTGGTCGCTCCACCCTGAGCCTGCTGTCTCCTGGGATCACACAGCTGTCACCCAGAGCCTGCAGAAGTGGCACTGTCTGCCCCACGTTTCTTCCATATTGCTTTCAACAGACTTCCACCTAGGAGGGGCTCGTTCTGTCTCCCTGAAGAGCTGGACTAAAGCTGCCTTAGGTAAGATGGCAGCGCTTTCTTCGAGAGTCGGGGCCTGCATTGGATGGCTGAGTGCCAGTTGCACGCTCAGCACACGAACCTGCGGGTGGACATGAACCAAGGGGAAGTGTGATCCTTGGCTCGCGCTGCTTCCCTTGCGGGGGCAGAGGCACACAGCTGCAGCTCGTGCCAAATGCAGGGCAGTGCCTTGTAGAGACACGCCCAGCCTGAGAGGACGGGAGGCTTCAGAGGGCTCTGAGCAGAGTGCGGCTGCTTAGGAAGGCTTCCTACAGGGACGCGGCCTGGCTCGGTACATCTCATTAGTGTCCCTACCGAGGCCCGGGCTTTCTCTGCCATGTATCCTGTACAGTCTCCGCTGCCTTTCGGGAGGACGAGCTCGTGTGTGTATGTGTGTGTGTGTGTGTGTGTGTGTGTACACACGCACATTAGATACTTACCCCAGCCTTGATGTAAATCGGGACAAACACCCAGCCCAACACAACCACCAAAATCAGGGCCTGAAACCAAAAACAGAAATGGAGTCAGATCACGCCACCTGGGGGTCCCCAGCTGCTGCAGAACAACCCCCCCGCCCCTAGCGGCTTCTCTTCCGCTCTGAGGACAACCCCCTGTGTGGCCATCAGAGCTGGAGGGTCCTTGCTGCCTCCAGGGGAAGGGTCGTTGAGCAACCGTGAAGGGGACCCCTGGTGACTGCCCAGTGACATCGCAACTCCTTTTTCCTCCTCCCGGGTTTACAAGGGGGAAAATATCATTTAGAGACCTTTTAAAAAATTAATAATAATAATAATAATAATAATGGGATCTGGTGAGAAGCATTTCCAAGCCTCCAAAATGGCTGAAAGGGTAGAGGAGTGCATGACTTTTTAAGAGAAGCAAGAACCACTGTTGCCTTCATCTCAGTGGTTTTCTCATGCTACTCTGGTGGCAGGGGAGCGGGACCCTGGGCCCTAAAGCTGGGCTGCTCCTTCATCGGCACCCCAGGGTGGTGGGGAGAGGTTCCCTAACACCTACAGCATCTGCCTCTGAGCGGCTGACCAACCGCTAGAGCTCCTTCCAGCGCCAGCACGCTGTGTCTCTGACGTTACTCACGTTCCATTCGAAGCCCCCGGTGGCAATGCCTGCAGCCGCTCCCGTCCCGGCCAGCCCCACAAAGTGGCCACTGCCGATGTTACTGGCGAAGAGAGAAGCTCCGATCTGGAAACACAAAGATAAAGGAGGGTGAGGACCCCGTGCCCCATCCGGACACCCAGGGGCCAGCCAAGGAGAGAAGAGACGTGTCAGACAAGAGGAGGACAGGAAAGAGCAGAGGCGGGACAGGGACTTGACTGTCCCCACAGCCCACCAGGCCTCCCCCAGAAGTCAGCCACTCTGAGATCCTTCCAGCAAAGCCAAGACCCCTGAGCAGGAAGGTCATCATGGTGGAGAAGCAGGGCCAAGGTCAGAGTGGCTGGAGTGTGGTGGGCAAGGAGCAGGGTGGTAAGAGATGAGGCTGGGAAGCTAAGCAGGGATACATCCCATAGGTCTGAGCAAGCCAGGACAGAAGATAGATTTTATTCCACGCGTGATGGGAAGCCACTGGCTAGGGACAGGATCTAATTTGCTTTTTATTTACTTTCTTAAATATACAGTGGTACCTCGAGATACGATTTTAATTCGTTCCGTAACCTTGAGGCGTGGGAAACTATGAGACGCTCGAGTTGCGGTAAACTGGTGGGTCGTGTGCAGCCGGCCGATCCACGCAATGACTCCTATCTCAACTGTTGCTCGTATTTCAAAGCAAAAATAGCTCGCTCGACGGCTCGTATCTCAAAAATCTCGTATGTTAGGGCACTCGTATCTCGAGGTACCACTGTATTTGTATTGATTTCAAAGAGGAAGGGAGAGAGAGATAGAAACATCAATGATGAGAGAGAATCATTGATCGGCTGCCTCCTGCACGCCCCCTACTAGGGCTTAAGCCCACAACCCAGGCACGTGCTCTTGACTGGAACTGAACCCAGGACCCTTCAGTCTGCAGGCCAACCCTCTCTCCACTTTGACCCAAACCAAGTAGGGCTAATTTGCTTTCGAAAGATTGTTCTCAAGCATGTGGGAAGTGTAGTGTTGGGGACCAGGAAGAAGAGAGAAACCATGGGGAGGCTATGGTTGTGTCTGGGTGAGAGAGTGGCAGCAGGAGAGACCAAGACAACCGCAGAGATCAGGGTCGGCTTTAGAAACAACGTTGAGGGGCCTGGTTGATGGGTCAGCTGTGGGAAGAGATGGAAAGAGTCATTACGGGTCGCTCCAAATTCGGGACTTGAGTAACTGGGCAGACACCATTCATTCAGAAAGGGAAACTGTGCACTTTGGCTAGTGCCACTGGAGAGTTTTAATCTTGGGCCATCTGTACTTTAACGTGTGTTGTACCACGCAGACATGCCTGCCTTTGCTAAAAGAACAGGGCCATGTAAAATTTGCACAAGAAATAAATTGCTGTTGCCTCCGCCTGTAAGTGGAATTCTCAGCGTGTGAAAAGTTCTATTGGCCCAGGCTGCATCGTGAGCAACAGGAGACATATAACAATAGCACTACCTTTTCCTGAAAGCATTCCTGTGCTTTACATGCATTTTTTTTTTCATTTAATTCCCCCCAAAAAATCTCCTTATAGCATGAACATTAAAATGTTTTTTTAGGGGGCGATGGGGGAGAAGAAAGAGAGGAGGAGGGGGAAGAAGGGAGAAGAGAAAGTAGAAAAAGAAGGAGGAGGAAGAAGAGAGGAAGAAGGAGAGACTGGGAGGAATACAGGCTGTTTAGAAATCTACATTTTTCTCCCCAAAGCTTGACGGGGATAACAGTTCCACTTCAATCAAATTTCCCTTATGCATGTGGCCTGCCTGTCCTGATCCATTATCTCTTCATTTATCACTGGATAAATTATTAAGCCTAATGTTCTATTAAGGACATAATTACCAGTAATGATTAACTGCATTAGATTAACCTTAAGTTCAAGAAGTCCTCTCCAACATCCCCCAAAGAGGTGCATTGGATTCTAAGCAATTACAGGCTTTCTTGATGTACCTCCTCGCCACCTGATAGAATGGGAGCCAGGAGAGCTTTGGGGGTACCCGATGAATTGGGTACCCCCAAATTCATTTCACTTCCATCAGGGGCACTGTTGTCCTCTGCTTGGCCTCCTTGGCCCCCCTCTTCCAGGACTCCCTCCCTTTGCCTATGGCCTGCACTCAATCATTTACCAAAGCCTGCCTCTGACCTCCCAAGGTCATGGGAATCTAGCGCTTTTTATATCGCCCTTGCGGGCTGTCATTATCTCTCCACGGTGTCATGGCAACAGGCTCTCGATGATCACCGGTCACCCACACCCACACCCCCACACATGGCCAGTGACCTCCCCCCAAAGCACAACCCGGATCACGTCTGTTCCCTATTCGGAGACCCTCCCCAGACCCCCAGATGGACCTGCCGAGCAGGCTTCTTGGCAACTCCAAGTTTAAAGACACAGTCCCTAGGGATTCAGCAAGGTTTCAATGGAAGTCCCCTCTCTGACATGAGCTCAGAAATTAGAGTTTGGGTGCTTTCTTGACCTCCTACTATCTGGGTGATCCTAACACCCGTGAACTTCAGTCTTCTCTCATGGCAGGGTTGTACCGGAGCCAAAAATAAATAAAATAAAAATCATGAATCAGTCATGACTGACACTCAGCTGGCCCTCCATCAGTTCCTTCCTCTCCTCCAAGAGGACAATCACTTCACCCGCAAAGGCAACTGACAAGAATTGCCATGAACACCATCTTGGTCTGGATGATGTTCCCCCAAGATGGATATGTTGAAGCCCTAATCCCCAATGTGACTATATTTGGAGATAGAGTTCTTAGGGGGTAATTAAGGTAAAATTAGGTCTTTAGGGTGGGTCTCTAATCTCAGAGGACAGGTCAATGCACTCACAGAAAAAGGGGTGAGTCTCGAGAGAGAAGGCAGCCATCTACAAGCCAGAAAGAGACGTCTCACCAGAAAGCTACCCTAACCACACCTTGATCATGGATTTGTAACCTCCAAATTGTGGGGGGAGGGAGGGATACATTTCTGTCGTGTAGGACATCCAGTCTGTGATGTTTTGTTATGGCAGCTCATGCAAGCTAATACAGACAGACATTATTGCTTTATTTCTGCTCTCCCACGCCAGGTCCGCACACTGCCCTCCCTCTGCCGGGAGCTCATTAACAATGCTTTCATCACCCTGATTTCCCAAAACACCCTCGGAGCCCACTCCTCACCCACGTTCCTGCCCATCTGGGAATCGTGCCCCAACCAGGGAGTCACCCAGTGGCGTGTTCTCCTCTGTAATCTCCTCCCACATTCCTTCTGAACACAGGACTGCAGACTGGATCTAAAGTTTCCCCAGCTTGACCTTGCTTCTGACTAACTTCTCTGCCAGCCTTTCTCATCCCCTGTGGGGCTCAGGCATACAAGCCTTCGGATGGCTTTGCGGTCACTGTGCAAGATGAGCTGAGTCTAGCCAAACCCAACAGGTGATCCTAACACTTGTGTGCCAACGGGCGGATAACATGATGTCACATCACAAAAGACGAAAAGATTGTGTTTTCCTTTGACTTCAGGGAATTCACAGTCACATTCTACTACCTCAATTTTTTAAAACCTTTAACAAGAAAGGGCAACAATTCCAGAGCTGTCTTCGAGTCACTCACACAGCCTGCGACCTGGGAAAAAACCATGCCGGGAACTTACCCGTTTCTTTGCAGGGGGAGAGGGTTATAGAAAAAGACATGAAGACGTCACTGAATGCTAACTAAAATAATTTTTGTGTGTGACAAGAAATAGAAAATAGACATCTTAGCCCCGGCATCTTATGTTAGAATTATCTTGGAAATGATTAAGGTCAACCTTTCATTTTGGAGTGAAAACAAAGCAATAGCCCAGAGGAAGAAAGTAATTTAAGTTTACACATTAATTTTATTTTTACTTTCATACCCTCAGGAAAGTAACAGCATGTGTACACTCAACCACGAGCCCAGGAGTCAAGAATTGCCTAACTCACGTTGGCTGACCTTGGCCTGAAATTCCCAGGAGGCCCCAGGGCCAGCACACCGTGTGGACAGCCTCAGTCCACAATGAAGAACCTCCAGCCACCTCTAAGTGACACACTCAAGAGGCAGACTCCCAGTCAAGGGCATGTATCTTGGTTGTGGGCACATCCCCAGTAGGGGACATGCAGGAGGCGGCTGATCGCTGTCTCTCTCTCATCGATGTTTCTAACTCTCTATCCCTCTCCCTTCCTCTCTGTAAAAAAAATCAATAAAATATATTTTTAAAAATTGATCCAAAAAAAAGAAAGGAGGCAGACTCAGCAGGCACCACAACCCCACTGAAGTAAGTCCTGCTCCATGGTGATTCTCCATGGTGGGCACAGCCAGTCTTGATTCCGCCCCGGCAAATCCTGTGACTGTGAACCAATCACTTTAGAATTGAAAGACATATAAAGAGTTTTCCCACACAAGAAAAAGCTCAACCAAACCAGTAATACATGAAATGTTAAAGGGTCTTCTTGAAGAAGAAAAAGGTTATAAATGTGAATAATAAAATAGCAATAGATATATTTCTATCAAAATGAACCTAAAAAACAAAATAAATGAACAAACAGAACAGAAGCACTCCCATAGACAGAGGACATTTTGACAATTGCCAGATGGGCAGGAGGTTGTGGTAGGAGCCGGGGAAGATGGGTAGCAAAGGTGATAGGATTAAGAAGCACAAATTGGTAGTGACAGAAGAGTCCTGGGGATGTAACGTACAGCCGAGGGAATATAGTCAATAACATTGTAGTAACTTTGTGTGGTATCAAATTGTGCAAGATTTATCGGACGATCAATTAGTAAGTTGTATAATGTCTAATCAGTGGATGGTACATCTGAAACTAATATACTATTTTATGTCAGCTGTAACTGAAAAATAAAAATTGAAATAAAAAAATAATAATAATCAGCTTGGTCAATGAACAACATCTGTGTGTGTCTTCCTAGCATCAGGGGCTGCCAATGGATTTGATAAGTGTGCCCTGGATCACACTAGAAAGCCAATAAAATTCAATAAAATATATTTTAAAAAATTTATGAGTAACGGTGTGGGCTTCTCTTCCTCCCTTCTGACCTGCTTCTCATCTTGATGCTACCCGAGCAAATCATGTGACCGTGAACCTATCACTTTCCTGCCTTGTGCCTCAGTTTCCTTCACTGCAAACCCAGGATGAGAACCCTTCTTAACCGACCTCAAACGGATATTCCCCAGGCTGAAATGAACCGATAAAATGAGAAACTTTTAAGAAACTTTTGCCCCACATATGTATGAGATGCTGAAGAAACACTGTTCACGATGCTTTGACACAGCCCCTGTTTTTATGGAGCGCCCTGCATTTCCTGAGGGACTCAGGATGGTCATTTTTCTCTTGGAGGGAGCAAGAGCTTCACAGTTCTACTGGCAAACGCACTCAGCTCCTTTCAGGAAACCGCTTTCTTCCTTCATGGACCAGGTGATACCCAGAATGCCCAGAGCTCTGGCAATGGATGGTTTCTGCTCCCAGCGTCTGCCTCCCCTTTTAAGAAAGGGAAAGAAAGTGGCTGGCTCTAACGGAGCCTCCTTTAAGCCAAGTGTGGGGCCAGGCACTTCCTTCCCTTTATCCTATTTCAATCGCCCAACCGCCTGCGAGGTAGGTGTTATTCTCGCCTTAATTTTACAGGTGAGGACACTGCGGGCCAGAGCCATGGCGTGATTTCCACCAGGTCTTACAGGCCAACGTGGCCGACAGCCAAGGGTCAGAAGGGGAGGCCAAAGGACCGTGTTGAGTTGCCTCCTTCCCCACACATCCTCCTCTGGACCTCCACGAAGGGCACAGGAGGGCCAGGCACTCTGATCCTCTCACTGTAAACTCAGGAACAGCACCTGCCCGCATGTCTGCCATGTCTGCCATCTCTCACAGAATCACCCTTCCTGGATTGGCACAGAGGAGAAGGTGAGGCTTGTCTCTTCAGACTGTTTCATTTCTGGGATTCAGGTAAATATTTAGACACAGGCCCTGTTCCAGATACATCATAATCTGTTTACTCTATATCAGCTCCCATCTATCCCCCCTCAAACCCCACCCACCCAATGGACAATGGGTGCCTTTCACTCATTATCTTCACCAACACCTCTCCTGGCTCCCAGAACCAAAGGGGCAAGGAATCAGGAAACCACGGCCAGCTCGGTCTTTGCCCACAGGTTATCTTCCCAAAAGGCAGATCAGGCTTTCCGTTGGCATGTTTAGGTCAAGGAGGCTCGCCGTATCAATTCAGATGAGCTCACCTTTGCAATCATCCACAACTGGAGGCACCTGATCGATATGCCTGGTCTCTCCCCCACACCGGTCCCCTTTCAGTTCCTCCAGGATCCCCAACTCCTTTCCACCTCAGGCCTTTGGCCATTCTGTTCCTCACAGGGTTGCGAGCTCCATCCCCCAGTGTGGGAGGCAGCCGATCAATGATTCTCTCTTATCATTGATCCGATCAATGGTTCTCTTATCATTGATGTTTCTGTCTCTCCCCCCCCCCTCTCCCTTCCTCTCTGAAATCTGTGAAAATGTTTTTTTTAAAAAGAGAGAGAAAGAGAGAGAGAGAGAGAGAGAGAGAGAGAGAGAGAGAGAGAAACACAGCTCAGCCCTAAGGGAAAAGAAAGCACACACTGTGACCTGCAAATGGAAAGCAGGCAAAGCCGGGAGAGAGGGCCACCTAGGCTCGGCCCTCACCTCCACCCAGGCTCATGAAGGCCAAGTACGTGTCTGTCTTGGGCCTCTCTGAGCCTGGCTCCCTTGGTGAGCTCCCTGCCGCTTCTATGACCATTTGCCTTATTCCCATTCTTCCTCTCTCCTTGGTGAGCTCCCACCTCGGTGTCAGGCCTGCTTAGTCTCTTCCAGGACAGCCAGTGGCCACTCTGGTAGCGTCCTATGTGGCTGAACTTGGATGGGATCGTTAGATCTTAGAGACTTAAAGCTACAGTGAGATGCATGCTACTCAAGAGAGTTTAAGAAATGTGCGAAGCTGTCCTCTCCCCTCAGAGAAAACTTCCGTCGGGGTCTCTGGCCAGCCCTAAATGAAAGAATGTCGTGGTTTTCAGACAAACCTTTAAACCATGTCTATTGGTCTCAGAGATTTCCATCTCAAAGGCTAAGGAGAAAGGGACCTGAATAACCAGAAGAACAGAGAGAGCCCTGGCTCTGGCATTAGCATGCGTGAGCTTGGGCAACCCGTGGGGTTAATCATCATTCTTGCTGTCTTCAATCAGATAGGCAGCTCTGACCGGTTTGGCTCAGTGGATAGAGCATCGGCCTGTGGACTGAAGGGTCCCAGGTTCAATTTCGGTCAAAGGCATGTACCTTGGTTGCAGGCACATCCCCAGTAAGGGGTGTTCAGGAGGCAGCTGATCCATGTTTCCCACTTATTGATGTTTCTAACTCTCTATCCCTCTCCCTTCCTCTCTGTAACAAATCAATAAAACATTAAAAAAAGAAAGTGATCACTTAAAAAAAAATCAGAAAGGTGATGTGAGAGTCCTTCAAACAAAGACAAGCGCTAAACCAGAGAGTTTGCTGTGTGCCAGGCGCTGTCCTCACAACTTTAAGTAGGCACTAGTATCCCTGTTTAAAGATGACAAACGTCAGGCACAGAGATGTTTAGCAGCTCATCCAGGGTCACACAGCTAATTAAGGGGCAGAGGCTGGATTTGAACCCAACGAGCATGACTCCAGAGCCCAGGACTGAGCCAGGAGTCAACGAATAAGGGTCTATGGGCCAAACCTAGCCTGTTTTTTTGTAAATAAAGTTTTATTAGAATATGGCCCCGCCTATCCATTTATGTATTATCATGGCTGCTTTCTCGCTAGCAGCAGAGTTGAGTGGTTGTGATAGAAATCACACAGCCTCCAAAAGTAGCTACAGTCGGGCCCTGTACAGAGACAGTTTTTCCTTCTTTCCCTAACCATTGGATACACTCCTCCATGATGATTGTCTAGTAATAAAGGAAGGGTGGAAACCGGGCTATTGGGAGACACGGGCATTCCGTTTTCAAGTCCCTCCCTGGTGATGGACTGACCAGCCTGCCCACACCCCTTTCTCTCGTGCCCCTTCCCTCCTCTGTGGGGTGGAATCTTAGAATGTTATTCCGGGGAGAGTCTTTGAATCTCCTTCTGACTGTCTCCCCTTGGAGAGGAGACTCCCTGAGGTTCAGAGTGGCTAATGGTTTGCTGACGTCTCAGAGCTGGGACCAGCCAAGTCCTCTGGTTCCTGCGAGGTCCCCCCTCCCTTTAGAGAGCTGCCTAATGTGTTGAAGTAGGTTGTGGCAGGATTGGTTCCACCCCATTGCACCCGGCCGCTCCCCTGGAGCTGCCTCTGGTATGTATACCCACACTCTCCTCCCAATCAAGAGTCCTCCACTGGCCTGGAGCCCTCTAACTTCTGGTACTGCTAACCAAGGATGGGGGGATTTCCCCTTCCATTTCCCCTTCCGAGCTCCCACTCTGCTTTCACGTCTACAATCGATACAACACAGCTCCTGGCAGCTGTTGGTTCAAGGTGCCACCAACAAGGGAATCCCGAAGGGCCGCAAACCAGCCCACAGTGATGACAGGTATCGCTGCGTGGTTTCATGTTACCAGGGTGGCGGGGCTAGCCTCGGGTGTGACTCAGGCCACCGTGGGCCTGCCTGGCTGTCTCCCTGTGAAAGCTGACTCCTCCAGGAACCCAGCCCTGGCGTTCTTGCTCCTCCTCTCCGATCGTCTCTCACGCCTCTCCGCAGGCCGAGGCGCAGGCCATTCCTCTCTCTGGGCCTCCCCGATGTTTGAGGAACAGGGGCTTTATCCAGAGCCGCTGGATCTTCCCCTGTTACAGGTCACAACCGCTCCTTTCCAAGTCCCCACAGCTCCCCACCTGGCCTCTCCTCCCCAACCTCTTTTCAGACTTAGGAGCTATCCTTTCCTCCTGCCTCATTTTCATGGCTGACCTCCCAAGCCTTCCAGGCCTGGGATGTATCAACCCAGGTCCTCCCTCCCTAAAATTCCCCAAGGATTTTCTTTCCGATGCTCCTCTGGTTGCCAGCTCTGCCTATAGCACCAAGTTGGGGGCAAAACAGATGAAGGGGGGCAAGTGTCCCATTGGAGGGCCTTTCTGCCGTATCCTAGTGTTCCCATCTACTGAGCACTTGCCAAGCACAGTGCTGAGTGATGTACATGCAATGTCTCAGTTAATCCTGATAAGAACCTTCTTTTTTAATTTTTTTTTTTGAGAGAGAGAGAGAGGAAAAGAGGAAGAAAGAAGGAGAAAGAGAAACATGAAGGCTGCCTCCTCCATGCACACCCACTGGGGATCAAACCCACAGCCCAGGTATGTGCCCGGACTGGGATTTAAACCGTCAACCTTTCAGTGCACAGGACAATGCTCAACCAACTGAGCCACACCAGCCAGGGCATTATTCTCCGCTTTTATAGACGCAGAAATGGAAGCTCAGGGAGATTCAGCAACTTGCCCACGTCTCAGCACTAGTCCATATGGAAGGTCAGACAGGCTGACTTCAAAGCCCAGGCCTTTCTACTTTCTAGAATATTCTAGAAATCTCTAGAGTTGGGAGAGACTTAGAGGTCTACTGCTTCCCCAAGTAAGAATCTCCCTTTCCAGCATCCCTAACAGGTGGTGATGTTTTCAGTAAGTCTGACCCGAGAGAGAAGAATCTACCCAAACAAGCGATTGTCAAACCTGCCTGATCCTCAAAAGCATCCAGGGCGCTTTTGACCGTGCAGATTCCTGGGACTATCTTAAAATGTGTGTTTTTTCCTAAGTGGGTCTGGGATGCAGCCCAGGGATCTTCATCTTTAGAAAGCACACCCAGCTGAAACCAGTTTGGCTTAGTGGATAGAGTGTCGGCCTGCAGACTGAAAGGTCCCAGGTTCGATTCCAGTCAAGGGCATGTATCTTGGTTGCGGGCACATCCCCGGTGGGGGGGCGGGGGGACGTGCAGGAGGCGGCTGATCGATGTCTCGATGTTTCTCTCTATCCTTCTCCCTTCCTCTCTGTAAAAAAATCAATAAAATATATGTAAAAAAAAAAAGAAAGAAAGAAAGCACACCCCAGTGATTCCGATACATGGACGGGTTTAGAAACGGTGAATGCCACCTCGTGAGCCCTTACATAGATGCAAATCATCGCTGGGAGAAGAAAAGTTGAATTTCAGCCCCATCAAGGAAGCAGTGACTTCTGCACAAAAGAGGGATGGCGCAATGTTTCTCTGATGCTTACCATCCCTCGATACTGAGACATGAGTAAGGAAAGCACCATTCACAGCAAACCCCACAAGAGCCCTTGAACCCTGCCTGCCTTGGGTGGAGCTAATGCCTCTTCCCAAACCACTCTCAGCCCAGACCCGCACCTGGGCCCTCTCAGGAAGACAGTCATCATTGCCGGTGCCGGTGTGAGGTGGTCCCAGCTAGCCCAAAATCCACATCTCCTAAGGGGGGGTCTGCCCATGCTTCCCCCTCATTGGCTTTCCCAAGAGACTGGAAGCTAAGATCGTATCCCCAACAATTCTGTCACTATGGGAGGAGGGGTCAGGAGGAGAAAAGGGGGACTGGATGAACACTTGGCAGGGTTACTGTAGGGAGGACACTGAAACATTCGATGAGGTGGGGGTACACTATTTTCAAAATAATCAAAGCAAACTTCCAGGTTCTATCTAGCCATCTAATTCAGCAAGCCTCAGGCCCACTAGGATCTCATGCCAGCCTTGGCTCTGACACCTGTAGAGCGCCTCTTTCAATAGAACTTTCTGCCATGCTAGAAGCATTCCAGATCTGCACTGTCCATTGTGGTCAGAACAGACCATCCATGAGGCATCCACCGCAGAAATCAGCCTCTATCCACACACACCGGTTAAGCACTTGAAATATGGCTAATGTGATTTAGGGGGAAAAAAATGTTTAACTTTATCTCTTTGTAATTTTAATGTAAATGGCCAACCAGGCCGGCATGGCTCAGTGGTTGAGTGTTGATCTATGAACCAAAAGGTCACAGTTGCATTCTGGGTGAGGGCACAGGCCAGGGTTGCAGGCTCCATCCCCAGTAGAGGGTGTGCAGGAGGCAGCCGATCAATGATTCCCTCTCATCATTGACGTTTCTAGCTCTCCCTCCTTTTCTCTTCCTCTCTCTGAAGTCAATAAAAATATTTTAAACAAATAAAATAATAATAATAAATAAATAGCCAGGGTGATTCGTGGCTACCATGTTGGACAGAGCAGTTCTAGAGGGACTACCCGGGCCTTGTCTTGTACTTTGTGATCTGAGCTGCCTACCCACCACCAGTGTTCAGGAAATCACCCAAGTCCAAAGCATCAGAAGACAAACGCCCTGACAAAGAACAGAAAGGAGGCGTCAAATCTGTGCACCTCTACCTAGACGGGTTGTCAGGAGAGATCACGGTGAGGGCCCCCCGCCCCCCACAGAGATCGGCCTCCGCCTAGCATTCTTAGAAACCCCACCCGAACCACTGAACCCTGCCTGCCGTGGGTGGGGCTAATTCCTTAAGGGTAAAGCAAAAATGACTTCCGGGAAATTCCAAACAACAATGATTAAAATCCACTCAAAACAACAACCCAAGGCCAAATGTGGCGAGATTGCCTCGTAACTTTCTCTGTGCTACACATGACAATGACTTCACTTTCTTCACTCTCTTATTTCTCTCCCTCCAACCAAGTCATAGCTGCCCCCCGCTCTTCTCATTGTATCTATGTTTCATTACCCCACCTGTCACCAGCCACTCTTGCCTACATCCCAAGCCCGAGGGATGGCACAATTTAGCCAATGTGGCCAACCAGTCCTTTTGGTGAGAACTCGGGATCAAAATGGCCATCGGACTGAACGGATAAACCAGCCAGAGCCCTGTGCTGACTGCATGGATGGGACCTCACCGTTTCTCTTTGGCCCATACACATATGCTTTGATTGGAATAGTTCTACTGTCATATACTGTATTTTCCGGCGGATAAGACGACTTTTGAACCCAGGAAAATCTTCTCAAAAGTCAGGGGTTGTCTTATACGCTGGGTGTCGTCTTATAGGGCGAGTATATCCCAAACTCTATATTTTAACTGGAAAAGATGGGGGTCGTCTTATTCGCCCAGTCGTCTTATACGCCAGAAAAAACGGTAAGTGTCAGAGAAAGCACCTCTTAAGGATACAAAACCCTCTTCCATCCACTTCACTAACATGTTCCAAGGACCCTCCCCCGTATCCATCACTGCAGCAGGCTCCCTGAGTACGACAGATAAAGTCTTCCTTCGCTGGGAGCTACCATTTAGTAAGTTTCAGCTCCTAAGAGGTGTCCACTTCTCACACGCTCCTGGGAGGTAGAAATTCCCATGCTTATTTTATAGACACAGAAGTGGAAGCTCGGATTTGGCCCAGATCTCCTCGGTCCGCGTGCTCTTTTTGCTTCTCTTCACTCTTCCTCTTTCTCGTCAAAGATTCCAACTATCACTGTTTAAGGCTGTTCCCTCACCGCAAGAGACGGAGGGCGCCCAGAAAACCTGGTGAGCCGGAGACCCATTATCGGGGGTCTAAGGCGGGAAAGAGGATGCCCGCCACCCCAACCCACGGAGAACACGGCCTCCTACAGGGACTATGGCAGTTAAGCGAACAGTATTTCCGAGAAGACTTACCGGCCACCACACCATACTTCGTCCTGCCAGGAAGAAGCCTCCAACGGTCCCACGATTGGTAGAAAACATCGCCTGAGGAGGAGAGGGTCAAAAGTGTAATAGAAAACTAGAACCCAGTGACCTTGCCAGCCAAAGGACACACCTCCCCAGAAGCTCCCCACTGCACTTTCTGAAATACTTCCACGTTCTTGGCCCCCCTGGGCTCCCGTATACTCAGACGGAGGAGGGAGGGACCTACATTTGACAGAAAAGGACACTGAGGCTCCACTTGCCCTGGTGCTAGCTCTGCAGTGAGCTTAAGGTGTGGCTTCGAGCAACTCACTCCACCTGGGTCTGTGTTTCTGTTAGGTAAGGGGACAGGGACATGTTTATGGCCTTTTTACAAACATACTGCAGGTGCGTGATGAAGTGTCAAGTCTTAAAAGCACCATTCGGTATGTGAATTATAGCTCAATAACACAGGGAGGGAGGGAGGGAGGAAAAGGAGGGAGGGAGGGAAGGAGGGAGGGAAGTAAAGAGAGAAGGAGAAGAAGGAGGAGGAGGAGGAGGAGAAAGGGATGGGGGTGGGAAAGGGGAAAGGAGAGGAAGAGGAAGGAGAGAAGGAGGAAGGGAGGGAGGATAGCAAAGAAGTTATAAAAGTGCACAGTTTGTACTTAATATTACATAAAAGACTAGGGTGTGCGGGAAATGGAGAGATTTTGGTCCAAGGCACAGAGTCTCAGTTGTAAGATGACGAAGTTCTGAGAGCTCATGTATAGCATGGTGAGTATAGTCCATAATACTGTACGGCATCGTTAAATTTGCTAAGCAAGTGCATCCTCAGTGCTCTCGCCACATGAAAATACTGTCACCACATGAGGGGATGGATGTGTTCATTAGCTCGATTGTGGCCATCATTTTACAAATGATGACCCTCTATAGTGCTAAACATAATGCCTTGTGCAGGGTGCATGGTCAGTAAAAAGTTAAATGAATGAGATTCTCAGTTCCCTCACATTCCACTCCTCCCCTTTCTCTAACACACACACACACACACACACACACACACACACACACACACATATACACATGTACACACACACATACACATGCACACACGCAGATGATCTACAGTCAGCAGCAGCATCTGGCATGGGGAATGCATAGCAGCTCATGTCCCCTGCCTCCTCTCTCCCCGCCGGTCACTCCCTACAAAGAGGCAGACACCGTCTCCCTAAGCACAGGATGCTCAACAGCGAGCTCTAAGGCTTCAGGCGCCAGGAAGAGAAAGATCTCATACGGCAAGCCTCGGGAGCCAACAAAGCACCATTGCTGGCCCACAGGCTTTTTCCTCGGTGGAATAAAAATACCCCTGAGCAAAATACCATTTTCAGCTTTAGACCTTAAAGCTGGAAAAACCGCAGATGCTGGGCCTGGAGAAGAGAAGACTCGGTGTGGCCTGTGGCCTTCTGATACGTGAAGTGGGAAAGACTTACGCCGTGTGGCCTGCACAAGGCACCAGCCCCCACGGGAGATGCCCCGGGGCATGGGATCCGAGCTCAGAACAAGGAAGACCGTTCCTGCTGCCGGAGAAGCCAGAGATAGAACTGGTGCCACTGGGGAGAGTTCTTGCTGCAAGTATTCTAGTGAGGTGCTGACAGCTTGTCAAGCTGACTTTGTCAAGCCGTTTAGAGGGGAGACTCAGCGTAGGATGGAGATAAACGTAGGCCCCCGCTTTATGAAGATACGTGAGGAAAGAAGGGATTCGGCACCCCAGGACACTGCCACAGCAATGCACAAGCTGGACCCTGGAGAGGATAGTCCCAGAAAAAATAAAAATCGTATCTTAGGAAGGGGGAAAGGTGAGGTCACGCAGAGAGCGTTGCCCCGGGGAATCTTGAGCTCTGAGTTCTAGTCCCAGCTCGGATACTTGTGCCTCTGAGCGACTCCTGGCCACCGCTCTGACCCCATCTGTAAAATGAAAATGCCGGCCTCCCCAGGGCCCATTGCTGCTCAGGCATCCAGTGAGGCCATTCGTGCAGACGATCCCACAACCATGGGTCAGCACGTGCTTTCTGCTCATAGGAAGGGTCAGCTAGTACATGGGTTTTGTGGGGGAACATGTGATCTCCATCAGACATCCTTCTTGCTGTGTTTTGTATTTTATAACCGTTTAAAAGTGTGAAGACCACTCTTAACTTGTGAGCCACACAAAACAGGCTGTGAGCCAGATGTGGTCCATGGGCTATAGGGAACAACACTTGGCCTAAAGGGTTTGAGGACAGCTTAATGAAATCTTCCAGAAAGAATAGGTTAAGAAACTCAGCCTAAAAGGATACAAAATCCCTCAAGAAACAAACAGAGAGATAGTGGGGAAAAAATGGAAATATATAGTTGATTCGTGAGCAACATGGGGGTTAGAGGTGCTGACTTCCACAAAACTGAAAATCCACATATAACTTTTAATTCCTCAAGCACTTAACTACAGTGGCCCCTTGGTATCCACAGATTGATCCCAGGACCCCCGTGGATACCAAATCCACAGGTGCCCAAGACCCTTATACAAAATGGTGTAGAACGATGCATACAGTCAGTCCTCCATATCTGTGAATTCCCAACCGAGGATTGAAAATAGTTTTCTAAAGCCAAACTGAGAAAGACAAATATCACATAATCTCACTTATTTGTGGAATCTGATGAACAAAATGAATCAACCAACAAAATAAGGCCCAAAGCAGGGAACAAACACACCTCCATGTGGAGTTGGGGGGACAAGAAGAGATAAACCAAAGAACTGATATGCGTATGTGTCTATCCATGGGCAATAGGGTAATGAAGACTTGTGGGGGTGGGTAGGGGCTGAGAGGAAGGAGGAGGAGGGAAATGGAAGGTATCTGTAATATTATCATCAGTAAAAATATATATATATTTTAGCCGAAGCCGGTCTGGCTTAGTGGATAGAGCGTCAGCCTGCGGACTGAGAGATCCCAGGTTCGATTCCAGTCAGGGGCAAGTAGTACCTTGGTTGCGGGCACATCCCCAGTAGGGGGGTGTGCAGGAGGCAGCTGATCGATGCCTCTCTCTCATTGATGTTTCTAACTCTCTATCCCTCTCCCTTCCTCTCTGTAAAATATCAATAAAATATATTTTTTAAAAAATATTTTAAAATGGGGGAAAAAGGAGAATATAGTGTTCTCTCTGCGGTTGGTTGAATTCACGGATGTGAAACCCCAGGACACAGAGGGTGGACCAATTATTTATTGGGGGAAAAATTCACGTAGAATCAGACCCACCGAGTTCACACACGTGTTGTTCAAGGGTCAACTGGACACTAAAGAATAAGCTCGCACCCCAACATGATTGGACGAGGCAGCGTTGAAAGAGGACAGAACAGAACAAAATCATGTTGGGAGAGGCGGGGATGGTGACAGAGGGACAGTCGTTGTGTCTTTTCTACGGTGAGGAAGCACAGAGGGGCGGGCTCGCTCTGTCTCTGCAGCCCCGAGACCGTGCAGGAGTGAGGACGCCCGCCCCTGACCCAAGCCACTCTTGCTGCTCCGAGAAAGAAAAAGAGGAATGTGAACGGGAGGGGATCCAGCAGGTGCGGTGACCAGGGTCCAGAGGCGCTGGCTCTCGGGAAAAGAGGAAGCGTGGACAAATACCGGCGGGCTCATTAAACAGCATTTAGCAGGTCAAGTGATCCTGAATCACCTGGCGGGGCCAAATGAGATTGCTTTGGGGAACGGAGATTGTCGGGGGTTGTCTGGGAAACAGGCAGTGACCCAGCTAGCCACTGATGGGCTCTGCTCCCGGCTCCAGCACTTCCCGGCAGAGGAGAGCAGGCCAGGTAGCCAAGTACAGTACCTGGTGCCGGGGCAAAGGGGCCTGAGTTCCAGGAACAGTTCCCTGCATTGCAACCTCACACCAATCACAGCCACGTGAGGCTTCGATTTCCTCTTCTGTGAAATGGGGACTCACATGCCTGCTCCCCTCTCTCTCCTGGCTTTTTTTTTTTTTCAAGTTGTCCTACCCAGCTAACCACCTGGGACTTGTGTCCATTTTACTTCAGAGAAGAAAAGTAATTCAGGGCCTGGGTCATAGACCCTCTAGGGCCAAGAGCTATGGTTAAAGATGTCTAGCATCCAGAACGAGCTTTCTGGTTCAGCTCTGCCCATCTTCCCAACAACCTGGGGGAGGCAGGCAGATAGGTAAGACTGTGTCCGTTTTACACGGGAGTAAATTGGGGCTGAGGCGGGCTCCCCAAGGTTTCATGTCTGAAACCATGTCAAAGCCATGACTGAACTTGAGAATCCCGGCTCCTGGTTGGACACTTCGGAGAAGCTGAGAGTTTCGAGGAACAGTCAGCCACACCAACCCCTTGGGACACCTGGGGAGGCTTTTAGTCACCTCTGCTTTCTATGGTTATATTTTAAAAGAAATCTTCCTGTTATCAAAAAAAAGACCTTGCAGCCATGGCAGGGTTAATGTCCACTCTCCTCTCCCGCTGGCCGCCACCTACCAAGAACGCCTTTGCCAATGGCTGGGATTCCTGCACATTGAAAACCACCTCCTGTCTGGGGCTGGGTGTGCCAACTCCGTCACCAGTGAAATTTCCATATTCCAAGCTGCCCAGAACAAGTTCCTCTGGTTTGGTGTGTCCCCAGAGTCCCAAAGGGGAGCCACGGCATTTCCCTCTTCCCGGTGCAGGTGTCAGTTGCCCCCTGTCATCGTCCTCCTCCTCCTCTCCGTCTCCTTCTCGTCTTCCTCCTCCTCCTCCTCCTCCACACCAGCTTCTCCAACTCTCACTCACTCCAGCCCCTGGGATCCCAGAGCACCAGGCCTTCAGGCCAGCTGATCCCAGGAGGGAGACACCAGGCAGCCCTTCCCTGGGCTACCCCCCCTACACACACACACACACACACACACACACACACACACACCTCCTCCCAAGCCTGGGGACCCTCCCTGCAGCTGCACCACTGACCCCCATCTCCCGCCCTCCTATGCGCCCAGGCCCCAGGCGCCCACCTTCCGTGCAGGCCAGCACCCCTCTGCCTCTGCTCATCCTGGCTCGCCCTCCTCACCTCACTCTGTGCCCCCTGACCTCCTCTTAAGTGCCTCCAAGTCATTGCCACTCCGCTCCCTCGCTCGCTCACTCTCTCGCGCGCCCTTACGGCCATCCTCCCTCCCCTCTGGCACTTGCTCCTCCGCATGCCCCCGCCTCATCCCTCCCGCTGGCCCCCGCTCCCCACCCGTGTCCCAGGGCCCCCACCTACCCACAGCCCGACAGCCATCACCACCACGAAGTAGATGACGATGACAGAGATGTCGGCCGCATTGCGGATGCGCTCGTGGGATGCGAGGGGCGCCTCGTTGACGGCGGGGCTCCAGGTGGTGCTGTCCATGGCTGCGGTGGCGCCCAGGTGTCCCTCTCTCCGAGGCCACTGGCTCCTTATAAGGCCTCCGGGTTAATGATCAGCCCCGGAGGAGGGCGCCCTCGAGGTCGGGGCAGCCGGGAGGTGTGGCAGCCGGGACCCCTGTGGGGAGCGGTCCTGGGCCGGGAGCTGGGAGCCAGGAGCAGCTCGCTGAACTGCTGCTGGCTGATCGCTGCGGGCCGGCAGGTAAAGGGCTTACCTGCCAGCGGGGAGGGGCCGGCCAGGGGGTGGTGCCCGCCTGGCACAAAGGCCCGCTGTGCTTCCTCCCGCAGCGGGCATGGAGCTGGGGCCAGGCCGCCTGGACAGCCCTGGGGCCAGCCCCTCCCCAGCGGAGCGGGAGTGGCTCCATGGAGGAAGCCGGGGCTCCCTGGGGCCCAGAGCCGAGGGGCTTCGGGTCACCTGGCACCTGCCCTGGGACCGAGTCCACGTCCTCTGGGCACCTGGCTGCTGCTCCACGTGGCAAATGGGTGCGGGACCGACTGTGCCCAGGAATCAGCTGTGTTCTGGCCTCCGTGTGGAGCCGTGTGGAACCTTCTGGGGAGGAAGGGAAGTTGTTGGTAAAGTTCTGCACAATCGCCTTCTCTTGGCGGCCGGATGGCCACCCACCCACCCACATTTCTGACTCCCCGCAGCCCGCAGCCCCCTGAGGAGGAGGAGAAAGGGAGAGGAGGCGAGGGAATCCCACGAGGAGTTATTTCCTTGCCCCGCACTTTGCCCAGTAAGGATTCGGCGTCCTTTGCAGGCAGGCGGACAGGAGGGAAAATACTAGAGAATCCCTGACCCTTCCTGGGGACTCCATGCATCTGGGAACCCTCGGCTGAGCCGAAGTCAGCACTCAGAGCAGAGACAGCTGAGAGAGGAGGCAAGACTCAGCCAAGGCCCATCGGTGAGGGTGAGCCCGTGGTAATGTGGCCCCTCGGCCCAGACCAAGGCAGGCCCGGCTCAGAGGATGGCTGGGGGATGCTCTGAGGAGCTGGTGCTGGCGGCCCAGAGCAGCCCCTTTTGGGTGGAGGGAGCCTGGATGGGTGATGGGGTACAGGGAGGGGAAGGACCACACACACACAATGCCCGGATGCTGTTCTGCCTCAGGGTCTCCCTGGCCTCCACCAGCGACAAGCACCCAGGGCCCAAAGGCCAGCAGCCTGTCCCTTCGAACCCCTGCTGCCTCCTCCCGCATCAGTGCTCCATCTTCCTATTGAGGCTGCAGCCTTCCCTGTTTCCCCCGCTCCCCACAAGGGGCAGGAACTCTTTTTCCAGGGAACCTGGCAGCCAGGGGGAGGGATGGGAGGTCAGGCTCTTCTCTAAGCCCCTCGCCCCCGCCCCCCGCCAAGCACTTCCACCAGGGCTGCTTGTGGAGCTGGAGTAACTCACCTCTCATCCTGTCCATTCGTTCCCACCTTCGGCAAAGCTTTTGTACCCGAACCTGTGCCAAGCAGAGTCCCTGCCCACAGGGAACGAACTGCTAGTCTGGTCTGATCCGGAAGTAAGCCCATCCACAGGCAAAATCCAGTCTTGCCCCCCTCCATCCCTGCTGCAGGCAGTGGGCCCTGCCAAGTTCCAAGAGGGAAGCCTGCGGAAATGAGCAAATCCAAAATGTGAGCAGGAGCAGAAATGGAAGTGCTAACGGGCCTCATAGGAGGGACCAAGACCATCCGTTGATCTTTCTAGGATTGCAGAACATGGGTGGCCAGAGAAGGAACGGGATGGTAGCCCAGGGGGGACCAGAAAGTGCAATCATTCATTCATTCATTCATTCACCCTTGCAACAAAAGAGCTGCTTCAGAGGCTATGGCTATAAACCAGACTCCCAGGGTTCTTGCCCTCACAAAGCTTCCAGGCCTTCGTCAGAGACCAACACCTAGAAAGCCAGCATGATGACATGTGTTTTGAAAGAGACGCTCTAAGGCTCCTTCCTAACAGGGATTTTGACTGGGGATGAGGAAGGCCTGGAAAAGCACGGGTTTGGGCAGGGCCCTGAAAGAGAAGGAGTGAGTCAGGTCGGTGGAGAGTGAGTGATGTACCGGAAAAGGGCAAGTGTGGGTGGAGGGAGACTGTCCACCATGTATAGGGAGGGACCAGCTGAGGTGGAAAATAAAACTATGACTCAGCCTGTGCGGCTCAGTGGTCGAGCATCGACCAATGAACCAGGAGGTCACGGTTCAATTCCCAGGCAGGGCACATGCCCGGGTTGTGGGCTCAATCCCTAGTGTGGGGGCATGCAGGAGGCAGCAGATCTATGATTCTTTCTTATCATTGATGTTTTTTTTTAACATATTTTATTGATTTTTTACAGAGAGGAAGGGAGAGAAATAGAGAGTTAGAAACATCGATGAAAGAGAAACATCGATCCACTGCCTCCTGCATGCCCCCTACTGGGGATGTGCCCGCAACCAAGGCACATGCCCTAGATCAAAATCAAACCTGGGACCTTTCAGTCCGCAGGCTGACGCTCTATCCACTGAGCCAATCCGGTTTCAGCTCCGGTCTCGGCCTAACTTCTATCTTTATCATCATCGTCTTACCTAGACCTCGAGATGAGGACCCCCATGCTGGAGCCCTGCCCGCACAGAGCAGGAGACAGGTACAAAAAAGAGAACATATGCCCTAACTGGTTTGGCTCAGTGGCTAGAGCATTGGCCTGTGGACTAAAGGATCCCAGGTTCGATTCCGGTCAAGGGCATGTGCCTTGGTTACGGGCACATCCCCAGTAGGAGGTGTGCAGGAGGCAGCTGATCGATGTTTCTAACTCTCTATATCTCTCCCTTCCTCTCTGTAAAAAATCAATAAAATATATTTTTTTTAAAAAGAGAGAGAGAACATATACTGTGTGTCGGACAAGTGGAACAACTTTAGTCTTCACAAATGACAGCTGCAATGAATCAAAGGCAATTCCAAAATACTCACAAGGATGAGTAACTCAGTGTTATTTCATGATGACAGTTGGCAGGCGTCAGTAAAAAGAATGATGTCTGACACCTTAAGCTGCCGCTGATCAAAGAGGATGAGGCTTCCTGGTGTGGAAACCCTGGAAGAGAGTGAGCATGTTGGGGAAACCACATTCAGTGTTCAAATATGAAACAAACAACACATCTGTCCAAACAGCAGAGTCCCTGAGATCTCAGGGCCTCGAGCCATGGAGGCCGCCGGCAGTGAACGGTTCCACGTGCCAAAGACGCATGAGTAAGCGAGAAACACAGAAGCTAGGATGGTGAGGAGATTGAACTCGGCTCTGAATCCGCCCACAGGGATTTCCTCCGCCATAATCTCACAGCCCGTCACCAACCCCAATCCAAAAAATAAATGGCTCGCGTACAAGGAAACACAAATGGCACATAAACATATGAACAGCTCCCCCATCTCCCTCTCAAAGAAAAATGCAAATTAATACTACGGTGATAGGCTATTTCATACCTCCCAGACTGGAAAAGATGCCAAAAAGATGGGTAAGACAGTTTGGCAATTTCTTACAAAATGAAGCATACTTCTACATGATTCAGCAACTGTGCCCCTTAGTATTTACCCAAAGGAGTTAAAAACATGTTTGTACAAAAAACCAGACACAGCTGTTTATAGCAGCTTTATTCATATCTGCAGAAACTTGGAAGCAACCAAGATGTCCCTCAGTAGATGAATGAATAAATAAAATGCGGTACATCCGGACAATGGAATAGTATTCAGTGATAAGAAGAAACAAGCTATCAAGCCTCAAAAAAGACATGGAAGAATGTTCACTATATATGAATAAATGAAAGAAGCCAATGTGAGAAAGACAAGTATCGCATGATCTCGCTTATTTGTGGAATCTAATGAACAATGTGAACTGACCAACATACAAGACCCGAAGCCAGAGGCATGGAACAGGCTGACATACCTCATGTGGGGCTGGGGGGACAAGAAGAAATAAACCAAAGAGCTTATATACTTATGTGCACAGCCCATGGATACGGGCAATAGGGCAGTGAAGACCTGGGAGGGGGGAGGAGGGTAAGGCATGGGAGGAGGGAAGTAACAGGGGGGAATGGGAGATATCTGTAAAACTATCAACAATAAAAATATATATATTAATAATTCATTCATTTTTTAAAAGAAGCCAATCTGAAAAGGGTATGTACTCTTATAATCCCAACAATATGACATCTGGGGAAAGGCAAAACTATATAGATCAGTGGTTGCCAGGGGTTAGAGAGAAAGGGAGAATGAATGGGTGAGAATGTGAAATTTTAGGACAATTAAATTATTCTATGTGATACTCTAATAGTGGGTACATGTCATTATACATTATCAGTAGAATAACGTATAGAATGTACAATGTCAAGAGTGAGCCCCAGTGATGGTGGGGGATGTGTGGGAACTCTCTGTACTTTCAGCTCAATTTTCACTGTGAACCTAAAAGTGCCCTAAGAAAAAATAAAGTCTACTAAAAAGTTAAACACATACACACCCTCTGACCCAACAATTTTAGAATTTGTGCTCCAGATAGGCTTACCTAAGGACAAAAGTGACCTTTGTTCCAAGTTATTTATTGCCGCAGTATGTATAATGGGAAAAGATTAGGGGCAACCTAAATGTCCATCCATAAAGGACGGGTTAAATACATCAAAGTGTATCCACCTAGAGGAACAATACTGAAGCCATAAAGAAATGAAAGCTCTGGCATATTGATATGGATTGGTCTCAAAGGTATTTTGTTGGGTTAAAAAAGCAAAGTGTGCAAAATGGCATATGGTATGCTAAAATTAGTATAAAATATCAGGAGGTGGGGAAAGAATATACATTGAGTGGCCAGATTATTATGATCTCTGAACACATAATAATCTGGCTGCTCAGTGTGTGTGTGTGTGTGTGTGTGTGTGTGTGTGTGTGTGTATTAGAGGCCTGGTGCATGAATTTGTGCATGGGTGGGGTCCGACCAGCCTGGCCAGGGGAGGAGACATGGGCAGTTAGCCAGCCTGCCTGCTGGTCGAACTCCTGGTCGAGGGGACAATTTGCATATTAGCCTTTTATTATATAGGATACACAGAGTGGCCAGATTATTATGCGTTCAGAGATCATCAGAATCTGGCCACTCAGTGTAGGTACATCTTTGCCTACCAGTGCATTAAAAAAATATCTCTTGGGGGAAAAAATATATCTCCTGGATATACAAGAAACTGGCAAAACTGATTGCCTCCAGGGAGAAAATTTGGAAGACTGGGGACCTTTCTCTATATATGCATGTGTACTTTATGAACCATGAGAATGTATTATTCACAAGTTCAACAGATAGTAGGAGGAAGGGATGGGGAGAGAGAAAGAAAATAAATACTACACTAGGATCACGGAATAGCCAACCAAGCAGGAGATCTTCAAACTTGACTCCATGAGGTATTCACTGATTTGGCAAATATCACCTGCGTGTCCTATGGATGCCTGGCCCTCCTCTAGGTGAGTAGGAGGAAGGTGCAAAGATGTGGGAGAACACAGTCTAATGGTAAAAGGCCTTACAGTTTGCCAGTGAGAAACTGAGGCCCAGAGAATGGACGGACCTTGGTCAAGGTCACCCAGCTTGCTAGTGGGAGAGTTAGGGATGAAATCCATGTCTTCAGGCTCCTGTTTGGCTCCGTTATCTGTAGGGCTTGAAGGACAGTGAAGGAAATGGATTTGATGACACACCCAATGTTTGCAAATGTGAAGATAAATGAGCCACAAAACCAGCTTCCTAGAAAGGAAGCTTTCTTCTCCTGCACACTTTCAAACAGACCTTGTCCCTGCTGAGTCGCCAAAAACGTTAAAACGAAGCAATACGGCAGCAACTCAGAGAATGATCTTCTGTCAGGCTGGTGTGGCTCAGTGGTTGAGTGTTGACCTATGAACCAGGAGGTCACAGTTCAATTCCCAGTGGAGGCACCTGTTCCAGTTTCGGGCTTGATCCCCAGTTAGAGGCATGCAGGAGGCAGCCAATCCATGATTCTCTCTCATCATTGATGTTTCTCTCTCCCTCTCCTTTACTCTCTGAAATCAATAAAAATACATTAAATTTTTTAAAAAGTATGTGTCACCCTAACCGGTTTGGCTCAGTGGATAGAGCGTCAGCATGCGGACTGAAGGGTCCCAGGTTTGATTCTGGTCAAGGGCATGTACCTTGGTTGCGGGCACATCTCCAGTAGGAGGTGTGCAGGAGGCAGCTGATCCATGTTTCTCTCCCATCGATGTTTCTAACTCTCTGTCCCTCTTCCTTCCTCTCTGTAACAAATAAATAAAATCTATTTTTTTAAAAAAGTATGTGTCCACAAATTATACATATGCCAAATCATTGCACTGTACACTTTAAATATATAAAATTTTATTTGTTGATTATATCTAAATAAAGTTGGAAAGAAAAGGGGTGGGAGGGATATGCCCAGAGAGCCTGTCTGGAAGAAAAAAATATGCTAGGAGGGAACTCAAAATGCAGGCTTCCAGATCCTGCTCCACCCCTGCCTCACAGTGTCACCCTGACAGATCCTTTCCCCTCTGTGACCTGCTGCTTCTTTGTGAAACCACAAGATCCAGCAACACACCTCCCCTGCACCCCCTGACCTTTCGGCCCATCGGCCTCCTTCATCCTTTCGGGGATCCCGGCCTCATGCTATGACCCCTCTCCCCACATTCCCAGCTGTGCCAGACTCCGCTTCTGACGGGGGCCCAAGTCTTGCCAGCCTGCGGTGGAGGGATGGAAAGGGGATTCCAGGGTGCTCCTCGACCTTTAGCAAGGCCCGTACCTGAGCCTTATCGCGCTGTAAGTCTGATACTTTCAGAGGCCAATAAACGGCACCCTCCCCTTTCCGAAGGTACATCATTTAGGCGATAACCTCGGTCATGCCAGCATGCCCCCACTGTAAAAAAAAAATAAATGCTCAGGGGAGCAGAGTGCCAAAGGCTGCTATCGCAGCTCCGCAGCAGCCCCACCCCGAGGCCGGTGCCAAAGTCTGGGGAAAGCCGGCTCACGGCCCCCCGGAAGCCACCTCGGCTGCACTTTCAAATCCGCCCACCTGGGTCCCAGCTCTCTCAGCTTCTCGCAAAGCCCTGGAAATGGCGTGGCTTGAATGTGAGCCCTGGGAAGGCTACTGGAGAAGATGTGACTCCTCTTCCACCGTGCACAGATGGACCCCTGGGATCCCAGGAGGCTGTGCGGCTCAGTGGGGACCAGAGCCCAGGCCTTCTGCCCCCACTCTGCCTCCCTGATCCTCGCCCCCATCTCACCCTCAGCCAGCCTCTAGAGCCCGTGAAGCCTCTCCAGTCCTCCCCTTTCTTTCTTTTTAATTTATTGGTGTTATTTTTTTATTTTTTTGTTAATCCTCACCAGAGGATATTTCTCTGTTGATTTTTTTAAATATATTTTATTAACTTTTTACAGAGAGGAGGGGAGAGGGATAGAGAGTCAGAAACATCGATGAGAGAGAACATCGATCAACCGCCTCCTACACGCCCCCCTCAGGGGATGTGCCCACAATCAAGGTACATGCCCTTGACCAGAATTGAACCAGGGACTCTTCAGTCTGCAGACCGACGCTCTATCCACTGAGCCAAACCAGTTTCGGCTTTCCTGTTGGTTTTTAGAGAGAGTGGAAGGGAGAGGGAGAGACAGAGAGAGAAACATCAATGTGAGAGAGACACATCAATTGGTTGCCTCCCACACATACCCCAACCAGGGCCAGGGATTGAGCCTGCAACCAAGGTACGTGCCCTTGACGGGAATCGAACCCTGAACCCTTCAGTCTGCGGGCCAACACTGCATCCCCTGAGCCAGGCTGGATAGGGTTCTACTTTCCATAGAAGTAATTGTTTCCTCCTCTCAACCCTATGGGGGGTGGAGTCCCCTCAGACCTTAGGTATTCACTGTGTTTTCTCCTAGTGCAGTGGCTCTCACCCTTCCTAATACCGCGACCCTTTCATACAGCTCCTCGTGTTGTGGTGACCCCCACCCATAAAATTCTTTTTGTTACTACTTCATAACTGTCATTTTGCTTCTGTTAATGAATCTTAATGTACATATCTGTGTTTTCCGATGGTCTTGGGCTCTACAGCAGTGGTTCTCAACCTGTGGGTCGCCTAAGGCTATCAGAAAACACAGATATTTTCATGGCAACCTAGCTGGTTTGGCTCAGTGGCTAGAGCGTTGGTCTGTGGACTGAAGGGTCCCGGATTCAGTTCTGGCCAAGGGCACGTACAGAATCGTACGTCAAGGGCACATACCTTGGTTGCATGTTCCCCCGGCTCCCATCAGGGTGCATGCAGGAGGCAACCAATCAACGTGACTCTCTCACATCAATGTTTTGCTCTGTCTCTCCCTCTCCTTTCCACTCTCTCTCTCAAAAATCAATGGAAAATTATCCTCAGGTGAGGATTAACCAAATAAAGGGGGAGTCCTAACCAGTTTGGCTCAGCAGACAGAGCGTCGGCCTGCGGATTAAAGGGTCCCAGGTTCGATTCCAGTGAAGGGCATGTACCTTGGTTGCGGGGACATCCCCAGTAGAGAGTGTGCAGGAGGCAGCTGATTGATGTTTCTCTCTCATCAATGTTTCTAACTCTCTATCCTTCCCCCTTCCTCTCTGTAAAAAATCAATTAATATATATTTAAAAAATAAAGGTGGGGAACCGAAAGCACATCATGAGACAAGGGGCACAGAGACAAGTTGGAGCATCACAGCATCCTGCACACAGCGGGTGCTCCCTAAGTATCTGCTACTCACGAGGCAGCCCGGTGTGGCGGGCAGTCTTGGGGTGTCTGTGACGTTGGGGAAGTCCCAGCCCTGTCCTGAGCTCACTGTCCTCGGGTGATGCAGGAGGCCAAGCCCATTCCGTGGGGCGAGATTTGGGAAGGAACACTGGGCTTTGGGCTGGGCCTCCGCCCCGCCTCCAGCTGAGTCAGGAGGCGCCTGTTTTTGGCCCGCTCCATTCAAGAAGACTTTGGTCTCAGAGGCTGGTGCCACCCTCTTCGGGTCACACCTGTGTCTGAAGCAAGAAACGCTAATCACTTTGGGCGCCCGGTCACACCCTCTCCCTGGGAAACCTTCCTCTTCCCAGCTGGGGTGGGGAGCGCAGACACTCCAGAGAGCTGCCTGGCTCAGAGTGTATCTACAGAACATCTGGCTGGGTCGGGGACAGTTGCAAAAATAAGTAGCTTGGGCGAATGTACATTTGGTTCATCTGATGAGAAACAAGTCAATGACACTTTAAAACACTCATTTTGAAGGGGGAAAATGCTGAATGGTATAAAACTAGACCACTTTGTCAATTCAGTCTATTTTCCTGAACTGACAAATGTAACTGAGATATAACAAACAATATGTAAGTCTAAGGTGTACAGCGTGCTGGTTTGGTACATGTGTATATTGCAAAATGATCCCCACCACACGGTTAAATGCTTCCGTCACTCACAACGTAAGCCACGTTTTCTGTGGCTGGCGAGAATATTAAAGACCTACTCTCTGAGCAACTTTCCAAGCATATAATAATTCAGTATTTTTAACTATAGTTCAATTCAGTGTTAAACTAGCTGCTTTGGTTTATTTTTAAGTCTTCGTATTTGATGAAAAAAATCCATCTCAATCATTTGCATCAGGAGAACGAAATAGAAACATCCCTGATGAGAGAGAATCATGGATCAGCTGCCTCCTGCACGTCCCTCCACTGGGGATCAAGCCCACAACCTGACTGGGAGTGGAACTATGACTTTTTGGTTCATAGGTCGACGCTCAACCACTGAGCCACACTGGCTGAGCTATTCTCTTATGGTTTTGACTCCATGGTGAGAGATCTGAAACCAGTTCCACTGGCTGAAAGCAAAGTGTCAGTAGGGATGTGCTTTGTCAGGGAACTTATAGGAAGGAGCCTAGGGGATAGCAGGAAGTTCTGGAAAGTCCATGTGTGGAAGGTTGGGGTTAGAATTTAGAGCCCCTATCCTCCTTGTGTAGCACACTACCATTATTTCAAAGGCACAGCAGAGATACAAAATTATTTGTAACTGTCTGAAATCTGATAGAAATTGAAATAGGAGAGTCTAATAACTCATCAGTTTAAATTGTGAAGCCACAGGATAGCCACAGTTTTACTTGTTGAGTTATAGTGTGTGCAGATTTCAGATGTTTTCCATCAAGAGAGAAACTTGAAGCAAAGGAAGCGACAGCGCCACCTTGTGGTGAGACCCAACACTGCACTGAGATAGTTCCCCGCCCCCTCCCCTCCAAGACCATTCAGTTGCCTGTGCCTCCTCTGGGTCTGAAGTCTCTGGATGGGGGTAAGGGTCATAAAAGCTAAGAACAGACATGATCAGGAGTCAGGGGGGCCCGTTCTGTAACTCCCTTGAAGTACTGGAGGCCTCCCTTCTTCCCAACATATTTCAGGCAAGATCAGGACAGCCAAAGTCAGAAAGCCTGAAAGGTAAATGAAACGAGGGGAGATAGGAAGAGGAGTATAATACCCTCAAGGTTCCTAGTGGTGGAGCAATCTGGCATTGATCGTCTCTGAGCCTCAGACCTTCTTGAAAAGCAAACAAATCCCTCATAACAGAAGCAAGGATCCTCAGCTATGGGCCAATAGTCTTCATCTCAAGTGTCAACGGTCTAGTAATTGTTGGTAACTAATAGAACATTGTGCTAAGTAGGATTCTGAGGCAGAGATGGAGTTCAGTGGAAAGAAGGCCCTTACTGATTAACATGTGTCGCTGGTATGGGAGGGAGGACTAACAATACACATATCCTAGTGAAGGTTCTGCTGATGAAGATCTCTGTGTAGCTCTAACTTCTCTGATGTCAGTTTTTCTCATTATAAAATGAGGACAATGATGCCTTCTAGCCCTATTTTACAAAAAAGAAGACCATGGACTTGAAGGGTCTTAAAAAGATCTAAGAATATATGTGTGAGATGGTACGAGGGTTCCTCTGAACTTCCCTACATGAACCAAAGAGCGGATGACACCAGAGCTGTTAGTTGCCTTTCCCAACCTAAACACCCCTGAAGGACATTGTTTGAAGAATGTCAAGGGCTCGACCAGCTCATAACACTGAGCCAAACAAGTTGGGTACACTGGGATCTAAAGGATTTAAATCATCAGCCGTGAGGCTGGTGCTGTAATTTTTTCGGAGAATAGAATAAAATGAAATCAAGCAGCATCACTGAGGGAGCCTTAGAGTAATTCACTCAGCAATCACTTATTAACCATCCACTCGTTTGCTGATGTTATAGATATTTGCCAAGCACCTACCGCATTACCAGTTCTGTGATAAGCTTAGGAATAGAGTTTGAAGATAAAGCGGGTAAGTACCTGCCCACACAGATGTACAGCCTAGTGAGAAAGCCTGTCATAAATAAATAAGAACTAGAAAATGATGTGCTGTGAGAAGAGAAATATGAGGTGCCAGGAGAGCCTCCTTCCAGAGAATGGGGGTTTGTAGGACCGACGTTGCCAATTCCTGGTGCCAGGGACAAATTCAACCACAGACAACTTTCTTGGCCAGCGCCATGTTTTCAAAGCACCTGAATGCCTTCAGTGGGACATGAACTCTCCGGTTTTCCTCAGTCCCCACCACTCCCTACTGTCTCCTGCTCTGTACTCTCTCATCTTGACGTAGTCTGGACCCTGAAAGACATGCCTTGAAGAAGAGTGCCAGGTAGTCAGGGAAAGACAAGGACCACAGGATCTCACTCACGTGTGGCATCGAATGAACCAAATAAACTGATGAACAAAACTAGACCCAGAGACATAGAAGCATGGAACAGACTGTTGGACCTCAGAGGGAAGGCAGGGGAGGGTGCGTGGGAAGAGACCAACCAAGGAACGTGTCTGCATGCCCGCATCACCTGTGGGCACAGATAATAGGTTGGGGAGGGTCTGAGGAGGAGAGAGTGGGCTGGAAGAGGTTAATGGGGGGAAGGAAGGAGGACCTATAGAATATTTTCAACAATAAAGATTTAAAAACAACAACAACATAGTTTTGCTTCTGTGGTTGACTAGTTGGGTGACCCCGGGCAAGGCTTCCAAACGTGGATGTGCATGCAAACCCCTGGAGCTTCTGGATTTCACCACAGCCTCAGTCTCCGCCTGGGAAACAAGCGGATGCTAAAATCTACTTGATAGAATTGCTGAGAGGACAGTATATGTAAAGTGCTTAACTTAATCACCAGCATTCGGTGAGCGCTCAATGATTAGAAATTAATATTCTTATTATTTTATTATTTTTTTCCATTTAATTTCTGTCCTTCCAGGCTTAAGAGTCTTCTAAGGGTGTGTGGGGGGGAGGGTGATTTTATTGTGGTTTGGCATGGTTTTTGCTATATGTGCACAATTGGGTAGATAAGATCTCCTGTATGTGTGGCAAGTTTTCAGGAGCACGTGGGCCAGGATAGAGGTGCCCCGGGGAGACACGTGTTTGCGTGTTGGTAGCTAAGCAGTGTGTGTGAATGTATATCTGTGTATACACAAAACACTGTTTCCTGCCCAGCTGGTGTGGCTCGGTGATTGAGTGGCGACCTATGAACCAGAAGATCACGGTTCGATTCCCAGTCAGGGCACATGCCTGGGTTGCAGGCTCAATCCCCAATAGAGAGGAGGCAGCCAGTCAATGACTCTCTCTCATCATTGATATTCTATATCTCTCTCTGAAATCAATAAAAAAAATTTTAAATAAAACCCTGTTTCCTTAGAAGACTTTATTATCAATGAAATAATTCAGAAGTCATTTTCTCTTATTTATCAGCCAATGTTAGTAAGAAGATAATTAAAAATTGATTGGTCAAAGGGGAAGATTATGTTTTGATTGACGTCTCTTATACTTATCCAAAGGTTCTAGATATTGAAGAGAATTGTGATGACATTCTGTTCTAGCCTGGCCAGTGTGGTTCAGTGGTTGAGTGTGGACCTGTGAACCAAGAGATCACTGGTTCAGTTCCTGGTCAGGTCACATGCCTGGGTTTCATCTCAATTCCTACTTTCGGGTGAGGGTGCAGGAGGTAGCCAATCGATGTTTCTCATGGATGTTTCTAACTCTCTATCCCTCTTGGGTTCTGTACCCAGAAACAATCAGCAAATGCATACAAAGGCAGGATCCAAACTTGCAGCATTACTGAACCCAAGTCCCAACCCCAGCCCCACACTAGGGATGGAACCTGCAACCTGGACATGTGCCTGACCGGAAATAGAACCGTGACCTCCTGGTTCATAGGTCAACGCTCAGCCACTGAGCAACACCAGCCCCCCGTCCATTTTTAAGATCCAGAAAAGGCACTAGACTGGGGAGGACCTGAGTTCAAATTCCAGCTCTGCCACTAACTCCCTGGCTAACCCAGTCTCCTCTCCTGGCTCCGGACTTCTCCAAAGTCTTCTAAGGAAATATCAATTGGCTGCCTCCTGCACCCTCCTGCACCCTTCTTGGGAAAAGAGTCTGGCTTGGACAGGGTGACTTCCAAGCCCCCCTCAGCTCTGCTCTGGGCATATCCAGTTGTGTGTGTGCGCATATGCCTGGGACAGGGTCCAAGTAATTCCTAACGGGTCAGACGATTAACCATTGGCCTGGGCCAGTTCCAGAAAGGACTCAAAAATTAACCTTGTTCCTCCTGTTTCCCCTTTTAATCTTTACCATTTGTAACTCTGGGAGGCGTTGTTTCTCTCCTGCCTCCAGGGTCTAGCTGCCATCCCTGACCCTGCACCCCTAACCCTCCCTCACCCCAACTCCTCCTTCACCCCCCAACTGAACTTTACCAATCCTCACTTCCTCCGTGAAACCTTGTCTGACCCACCGTCCTCTGACCACCTCGCTATGCTATTACAATATCCCACGGTCAGATGCTTAGCGGGATGGTAGTGGCCTCCTCCTGGGGCATTTCTTCCTACTCGGCTACTCGCCCTGGGAGCTGAGACTGTGCTGTGTTCAACCGCTCATCCTGGACACAGATTCACTGTGCGGGATGCGGGGATACTTAACGCGCCTTGTGCCCAGCTGAGAAATGAGCCCTGGCCACTAGGAGAAATGCTTCACTCTTCAAAGCCTCTGTGAGTTCTCTCTGCTCCCTGATCCTCACTGTGAGGCAGGCAGACCACTTAGCTGGCGTGGGAGGCACTTAACATGGAGGGGAAGGCCAGCTGTGGTCGAGCCTGAAACACGCACCAGAGTTCTAGCCTCCAGATCCTGGGCTTTGGGGTGTGCATCACGCAGTGAAATCATAGCTTTGCCCCCTTTTCAAGAAGCTGCTGCCTGGTGCCACTCCTACAACATATGAACACACACACACACACACACACACACACACACACACACCTCTCTGTCTGTCTCTCTGTCTCTCTCTCTCTCTTTATAAATACCTCACACTGGCTCTCCCCTGCTTGGGGCTTCTCCCCTTTAGACTCTACCATTGTCTTTCTCCCCTCTTTTATCATCATTCTCTAAGTGGGGGGGGGGCATTTTTCTGCCAACTGTCATTTGGAAATTTATAACATCATTCACGGGCCATACAAAACAATCCACTTAAAAGTTAGCCTGCTATAGTTGGTCAAACATTTAATTAACTTCACAGCCCCAGCTTCATAGGAAAGACGTTCAGCTGTCTGGTCTAATTAGCATATTACACTTTTATTATTATAGATATTCATATACCTATGACTAGCAGGTGCAGGTGTGTATGTATAGGTGCATTGATGCTATTCTGTTTAGGTTGAGTGTGTGTGTATGTGTGTGTGTGTGTGTGTGTGTGTTACAGGCATACTATGAACATCCATAGGTTTTACAGGTACCTTCCTCAAAATGTATACACATGTGGCCCGGCCAAAGAGGTCACTGGTTCAATTCCCAATCAGGGCATATGCCTGGTTTGCCATCTCAGTCCCCAGTAAGGGGGGTGGGGAAGGGAGGGGCGTGGTGCAGGAGGCAACCAGTTGATATTTCTCTCTCATCAATGTTTATCTCTCTACCCCTCTCCTTCCCTCCCTCTCTAAAACTCAATAAACACTTTATTTTTAAATGTATACACATGTGGACGAGTATGTGGGAGGACATAAACATTTTTCATCCATCAGTCCAAGAAAGATGTCCTGATGTTGCAATCACTGGGTAAGGTTCTGAAGTGAATAAGAGAGAGCATATGGACGGATATAGTCCCGGGTACATGAGTGGGAAGCGTGTTTTTTCCGTACTATGTAGATGTCTATGAAATCACTGTACATATGTACGTGTCCATCAGGGCCTACAGCAAACTCGGGAAGTTCCTGATTGCATGAGTGAGGGCGCATCTTCAGTTGATGCTGAGAGATGCTGCTGTGTTCTCTCTCCAGGCCCCCGACTTCAGATTCTTAACAGTCCTCGGGCCACAGAGCCATCCTCTGCCCACTGCTCTGCCAGGGTGGAAGCCGAGGGTGGTGGGTCCCCCTCAGGGTTCCAGCCGCTCCACCCTCCCCACCCATCGGGAGCAGAGCCAGCGTTTTCTAATAACAGGGCACCAAGAGTCCAGGCCGCTGGGAGCCACCTGAGCTTCACGTGTTTTTATGGTTTCACAGTTAATGTTTGGCCCTGGGTTATTTCTGCTCTAGGAGGTCAGCCAGAAGAGGCAGGGAGGAAATGGGGGCGGGGGAGATAAGGTGCCAGGTCACCTGCAGGAGGCACCTGCCCCGGCAGCCCACAATGCCAGCAGGATGCCACGTCCTCCTGAAGAGGGGAGCCACCCAAAGAAAAGAGGGCCAGGGCTTCTGGGAACAGGGATGGAAAAGAGAGCCTTCGAAGGAATCCCAGAAGCTCCTCTATCCACCTGTCAGCCAGTCTCTGCTTGGTCACCTCCGAGGACACGAGGAGCTTTTACCACCTCCAAATGCTCTCGGATGTCTCTGTGAGACCAGAACAAACATCTACTTCCTGGCAACTTGCATTTATTGGTCCTACTTTCACTCTCAAAAAAAAAATTAATCTTCCTGGGAATAACCAACCACCCTTTGGTTAATGTCTCCAGAAAGTCCCTCTTTCAGATGCTAATATGTAACCTGGGGAAGAGACAGTATTACTTTATAGCTTATTTGAGGACTTTCCTTTCCCACTTGAAGTCTTTAAATTCCTTAAGAGTAGGGATTTATATATACATATAGTTGACCCTTGAACAACACAGGTTTGAACTGCATGGGTTCAATTATACATGGACTTTTTTCAGTAAGTACTGCAAATGCATTTTCTCTTCCTGGTGATTTTCTTTCTTTATTATTATTTTTTTAATCTTTATCGGTGAGAGTATTACAGATGTCCCCCATTGGTTCCTCAAAAAGACAAACATAGAACAACCACATGATCCAGCGATTCCACTCCCAAGGATATATCCCAAAGAGCTGGAAGCAGGTCAACACAGAAACGTGTGCATGAATGTTCAGAGCAGCACCATTCACAAAGCCAAAAGGTGAAAGCAACCCAAATGTCCATCAGCTGATGAAAGGATAAACTCAGTGTGGTCTATCCACACAACAGAATACTATTCGGCTCTGGAAAGAAAGTGTTGGTGCCTGCTGCGATAATGGATAACCTTGCAAACACTATAGTGAGGGAAAGAAGACAGATACAAAAGACCACATAGGAGCCCGGCCGGCATGGTTTGAGCATCAACCAATGAACCAGGAGATCACGGTTCAATTCCTGGTCAGGACACATACCCAGGTTGCAGGCTCGATCCCCAGCATGGGACTTGCAGGAGGCAGCTGATCGATGATTGTCTCTCATCATTGATGTTTCTCTCTCTCCCTCTCTCTTCCTCTCTGAAATCAATCAAAACATATTCTTTTTAAAAGGCCACAGAAGATGATCCTATATATATACATGTGAAGCGTCCAGAATAGGTAAACCCGTAGAGACAGAAAGGAGATTAGTGGCTGTCAGGAACTGAGGGAAGAAGAACTAGAGGATGACCATCTGTTTCCCCTTTAGGGTGATAAGAACATTTTGCAACTAGAGAGAGGGGGTAATAAGTGCACAACAATGCCAATGGATTCAATGCCACTAAGTTATACACCGAAATAGTTAACACTATGTTGTGTGAATTTTACCCAATTTAAAAAATAATAACAAAATAAAAGGCCTGGGCCTCTTAAATAACTCTGCATAGGTATTGCCTTCTCCACCAAGGCGGACACCAGGCCTCTGCCTAACCAAGTCAGGGCGTCATAGCGAGGGACCTTTACCAAACAGGCCAACCATTGAGGCAGAGCGCCCCTCATGGTTCCCCTCCTCTCCACCTCAGCAGCTCTCCCTCGGGGTAGTGAGCCCACAAGTGCCCGCCCCCCCACCCCCACCCCAGAGCCCGCAAAGGTGTTAGAGCAAGAAATGAGGGAAAAGGCAGCTCCTTAGTGCTGACCTTCCTTTGAACTCACTGGGTGGCCCCTTCACGGGTTTGCACATTCAATAATTTACCAACTTGCCAAGGCGCCGGGGCTATTAAAGGGGCCTGAGCCGGTGGGGGACACTCCTCTCTCTGCTCCCCCAACGCATAAGGACCATTCACTGATAGTCTGTGATGGGCCATCACCATACATGGGATTTTACTTAATTATCACCTTTAATCCTCAAAATAACCCTATGAGGCGGACGTTATCGGGACCACAGCAAGACTTGTGTGGACGCAAAACAATGTTGAACCTTCTATTTCAGGACTGCATTTGTATAAAGATGTTATTATTTATGGTCTTAATGTTGTATAGTAAGACATTTTCCTTGCCCTAACTGGTTTGGCTCAGTGGGTAGAGCAGTGGTCGGCAAACTTCGGCTCACGATCCGTGATTTGCCGCTCTGTTGACTAATGAGTTTGCCGCCACTGGGATAGAGCGTCAGCCTGCGGACTGAAAGGTCCCAGGTTCGATTCCAGTCAAGGAAATGTACCTTAATTGTGGGCACATTCCTAGTAGGAGGTGTGCAGGAGGCAGCTGATCGATGTTTTTCTCTTATCGATGTTTCTAACTCTCTATCCCTCACCCTTCCTTTCTGTAAAATATCAATAAAATATTTTTTTTTAAAAAGATATTTTCCTTGAGCTAAATGTTCACTTCTATTCTAATTTGGAAAAAAAAAAAAACATTTTCATGGACCTCTAACAATATCATAACCCTTAGACATTAAGCCTCCTGTGCTCAATGAATAAGTTGATCTGAATATTGTTGTCACCATTTCACAGATTATAAAACCGAGGCTTATATTACAGGATTAAAAAGTGGTAAGAATATATGACTAGTCAACTGACTTCTGACAAGGGTGCCAAGATAACTCGATGAATACAGAGCAGCAAATGGTTCTGAAAAAACTGGGTATCTACACACAAAAGAATGAATGAAGTGGACCCCTACCTCACACCTTATACAGATAAGTTCCTCCTCAGCAGCTCTTAAGAGACTACAGTCTGGCCCGGCTGGTTTGGCTCGGAGCATTGAGTGTTGTCCCATGCACCAAGAGGTTGCTGGTTCGATTCCCAGTTAGGGCATATGCAGGAAGCTGCTGATCAATGATTCTATCTTCTTTCCCTCTCTCTCCCTTTCTCTCTCTCTAAAAAAAAAAATCACTTAAAAAATTGATTTTAAAGAGACTACCATCTGACGCAAAATCCCCCTAATCTGGAAATCCAGGTCTCTCAAGAGCTGGCACCAACTTTCTTTCCCAGGGACCTATTCCACATGCCCAACATTCTAGCCAGACAGTTCTGTCTGCACTTACCCAAATCATGTCTTTTCCTGCTGCCCCGTGGGCCTGGAGAACCTTCTCTCCACACCCTCCACTGCATGGCCAAACCCTACCCTCTGCTCTGAGGCCACCTTCTCTGAGGTCAAGCTTAAACACACACACACACACACACACACACACACACACGCAGGCATTAGTGTTGCTTCCCCTGTGCCCTCATGGGTCTCTATTGATACCTCCAGGCATTTGTCCCCAGGCTAGGCAGGGACAAATAGATTTGAACATACATTACTCAGGGACGGTTCAATCAGCACCTCAAAGCACCCAGCACAGCTTCTGGCGCACAGTGGGTGCTCACAAGCGTCACACCAAACGAACTGAAGCCGACTCAGTCTCACCCCCCAGCCCACCTCGCTGCTCTTTTTCCGCTAATGGCAGCTTTCCTGGCAACTAG
>JAAGEH010000417.1:29802647-29821541 GCA_011751065.1 Lasiurus cinereus | reverse complement strand
GGGCGGCTCCTTCCAGGGGCCGAGGTGGAGCCCGCGCTGTGCGCGCCCTGGCGGCGGCCTCCGCTCCGGGGGGCGGGGCTGTGGGCGGGGCTGTGGGGCGGGGCTTTGGGCGGGGCTGTGGGCGGGGCTGTGGGCGGGCCCTGTCCCGGGGGCGGGGCTAGCGCCGAGAGCCGGGAGCTGCGGGCCGGGGCGGGAGGGGCTCCCCGCACTCCCTGTTCCAGACCGCGCCTCGCTTCCCTCCCTCCCCGCTGTCCGCCCCCGGACCCCCTTCCCCTTCCCCCGCAGACCTGGGGGCGGGAGAGACGTTCCCGCTTCCCCTTGGCACCCTGGGTGGGGAAGGCCTGGGGTGGGCAGTGGGGGTGGGCTAGAAGGGATTAAGGGGGGCAAAGGGAGGATGGATGTAACACTTTCAACCATAAAGATTTAATTAAAAAAAAAATCAAAGTCCATTATGAAGTGACTTGAAGGGAGAGTATCCGAGATGATACTGGGTGAGCCTGATCCAATCAGCGGAAAGGCTGAGGCTTCCCGGACGCAGAAATTCTGCCTGCGGACAGCAGCTCAGCCCTGGGCCAGGGTTCAAGCACGCGCCTCATCACATCAGCCTGGCCTCGCCAGCCCCACTACCGCATATGTCAACTCCTTACACACACACACACACACGCACACATGCACGCGCACACACACACACACACACACATGCACACATACACACACACACACACACACACAAAACCTCATAATATTCATCTCCTACTGGTACGGTTCCTCTGCTTGAACCCTGACTGATGCATAAAGGAAATGAAGGGGGGGGTGTGGGTGTGTATGTGTGGGTGTGTGTACACATATATGCATGCCCTGGAATCATAGGGCCCAATCCTCCTGTTTAATCACTCCTTTTTAAAAATATATTTTTATTCATTTCAGAAAGGAAGGAAGAGAGAGATAGAAACATCAATGATGAGAGAGATTCATGGATCGGCTGCCCCTTGCACGCTCCCCACTGGGGATCAAGCCTGCAACCCGAGCATGTGACCTGGACTAGAATCAAACCCCGGGACCCTTCAGTCCACAGACCGAAGCTCTATTCACGGAGCCAAACCGGCTAGGCCCGTGGTCAGCAAACTGCGGCTCGCCAGCCACATGCGGCTCTTTGGCCCCTGGAGGGTGGCTCTTCCACAAAATACCACGGCCTGGGCGAGTCTATGTTGGAGAAGTGGCGTTAGAAGAAGTTGAGGTTTAAAAAATGTGGCTGTACCACGAAATGTCAATCGTCGTCCTGTTGGTAGTTGGCTCTGCTGACTGATGAGTTTGCTGACCACTGAGCTAGGCTTCACTCTTTTTTTATTTTTATTTTTATTTTATTGATTTCTTACAGAGAGAAAGGGAAAGAGATAGAGAGTTAGAAACATTGATGGGAGAGGTACATCGATCAGCTGCCTCCTGCACACCTCCTACTGGGGATGTGCCCCCAAGCAAGGTACATGCCCCAGACCGGAATCGAACCTGGGCCTTTCAGTCCACAGGCTGACGCTCTATCCACTGAGCCAAACCGGTCAGGGCAATTTTTTTTTTTTTTTTGGCTTCACTCTTTTTTGAACTCAGGGCGCTGTGTGCCTTTCCGAATCCTGCAGTTGGAGGTCATGGCAAAACCCTGGCTGTTTAATGGTGAGGCTGAGAGCAGGCCTCGGAGGTGGATGGGGCAGGGGGCCCAAGCACAGGCCGGGAGCTCCTTCCACCTCCCTGCCCCAGGCTCCGGCCTCATGGCTACCACCTCCCCGTTTCCAAGCTTCCCCTGCTTCCCCGAGGGAGGCCAGGCCCATCCTCCTCCCCGGCAGCAGGTGCAGGGTGGGGAATGAGGGGTACAAACCATGCTGCTTCCCGGGGAGCCAGCTGGTGAGGAGGAGGCGCCTCCCTCAGCCAGCTGGTCCATCTGTCCCTGTACCCAGCCTCTCCCGCCTCCATCCTCCCGGCCGTGTGTCCTGGGCCCACCCGCACCTCCTGCCCTCCCGGCCTGATTCTCACGGTCCCTCAGATTCCTCGGTTCCATTTCCTTCCGCCTCAGCACCAGCCGCTGGGGCAGACGTTACTGCTGTCATTGTGCCCATTTTACAGAGGAGAAAATTGAGGCACAGAGGCGTGTTCTCAGCCTCAAACCCATCCCTCCTCCCGGGGAGACAGGGGTGGGCCGAACCTTGAAGGCCGGTGGAGAGCACCAGGCAGTGGTGGAGAGGAAGCAGCCGTGAAGGACCCTCTGTCGGCTCCTCAGCACCTGGCTTTCCTTCCTCCCTTCCTTTCACGGGTGCCCTGGGAGGCTGGTCACAGCGGTCAGCAGGCCCTGGTCTGAGTTATGGGGCGGTCACTTGCAACCCGGGGGAACTTCAGCAAGTTCTGGAATCGGTCTGAGCCTCAGTTTCCTCATCTGTAGGAGGGGCTCCCAGGGGTGTAGGAAGCAGCTGGTGCCCATGGGCACTCAGGCCTCAGGTCTGCCACCCGCTCTCTCCATGTTTCTTCGGGGGTTGTTGAAAGCAAAGATGCCACTCCTCCCTTAGTGCCCGTCCTTGCTTCCTCATCGGGGAGAAGTGCAGTCACCCCCACCCCAAGTCACTCATGCCAACTACCATCCTGAGTCCTTCCTTTTTTTTGTTTGTTTGTTTTAATATATTTTATTGACTTTTTACAGAGAGGAAGAGAGAGGGATAGAGAGTTAGAAACATCGATGAGAGAGAAACATTGATCAGCTGCCTCCTGCACACCCCTCCTGGGGATGTGCCTGCAACCAAAGTACATGCCCTTGAGCGGAATCGAACCTGGGACCTTTCAGTCCGCAGACCGATGCTCTATCCACTGAGCCGAACTGGTTTTGGCTTGTTTTTGTTTTTGGTTTTTGGTTAATACTCACCTGAGGATATTTTTCCATTGATGTTTTTAGGGAGAGTGGAAGAGAGAGGGAAAGACAGAGAGAAACATCGATGTGAGAGAAACACATCGATTGGCTGCCTCCCGTACGAACCCTGACCAGGGCCTGGGGAGACTCAGCCTGCAACTGAGGTACGTGCCCTTGACCAGAATCAAACCTGGGACCCTTCGGTCCACAGGTCGATGCTCTATCCACTAAGCCACACCAGCTAGGGCCTGAGTTCCTCCTAACCCTCACCCCATACTAGGCCTTCTGCAAATCCTGCGGGCTCCCCCTCTCAAATATACCCATTTCACTGCCCCACCCAGATCCCCATCACCACTGTCCCTCCTGGGCAGTCTGCTCTCCCGTCTGCCCAGGCCTCAGCAAGGGTGAGATCTGGAAAGTCCGCTCAGAACCATGTCTCCCGCTGCTGAACACCTTTCCCCAGGGCCTCCCAGGGCTCGGGACTCCAAAGTCCCGCGAGGCCTGGTCCCTGCCTGCCACCCTCTCCCCCTCGTCCACACCTGGCTCCCTCCTCTCTCTACTTGGCTCCTTTGAGCTCCTGGTACTCTGCCCACTCCCTTAGCGCATGCTGTTCCCTTTGCCAAAACAGACTGCTCCTTGAATCCATCCCACATCTTTACTGAGCTCTCCTCCTGCCCTGGCTGCTTCTGGTACTTTTGTTTTTTGGGGGGTTTTAAAAAGATATTTTTATTGCCCTAACCGGTTTGGCTCAGTGGACAGAGCGTCAGCCTGCAGACTGAAAGGTCCCAGATTCGATTCCGGTCAAGGGCATGTACCTTGGTTGCGGGCACATCCCCAGTGGGAGGTATACAGGAGGCAGCTGATTGATGTTTCTTCCTCATCAGTGTTTCTAACTCTCTATCCTCCCTTCCTCTCTGTAAAAAAGCAATAAAATATATTTTTTAAAAAAGATATTTTTATTGATTTCAGAGAGAAAGGGAGAGGGAGATAAAACATCAATGTGAGAGAGAATCACGGGTCGGCTGCCTCCTGCAAGCCCCCGACTGGGGATGGAGCCTGTAACCTCGGCCTGTGCCCTGACCCAGAATTAAACCATGACCTCCTAGTTCATAGGTTCGATGCTCAACCACTGAGCCACACAGGCCGGGCTGGTCCTTTTGCTAACACATCCCTGGCATTCTGCGCGTTCCCTTCCACGCACGGCTCTCAGTCCGCACCGCAGCATTCCCTGGCTGATGGCATTTCCCTCAGCCCAGCACACGCAGGACTGTGCCTCCACTAGGACACTGTGGGGTCCAGGTGCCCACCCGCAGGAGGAGCTGAATCAATGCTGATGAGGTGAGGGAGCGAGATGAGGCACCTTCCCGATGCTGGGCGGGGCCCCCATGTCCTGGTTTACTTAAGAAGGCCCAGTTTCCTCCTGTCGTCCCAGCATCGGAATAACGATGCCCTGGTTCACGCTCCAGTGGCCCAGTTGGGTGACATAGTATGCGGGCAGCCTAGTTATTGGAAGAATGGGGATTCGCCCGAGAGCTCTGCTCTCTCCCAGCCCCACGCTGGATCCCCAACATTTCCCCTCGAAGCCCCAAAGCTTTTTCTTCTTGCTCCTGAGATGCTTCTCTTTTTAAAAATATGCTCCATGCGTTGCCCCCTCCCCCCAGGAATACCTAAGAATTCTGTTTGCCCATTTCACTGCAGCACTGTCCTCTGGGAGGGGTTGCCATGGTGATCGAATGATGTCACTGCCCTGGAAACAGTTGCCTAGGAGATGAGTGATGTCACTTCCAGGAGATGATTGCCATGGTAACCGTCTCAGTGGAACTAGGGGGTGGCCAGGAAAGCGAAGAGGGTGGAGGGCGGATGCGGAGGGGACAAATGTGAAGGGCGGAAGGAAAAGGGGGGGCAGTGCAGGGGGGAAAGGGCAGGAAGAGGATGAGGACCATCCCAGAGAAGCTGAAAATAACAGAACCTCAGAAACAGAAAGGTACCAGAGACCCGTCCCCCCTCCCCCCAAAAAAAGCACTCGCCTCCTTTTTAGGGGCTGCCGAGAGGCCAGAACTTGCTCAAGGTCACACCACCAATTTAGAGATGATGTTAGAACCAACCCTGACACCTCGTGACCCTCAGCCTCTTATATGGCTCAGCGGTAGTCGACTTGGGTGAGAATATAAAGGTTTTCCTTTGGTCATTGCATTTTTTAAAAATTCTGGCCTCAAGTCAATCAATTATTCATGAATTTTTTTAAAAAATTTTTTTTAATTTCAGAGAAGGGAGAGGGAGAAATAGAAACATCAATGATGAGAATCATTGATTGGTTGCCTCCTCCACAGCCCACACGGAATTGAGCCTGCAATCCGGGCATGTGCCCTGATGGGGATCAGACCGTGGCCTCTTGGTTCATAGATCGACACGCAACCACAATGACTGGGCATTCATGAATTTTTTTTTTAAACAAATTCTTATTGGGAGCTGCGTGCTAGGCCCTCGAGAAGAACCTAAGTCCCATGTTCATAGTTACTTGATTATTTTATATTGTTTGTGTAGCGCCCCCACTGGAATGTCAGCACCAGGAGGACAGGTAACTCTCCAAGGTACCCCCAGCACCTGCCCAGTGTCAACCGCGTGTTGTTTGTTGAGTGAGGACGAAGCGGTAAGTGCGGGGTGTGGCAGGGACACACGGTCCAGGAGCCCAGAGAGGCGCACACGGCAGCGGGCAGGAGAAGGTGGGCTTTCATCGCGAGGGTCTGAGTGGGCCAAGAGAAGAAAGCCATTCCAGCGAGTGTAACGGGTTGAGCCAATGAGAGAGCAGCTGAACAAGGGGGGATCCAGCCGGGGAAAGAACCCCACTGGTGGTGGGTGGCTCACCTCTGAGTCATGCAATCGCTGTAGCACCTCAGGTACCGCCTGTCCTAGCAGAAGGGGCTCCAAGGAATAGGAGGAAGAAAAACATCCGGGTACCCGTCCCTGGATATGCCTGGTGGTGGGAGTGGGGCAGCAACAAATGGCCAGGCAGCCCAGCCGGCGTGGCTGAGCGTGGACCTAGGAACCAGGAGGTCATGGTTCCATTCCTGGTCAGGGCCCAAGCCCGGGTTGGGGGCTCCATCCCCAGTAGAGGATGTGCAGGAGGCAGCTGATCAATGATGTTCTCTCATCATTGATGTTTCTCTCTCCCTCTCCCTTTCTCTCTGAAATCAATCAATCCATCAATCAATCAAGACTAGGGAGTAGGGCCTGGCTGAAGAGGAGCGGTACGTCTGGTTGGGGAGGAAGAGGTCTCATACAGGAAGTTCTGGAATGTCAGGCAGGCTTCCCCCCTCTGCCTGAAGGCAACGTGTTTTTGCAGAGAGCCAGGGCCGTGGGGCTGCGCAGAGACACCAGTGCGCAACCACAGGAAAGTCACTTTCCTCTGGGGTCCTCCCCTTTGGAGCGACAGCCTTCTTGACGGAAGGTCAGCTTTGCATGGTCAACGAAGCAAACCCCGGCTTTGTGTGATGGCTGTCCAGTCACCCACAGAAGGCAACCAGCCCCCGGCAGCTCCTTCCCCTGCTTTGCACCGTGACGTGGCAGTTGTCCTTCGGGAAAAGAAACTTAATGAGGGACCAGCGCCTGGAAGGCCGGGTGGCTCGCAAGGCTGCCTGGCCCGTGGGCAGCAAGCCCCCGCCAGTGCCCACGAGGGCAGGGGGGACTCTGACCCAGCCAGGAGTCTCGGGCAGCTGTGTGAACCCCAAAGGGGCGCAGGCTCTGCTCCCCAGCTCCCTCCTCTGGAGGGTGGGCACACGACACTTCGCCAGACAGACGAGACATGAAATGCAAGTTTTCCCCACAGCCCTGGCTCTGAAGGGCACTTCCACTGTCTCAACAGTTTGGTGTGTGTTTCTGATCGATTTCTGAGACAAGGGAGAGAAACGTCCATGAGAAACATTGGTTGTTTGCCTCCCACCGAGACCCCAACGGGGGGATTGAATCCGAGCCTACGCATGTGCCCTGACCAGGAAGCAAACCGCCCACCACCTCTGGGTGCACAGGACGACGCCCCAACCCAGCCACACCGGCCAGGGCAGGAGAACGCTTTTAGTGTCTATGCGTTAGTCAGAGCCGAGCGTGTAGCTTTAAAATACCTGACCTAATTGAAGGGAAACTCGGTGACCGTTTTAGCTAGCAATCAGGCCAACTTGAAGCAGGCGTCCTAAGGTTCTGTACCACAGGGGTCACTCCTCTACTTCAAAAGAGGAACTAGGTTAAACTTCATCACTGAAGTCCTGCGCGCCAGCCCCATGTAAGCTCCAGGACAGAAACTGGGTCATGTCGCCCGTCTGACAGCAAGCTTTCGTGGAGAATAAAGTAGGTAAGCCCTGGCCCGTGGCTCGGTTGGTTGGAGCTTCATCCTGTGCACTGAGAGGTTGGGGTTCAATTCCCGATCAGGGCACATACCTAGGTTTCGGGGCCAGGGCGTGTACGGGAGGCAACCACCGTCTCTCTCCAAAATCAATTGAACAACCTGCTGGTCCTGGCACCGCCCTGGAGGTGGTAACAATTGTGAGAGGCCAGAGTCTGCACCTGAGGGACGGTCCAGCTGGTGATGCTGAGCCCCAAGTGTTGGGGAGCAAGAAATGGGGAACATGCTTAAGAGGTCAGGTCTTCTTCTTTATCTTAAACTCACACGGAGGCTCATTTTTCAACTTTCAAGAGTACTCAAAGCTTTCTTCATATTAATCAGTCAAGGTTATTTCAGGAATCCAAGTTGTGTCCCTAATTAACATTTTCTTACACCTAATACAGGAAAATATTAAGAAAATTTGAGGTCCGGCTGGTGTGGCTCAGCAGCCGAGCCACAACCCAAGCACCAAGAGGTCGCTGATGATCTCCCGGTCATGGGCACAGGCCGAGGGTTGTGGCTCGATCCCTCGTTGGGGAGGTGTGCAGGAGGCAGCCGATCAATGTTTCTCTCTCCTTCTCCCTCTCTGAAATCAATAAAAACATTTTTTTATAAAAGGTTTAAAAAATTTTCTGAGGACATGTATAAGCTCATATGTACCTTGAGCTTAAATACCAACCAGCATCCCCGTAGGGTGGGACAAACCCCCTCCCCACAAGCTAAGCAAAGCCTGACCTCTTCCCGAGGCTCCCACATCAGCACCAGCTATCAGGGAGAGGGAGCGGATGAGAGATTATGTTGGCTGGCTCGCAGAAAACTGTTTAAAATGCGGGAGACCTGTGTGTATTACAAAATGTGTGATGGAATCAGAAGGCAAAAAAAACTCACTGTATGAAACATTGTATGAAACATGCTTCATGTCTGAGACACAAACCAGGACTCAATACGGTGAGCGGATACCCAGCTCCGTGAGGAGGGGAAATGAAGACCATATACCTCGAGATATCCCCAAAGCAGCATTTATTTACCCACTGAACTCCAAAACATGTCATTCAGAAGTGTGGCATCTCAAGAGTTACCCATCTGGATTGACATGGGCTGGCACACAGGCGCTGTCAGGACACACAAGGACAACAGCTGGAGTGTTACAAAAACAAATCCATGATTCTTAAACAATCGCAACCAAAAAAAAAAAGTTACAGGTATCAAAACTGTAGATGCATCGCATTTTAAAAGGTTTGTGCACATCATAATTTAAAGAGGCAAAACAAGGCGCTGCTGAAACCTCACGTTAAGTTTCTAGAAAGCTGATGGAAAGAAGCCAGTGTTCTCTTCGTATCAGCTCCCCTTAACAGTTTTCCATTATTTGAGGGAAGAGTAGGTTGGGAGGGATGAATTCTTTTTTGCATGCACAAGATGTACTGCTTATTAACAAAACACTATCAGCTCGTTTTAAATGGGTCATTTAAATATCATCGGAGCCTGGCTGGGGCTAATTCTCCTTTCTAAACTTCCCCACTGCTCTCACAACTACCACCCGGCATCGCGAGATGCCTCATTCAGAACGCACTCGTCTACACGACGCCAAAGCCAGTTCCCGCGGGCTCCAAGCAACCATCGTTCCAGCAATGCCCATGATGGATCTGAAACTGCTTCCCGGTGGGGGGTGGGGGAGCAGGTCTGAGTAGCGGTGCTGCCAATACAGATAGGTTTAGCACTAGATACGGAGTGATTGTGGCCGGGGAGAATCGGTGATGTGGGGGCGGTGGGGGGGGGGGGGGGGGGCCCGGGACCCGAAGGCTCTTCAGTTGCCTTCTCCTGCGTCTTCATCCTGCTGGTCGCTCGTCCAGAGGGTGAGGTTGTCTCGCAGCAGCTGCATGATGAGCGTGGAGTCCTTATAGGAATCCTCGTTTAGCGTGTCCAGCTCCGCGATGGCGTCATCGAAGGCTTGTTTGGCTAAGAGGCAGGCCTGCTCGGGCGCGTTCTGGATCTCGTAGTAGAACACGGAGAAGTTGAGGGCCAGGCCCAGCCGGATGGGGTGCGTCGGCTGCATGTGCTCCTTGCTGATCTCGAAGGCTTCCTTGTAGGCCGCCTCGGAGGCCTCGACCACACTGTTCTTCTTCTCCCCCGACGCCACCTCGGCCAGGTAGCGGTAGTAGTCGCCCTTCATCTTCAGGTAGAACACCTTGCTCTCGTACTGGAAGTCGTTGCAGTTCTTGATGAGGAACTTGTCCAGCAGGGCCAGGACGTCATTGCACACCGTCTCCAGCTCCTTCTCGATCTTCTCCCGGTACGCTTTCACCTTCTCCAGCTTCTTCTCGTTCCCGTCGGCCATGGTCTTCTGCTCGATGCTGCTGATGACCCTCCAGGAAGATCGCCTGGCACCGACCACATTCTTGTAGGCCACCGAGAGGAGGTTCCGATCTTCGTTGGAGAGAGGCTCGTTGAGCTCGGTCACCTGCAAAATGCCGGAGATGTTAGCACTGAGACCCAAGTCTGAAAAGCGGGGAAAGAGACCTTGCCTTCCTTCTGACCGGCAACCCTTCCCGAAAGCAAGATGATGGACGAGCCAGTCCGGAGGAAACCAATCAGACCCGGATCCTGTCTGCAGGAAGGCTGTAATCTAACCACAGAAACAACTATTTGAAACTCAAAGTAGTAAATGCTAAGGGCGTTGAGAAACCCCTAATTCAGACCGTAAAGCTGCTGCCTTCGCCTGGGCAGAGGTAAGGGGGAAGGGGAGCACGGGAGGGTTGTAGGTGATGCCCCGAAGGTTCAGCTTTCTGCACAAGATATTCCGACAATAAGATTGTATGACTCCTTTGTCAAGTGTTCAAAACTCACAGACTAGGAGTCTGTTCCAGATTCTACTTCCAACCTTATAGCCTAGAAAGCAGCAATGAGACCGCCCTCATGCACTTACAAATAGGTAAATGCTCCGCAGATGAGACCGCGCACCACACAGACCTAGAGGCCAGTGTCCGCCTGTGTGGCTCCATGGAATCCACCGGGACACGCGGCCCTCCCTCCCCTAAGCCACAGCGGCTGCATTAGGGACAGTGAAGTGCCCGGCCTTGCTTCACCCCCCGCCTGACCGGAAGCCTGCCTGGCCACCAAGGCTGGAAGCTCCCCCTCTTGTACCTGGTCCTGTCAAACGTCACAAGTGTGACTTTCCATTACTTAGTTCTCCATGATGCCACCTCCAAGCGAGCCAGCTATGTCAATGGGAGAAAGCACAATGGACTGTGTTGTTGGTAAACCGTGTCCCCTGAAAAGGTGTGTCGAAGCCCTAATCTGTGGTACCTGGGTGTGGGGCCTTATTTGGAAACGGCCTTTGCAGATGTAATCAGTGAGGATGAAGTCATACTGTAGCATTAGGGTGGATCCCACAGCCAATGCCTGCGGTCCTTATAAGGAAAAGGAGGCAAACAACACACAGAGAACACCCCGTGATGATGGAGGCAGGCCTGGAGCACTGTCCACAGCCCAGGAACATCAATGGCAGCCAGGAGCTAGGACAGAGCAAGGCCCAGTTCCTCGGCACACTTCTGCTGTTGGAAGCCACCCAATCTGCGGCACGCTGGGGGCAGCACTGGGAAACCAATGCAAACTGGGAGTAAAAACCTGGGTCTAGGCCTCAGCAAAGCCAGGAAGTTGCTACACGGGCCTGTGTCTTCTATAAAGTAGGGCGATTCCTTAACTGTATGACCTGCTGGTCAAGAGAAGCACTTGGGAAACCATAAAATAATCAACAACAAAAAGGTATTAGTGTAAATCAGACCAAATAAGGACAGATCTCCTCCACTGGAGGGGGAAAGCCAAGTTCAATGGAGAAAGCTATTAACAGCATATTAAAAGCAGACATGCTTAACACGGATTGAGAAGACAACATGAAGAATGTAAAATTTTCAAAACAAACATGAGCAACAAATGTAATCGTTTTGTGTAAAATGAGGAAACTTGTGCCAAGTTCTTAAAAAGTGAAACAAGCAATTAGCCACTCCCCCCACCTCTCCAACTAAGCCCAGCCCCCTAGTCCTTTGCCATGATCCGCAGCCTGGAATTCCTCCTCCTCTGCCCACTCAATGAGTCCGACCCCCTTCTTTCCTCAGCGTGGTCTGCCTGCAAGCCCCTGCCCATCCCCCGCCGCTGCCTGCAGCCAGCTTCCTCACTCCTCCTCACACTGGCAGAGGGTCTCTGAGCTCTGTGGTCTCTGACCCGCCGATCTTCTCTCACCCACATCCACGTTCCCTTCAACCAGCTGGAGACCTGCAACCCGACCAGTTTTCTCCAGCGGTGAGTACCGTTAGCCACTCATCTGTTTATCAGAAAGAGAGTCCTGGCAGATGCCTGTTTGATAATTTGTATTTTAAGGAACAAACCCTTATAAATCCAAATCCTGTCTCAAATACTCTGAAAAGTCTCAGAACGCTGGGATCCTCTGGAGTAAGTCTTTTCTAGGGCCGACAGTCACTAAGACATGACCTGAAGCAAGGACCGGATTGGGAGCGCCCCTCGGATCCGGCAGTAAGTTAATCTGACAAAGGCCACTTGACATGCAAATGCAAATGTAATCCTGTATCCTCCATCCTTGACTGATGAGGCTGTGTGTTAGTGTGTTAGACTGCTGCGAAGATCCACACAAGTAACTCTCCACCCTGAAGCCCCAGTGCACATCTGAGATACATTATTTACCACATAGGATGTGTGTACCACTTTAACAAAAACCTAAGCCAGCTGGAGGTTAGCCTGCGCTCGCTGTGTGAACTGGCATAAATCAGAAGTAGGAGGAGGATCAGCCCAAATGATCTCCAAGGCCCGCAGCTCCCAAATGGTGGGATTCCATTCTTCCTGGTAAATAAAAAGCATGGTTCAGGCACGAGGCTGATGTTCCTAATGCCAATGAAACGTGGGTGTGTCTGTGGATCTCAGGAATTCACGTAGCGTCCCTTTCTCCATCAGGAACGAACCGCCAGCAAAGGCTGCTGGGCAGTATTCTTAATGACGCCTCCACCAGGAAAGTAATTTACGGGGAGCGTGCGTGTTTATGTAACAATCACCTGGTTGCCTGCCAGTCTGAATGAATCACTGTCAGCATCAGCTGAGGGTGACTAACATCACCAGCCAAGCATTGTTCCGAGGACCCCAGCCAGGACCTAACTGGATGCATTTAAATATGGTGATTTTTGTGGGTGTTTTTGTTTTTTTTATCATCATCCTGGGTTACAATTCAGTTAACAAAGAGAAACTTATGGAATGGAGATAGGCTTCTTACTTGATCAAATAACTAAAGAAACTGGGCGTGTCCCCAGACGGGAAGGAAAATTATGTCAGAGGAAAATCAGATGGCCTTAAAACCAGAGATTCCCAGCCGGTGTTGACGGGCGATACTTACTGGAAAGAACCTTCACAACATCAGTTAGCCCAGTTCCCATCGCTTCCAATGCCAAAACGTGGGAGCGGGGGACCCAGAAGTCCAGACCTGCGCTAAGGGAGGCAGACACGAGAGGCGGCTCGGCCTCCTGGGAAGAAAGGAAAGCACCAGCTGCTGGGCCCCCCACCGAAGGCGGAACCAGCACGATCACCGGGGTTCTCCGCGGTGACTTGCTGCGTCTCTACGATCACCGTTCCCAATCAGGAACGTGAAGGCGAGACAGAGATTGTCACTATGGAAGAGGCCTAGACTACGGCTCTCCACCTTCCCTCCCTCTGATGCCCCAGGAAACACTCTTCCCCGCAGGAAAAGGCACGAAGCCTTCGCCTGGCAACCCCATCTTCGAGGGCCCCCCACCTCTGCTCACAGCCCCCCGCCTTCTCCTCCTGCCCTCTCCCCACCTCGTTTCATCCTGCTTACACTCTGCCTGTAAGTCTTGAATTGCTGGGTCCTCGCCATTCATAAAGGCCCCGCTCTCCACTTCCTCTAAGGACTGGGCTCCTGTCAGCCCTGGACTGATCCCCTTACCTCACAGCCTTGGGCTACACCCACTCTCCCCTCCGCCCCCCTACTTCATTACACAGCATTACGAAAAGTCACAAATCACCTGCCTACCGAGAACTCACCTCTCTCCCTCTGACACTGCGGGCTTACTCAGAAATCCCCCAGGGCCTCCTCCCACTAACTCACCAGGCAATAAACCACTCGTTTGTGAGTACAAATAGATGCCCTGCTAAAAATAGCACAGGGAGTATTTGGGAAAACTTAAAGTTCGTCTTCTGGGAAGCAGCCAGCCTCAAAAGTAAGACTGAGCAAACAAAAATGCCACCCCGAGCGGCCAGGCCACAGCTGGGCTGCTCTTTCCCTGACGGCACCCCCGCCCTTCATGCTCACCCCGCCCACACTCGACCAGCTAATCTGCTTTTGAAATTTTATAAAAGAAAAAACGATTTTCATAAACAAGCAGATACACATAACCACATCACGGAATCTTCAGGCTTCTGTGGCAGAATCCTATCCCTCTGCACCTTTTTATTTCATAAACTGACTTAGAGGGATGAAGAGTTAGAGTTCTTGGCTGGCTCTTCCCCAAGTCAAAGTCCTCAAAGCAAGGATTCCGCCTGGTTCCAAGCTGGCAAATCACCGTCAGTCGCCACTTGCCCGGCCTGGAAAGACCGCGCCCTGTCCTCACAGCGTGGAGCCACCGAGGCTGCACTGCAGGCTCAGTGCTAATGCAAACAGCCGCCCCTGTGCCACGGAGACTGCCCGTGACGGGACATTTCGTAGGCACTGGCAGAGGGAAGTGCAACCCCCTCTGAATGGCACGCTGCAGGCTACTTCCCCTGGCAGCACCAGGCTGAACGTTTCAGAAGCTGTGCCAGCCCTGAGCACAGGAAGGTGCCAACACCCATCACCAGCTCGGAATGCCACGGCAGCGAGGAGGAGGGGGGACAGAAAATAAGTGGCCTCCACTTGGACACTAACCATTTTACCAACAACCTCAAATCTGCAATCTGGGGGTCTGCCTTATACTAAAGGCAATAGAGAAAAACAACCGGTGCCAAGTGTATCTGTGCCTTAAAATACCGCCTGTGTAATTTCACAAAGCCCAGCACCCAATTCATAGCAGGGACTCAAAGCCCATTATTGTTTCGATTAAGCTGAAGAAAATCTTGGTCTTCAAGAAAATAAGCAGATCCTGTCCTGACCAGTTTCCTTGGCGTGTCCACCTGCAGACCAGAGGGTCTCGCTGTCCCCATCAAGGGCAGGTACTGCAGCTGCAGGCTGTCAGCCCTGGTAGAGACACGTGTAGGAGGCAACCAATCAATGGCACTCTCTCGTTGCTCTCCCTCACCCCCCAACACTCTCTCTAGAATCAGTGGAAAAAATATCCTCAGGTGAGGGTAAAAAGATGACTCGGTTGGTATGGCTCAGTGGTTCATGAACCAGGTGGTCACGGCTCCTTTCCCGATCAGGGCACACGCCCAAGATGCAGGCTCGATCCCCAATAGGGGGTGTGCAGGTGGCAGCCAATCAATGACTCTCATCATTGATGTTTCTCTCTCTCTCCCTCTCTCTCAAATCAATATATTTAAAAAATAAGATAAGCAAAATCCAAATGTGTGATTTTTGCCTTTTATGCTCCTCTGCTACAGCTAAGACATTAAGCAGTAGGTTCCGGTTTTATGTTTTTAATTGATTTGAGACAAAGGAAAGGAAGGAGGGAGGGAAAGGCAAGCAGATTTGTTGTCCCACTTGGTTATGCGTTCATTAGTTGATTCTTGTGCTCTGACTGGGGATAGAGCCGGAAACCTCAACATATCGGGATGATGCTCTAACCCAGCGGTCGTCAAATTCATTAGTCAACAGAGCCAACTATCAACAGGACAACAATGGAATTTCTTTGGAGAGCCAAATTTTTTAAACTTAAACTTCTTTTAACGCCACTTCTCCAAAATAGACTCGCCCAGGCCTTGGTATTTTGTGGAAGAGCCACACTCAAAGGGCCAAAGAGCCACAGTTTGCCGACCGCTGCTCTAACTAACTGAACTATCCGGCCAGGTCCAGTAAATTCCAGTCCTAATCAAAGTTGGCAGGAATAACTTACATCTAATAGATGAACTTAGGTGTTCGGGAAGCCCACTGATGTAAAAGGCTTGGAATTTCATCCCCGATAATGACAACAGCTCATACACCAGAACGTATATTAGAAATATTATCCCTTAGCCTCACGGGGCACTATCGTATGGTGGTTAAAGTGAGAGTTCTAAATTAAAAGTTCAAATCCTGGCTTTCCAACTTGATCAGGAGAAAATTAAACTCTAAATCTCATTGGAAAAATAGTCAGGAACAGTATCTATCCAGAGTGGCTATGAAGATTGAGAACACACACATGGAATAAGAGACCCCATTAACTGCGTGCCTAATAAGTCAAATGCTCCACAAACTTGGTGAACTGTAACATGGAAAATACATTTGGGGTACCCCCTTACAAAGCATATTCTGGAAGACAGCCTGCCACTAATCTAAAATTCCAGACAGAAAGGAGCAAACACGTTCTGGGTTCCTTTAAGGCAGGGTGGGTTCCTGGATGAGAAACTCCAGGAGCCACAGACCCCGACAGGGGCCACCACGCTCACTTGGTGCAGCAGAGCGGACCCGTTCGCTACCTGAAGTGCCTTTTCCCTCTAAGCCTCCTTCCTCCTCAGACAGCAGATGACAAAGCAGTAATGACATCCCACATGTCCGGTTAGTGGGGAACGGGCTCTTGCTTGTATCTAGATGCCAGACTGCAGGGCTGGTGGTTTGAAGGTTTCACACTAAGCACCGTGTTGGTACACCTCAAATCGTCGTTAGTTCTCCGCTCTGCAGCCCGGGTTCTCCCTCCCCCCGGCACTCACACGCACCTGCTCCCACTCCCACCCCCCTTTTCCGTCACTCACAGCTGCCGGGATGAGAGCCCTGTGCCCCCGCCTGGGCCCAGTGCCTCTTCCTCCCCGACTCCCGTTCCCTTCTGCAGCTGTGTTTCCTGCACTACAGACACTCAGGTCCTTCCCACGTATTCCTGCCCATCCTTGGTGGGTGCTGAGAAACACCTGGGGTTCTAGAAGCTTCCCATGCGTCTCCCCACTCTCCTACTCTGCGTAAGCTACTGGAAGTTCGGAGTGAGCGGGAATGGCAGTTCTCAGCGGGTGAGACGCCAGCCACGGATTCTGATGCCCAAGGATTCTGATGCCCAATCCGTGACTTTCCTTAGAGCTTACCCACGGCCTCCTCCAGGTGGCGCTGGCATCATTAAAACACCGATGCTACCGGCAGGCAGTATTACTAGGTGACCACTCATTCGATAAAGGAAAAGAGAACAGTTAGAAGAATGAAGCCGGAAATCAGCCCGAGGGTTACAGCAGCATTAGTTTGACACCGCAGAGGACCCAGAGCCCAGAGGGACGCTTCAAGGTCACAGGGTGGTGGCCTCAGAGCACTGCTCCCCTCCCCACAGCAGTCCACTTACCTGGGGGGGGAGGGGACCCACATAAAGCCAGAGGGCTCCCAGAATTCACTCTTTCCCCAGCTCTTAAGGCCTGTGACATGATAAAATGGAGACCGAGTCTCCTCAATAACATTAAGAATGGAACGTACCAACATCAACTTAGGTTTCACTGACCCCTGCCAACCCTTTCCAATGAACATATCCCATCAATTTCGATGGCAAAAATATTTTTAACAGACGAAACAGGCATATTGACGCACAAGTTCTTATTATTTGTTTTTTTACAGGAGTTTCTCTCTCCGCTCTTCTCTCCCTTCCCACTCGAGGGTGCCTCGGCCTTCCTATCGCTGAGCTCACACCTGCTAGGCGTTGTGCCGTAACCTCAATTCACCTTTCAGCCTCATGCCTTCATCCCCCAAAAGCTGCAACACGCACAGGGTGAAGCCAGGGCCTCCCCTAAAATGTCCAGAGACCCCCCCCACCCGCCTACTCCCAGCACCCCTCGGCGACTGGGGAGAAGAGGTCATTTAAGCGTGGCTTGCTGTGTGGACAGAAGTGGCTTTATCACCGAGAAATTAAAGCTCAGGGCCTCTTCCAAGGAAATGAGGCCACACGGCCAGTCCTGTTTGTGAAAATCTTCCAAAATGAATGACCTTTCCCATTTATTTTCTTAAAGGGACCCTCCAGAATCTCAGAGACTCCGATTCCACACCCAGATCGCCAGGTTTGGGGGGGGGGGGGGGGAAGGCCTTATCTAACCCACACGGAGCCATGTCACCACTGAATCAACACATGGGCTGTGGCTGCGGAACACGCCTTGTTCGTGTGCAATAAGGACGCTCCTGCAGACATGACGCTTCAAGTATGTTCTTACCTGGATAATCCCCAGTACTGCCCTCAGCATCACATCATATCAAAAGCCTTAAAAAGGGAGCTTTTCGGAGGACTCGGAAATCTCGTGGCACCTCTGGATGGGTGGCTTTTTCCCCCTGAGAAATCCCCTCTCACAAAGGGCCAGGCAAATGGCCAGGGAAGTCCATTTCAGACTTAAGCCCCCTCACCACCGTGTGCCAGGAGGGCTGGTAAAAAGGCAAGATTTCCTTTGGGGAAAAACTATCCCAGTTGGTACTGTGTTGGGTTGGCTCTGTACAGAAATTAACAGCCATATTGGTCTGAGACACGTTCAACATCATTTTTTTTCCTTGGGTACAGGGGGTAACGCACTGTATTAAATATGTAAGGTCTTAACCTACAGGGGTTTGATTACAGACACTAATAAAGCATTCTCTCAATAACGAAAAAAAAATGCAGAATTCTGGGGCTCCCCTTCCCCCACCCACCCCCATCGTGAGGCTCTTTAGGTCTAAGGTGGGGCCCAGCCGGATCCTTCCAGGCCTCAGGGAGGTGGCTCCTGGGATGCCCACAGCTAGGGGGGTGGCCGCAGGTGCAGCTCTGCCCCTCGGTGACCTTGAGGCCGAGAGCAGCCATGTGCATCTAGGAACACGTTCCCATAAGCTTACGAGACGGGGGGGGGCTGTCACAGCGTCACAGGGACCTCCCAGAAACGCAGGTGGAGGGCTGTCTAATCCACAATTAGGGTGTGGCTGCTCCCCCCCTCCACCCCCCCACTTCCAGCCTTCAACCTCCACCGGAAATCAGGCTGCAGAACCGATCCGCCAGGGTCTCCCAGGCCCACCCCTGCCTGGCTCCTCTCGCTTAGGCGTCACGCCTCGTTTCCAGGGCCGGGCAGAGGGGCGCAGCGCCAAACCCAGGAGTTGGATGGGGGGGGTGGGGGAGCCCCCCACGCCCGCCGTCCTCGAGCCCGAGCCCACGCCTCTAGGCTGCAGAATGGAGGTTCCCCCCACCCTGGACCCCCCCCAGGCGTGGGAAGAAGCTGGGACCTGCACGGTCCGAGCCCAACAGACCGGAATGACAGACTTCCAGGTCGTGGCAGCAAAAAAAATAATAATAAAAAAAAAAAAGCAGGAGAAACAGGGCGCCACGAGCTAGGTGATTCTTTATTGCAAGTCGGGGTACGGAGGAAGGCAAGCGCGGGGGGACGAGGGGAGGGGGGGGGGTGAGCCCCAGGTCTGCAAGAAGGCTCTCGAGAAGGAGCTTCGCCATCCCTCGGGGGCCACCCACCCCCTTCCCTTTAGGCGGGGCCCCGAGCTGGGAGGCGGCGACCCCCGCTCGCCCGCGACGGGGTG
>JAAGEH010000417.1:29697050-29802247 GCA_011751065.1 Lasiurus cinereus | reverse complement strand
TTCTTTATTGCAAGTCGGGGTACGGAGGAAGGCAAGCGCGGGGGGACGAGGGGAGGGGGGGGGTGAGCCCCAGGTCTGCAAGAAGGCTCTCGAGAAGGAGCTTCGCCATCCCTCGGGGGCCACCCACCCCCTTCCCTTTAGGCGGGGCCCCGAGCTGGGAGGCGGCGACCCCCGCTCGCCCGCGACGGGGTGGGGGTGGGGGGACCCCCGTCGTCACCCGCCCGTCCATCCGGGCGACCCCGACGCGCTCCCTCCCCGGAGCCCCCCCCCCAGCCGAGCCCGGCCCGCAGGAAATGGCGGGGCGCCCGGCGGGCGCGGGAAGCACGGGCTGCGGGCGGGCGGGCGGGCGGCCGCGCCCAACGGGGTCGCGGGGTGGTTCGCGGCCCGGAGGGAGCCGCCCCTCCCGCCGCCCCCACGCCGGGCGCCCCCCACCCACCCCCCCCAACACACACAAACCCCGGATGGACCCCCCCACCCCCAGGCTCGCGGCGCGCTCACCGCCTTCATGGCGGAGGCCATGTCGTCGTAGCGCTCCGCCTGCTCGGCCAGTCGCGCCCGCTGCAGCAGCTGCTCGCGGTCCCCCATGTTCGCTGTGGCTCGGCCTCGCCTCGCGCCCCGCACACCCGCTCGCTCGCTCGGTCGCCCGGTCGCTCCCCGCCGCCGCCGCCGCCGCCGCCGCGCACGCGCACTGGCTCGCCGGCCGCCCGAGGCTCCGCTGCCGCAGCGCCGCTCGCGCCCTCTCGCCGGCTCGCCCCGCGCGGCCTGCCCGCCCCGGGCGCTCTGCCCGCCGCCGGAGGAGGAGGAGGAGGAGGAGGAGGAGGAGGAGGAGAGAGGCTGTGGCCGCGGGGCGGGGCCGGCTTGCAGGGCGCCTGCGCAGTGGGAGCCGCCGGCGCGGGCGGCGGGGAGCGGCGGGAGGGCGGGCCGGCCCTAACGGTCTATTTCAAGGTGACGTCACCTACTATAAATAGCTGCCGCCGCGGCCCCGCCCCCCGAGCCGCGCCCCGCCCCGCCCCGCCCCGAGCCGCGCAGGCGCGCTGTGCGTGCTGCAGTCCGCCGCCGCCGCCGCCGCCGCCGCCGCCGCCGCAGCGAGAGGTGGGAGCGGCGCGCGCGCGGGGCGCACTGCGGGCTGGAGGAGGGGGTGCGGGGGTGGCTCCGGCGCTGGCACCCCACCACCCACACCCACCCATCCCCCGAGAACAGGGGCCCCCCCCCCGGGGGGGGGGGGGGGGGGGGGGCGGGGGGGGCGCCGGCGCTGGCACCCCACCCCCCCCCCCCCCCCACCCACCTCGAACCGCGCCCCCCCCCCCCGAATCCAGGCGAGAGGTCTGGCCTGAGAAGGACCCGAAACGCAAATCAACCTGGTGCTTGGAGCATCCGGGGAGGCCGTGTGGCCGGAGGGGCGGGTCGAACCCGCCCAGCCCGCTCGCCCGGAGCCGCTGGGCTCCGCCGGGCCACACCCTGCACCGGCCCGGCCTTTGGGGACCGTCCTTCTCCCCCCAGCTCCCACCCCTGCACACACACACACACCCAGCTCCATGCACGACCTGCCCCACCCTGATCCACGGCGTTGGGCATTCTGTGCTTTCCTGGAGATTATACCTTTATGGGTGTAATCCTATGTCATCCCCACAACCCACCACCCCGGCACGTGGGCACGGCGGCTGGGCTCTGCATTCTTTCGGCACCATAAGTGGTGGGCCAGGACCTGAGTTCAAACCCAAGCTGGACTTGATCCTGTGCCAAAGAGAGGGGTGGGAAGGCTGGCAGCTCATTAAACCCCTCCCCGGCCTGCCTTTCCATGCTGAGATGCTTGAGGGTGCCCGTGCCAGGCCCCGGGCTGGGCCCGCCCTGGACAAACCAGGAAAATCCCAATGACTAAAGCAGGCGCGAAGGAGAAAGTACAATAAGCACAGAGCAGCTGGGGACAAAGGGCCTGGGGCGGGGGAAGCATTTAACTGAGCACCTACTGCGTGCTCTCAGCCCTGGGCGGGCCAGCTCCTGCGGAGTAAGTCACACAGCCAGCCCTGCATCGGAGGGAGAAGGGGGTCACTGGGAAGTGGGTCTGTTCGGGACCCAAGTGTCACGGTCTGGAACTTGGATGAGAAGGGCTGCTAAAAGCCACTGCAGAAGAGCAATCTCAGATGTAGAAGAGCAATCTCGGGTGTGGAAGGAAGGCCGGCAGGGCACTTGAAAGTCGCCCAGCTGGTATGGCTCAGCGGCTGAGCGCCCATTCCCAGTGGGGACCCTGCGGGAGGCAGCCAACCAATGACTTCCCCTCTCATGGATGTTTGTATCTCTCTATCCCTCTCCCTTTTTCTCTCTAAAAGTAAATAAAACCCTAGCCGGTTTGGCTCAGTAGATAGAGCGTCTGCCTGTGGACTGAAGGGTCCCAGGTTCGATTCCGGTCAAGAGCATGTACCTTGGTTGCGGGCACATCTCCAGTAGGGGCAGTTGATAGATGTTTCTAACTCTCCCTCTCCCTTCCTCTCTGTAAAAAATCAATTAAATGTATTAAATAAATAAATATACTTTTTTTTTAAGTCAGTCACTGACCCTTTATTTAGCATAAGAGGAAACTGGGATTTGAGGGGGCCGAGAAGCTGGTCCCAGTTTGCACAGTCTCCAGCCTCCGGGCCTCCTCCTCCTGGTGGCTGTGATGCTAAGATGAGGAACGCAGTCCCCGTGAGGAAGGATTGGCCTGTGGTCGTGGGAGGAGGCCCCACCCCAGGTTTCACCCTGCTTTGAAGAGTCATCTTTGTCAACTACACATGGAATGGGGGTTCACAAACCAGGCTCGTGCTTCCCCTAGCGCCCATCTTTAAAGAGCCGGGTAGATAATAACTGTCACCCACGAGTCCTGCCCTCCATGAGGCCAGGTTCCCAGCACCGGAGGGGACCCCAGTTTCCTCCAGCTTTTAGAGGGGCTAGAGCCCTTCTCGCTTCTCTAACCATGCGGGGCTGAGATGGATTTCCACACGGGGAACTTGAGACGGCAGCATTCTGATCAAAGCCAAGGCTCCTCCCAGCCGATGTTGACATGCAGGGGGGACCCGTGGGTTCGCCCACAGAGCTTTCTTTCCTTCTCCTCAAACTCAGTCTCCGCTTCCGTGCCTCCCACCCAACCCTCAGCTCCGTGGACTCGGCCACTCCTCCGCGGTGGCCACCCAGGGCTCCTGTGGTCAAACCCACGGTCACTCCCAGCCCTCCCCCCCTCCTTGGCCCTTGCAGCTTTCATGGCCCCGCACTGTCTCGGCTTCCCTCTGCGGCTCCGGCCGCTGCTCTTGTCTCCTGCGTGGGCTGATCTTCTCAGCCTCCCCAGAAATGCAGGGGCTCCTATCCCTGTACCTCCCAAATAAAGACCAGGACAGCCGCCTCGGGCAGCCCACCTATTCCCAAGTCTCATCAAGAAATGTGGCCTTAGGTGTGGCTCAGTGGATAGTGCCTGCTGACTGAAGGGTCCTGGGTTCAATTCCGGTCAAGGGCATGTACCTTGGTTGCAGGCACATTCCCAGTAGTGGGTGTGCAGGAGGCAGCTGATCGATATTTCTAACTCTCTATCCCTCTCCCTTCCTCTCTGTAAAAAATCAATAAAATATATTTAAAAAGGAAAAGAAATGTGGCCTTTGAACACTTCCAAAGAGCGCTCCTGAGCCAGGTGTAGGGGGCGAGGAGGAAGGTCAGACAGAGCAGGTCCCAGCTCGGGGGCCAGATCTGCTGTGTCTTCCCCCCGTGCAGGTCTCTGCAGGGAGCAGAACGAACCCCGAGGCTCCCTGAGGGTGTGCCTGCGGCGTGCTGGGGGCGAAGGGTCTGGACTTGGCTTAGAACCCTCTCTGCCTGGCACCAGCCGAGTACCCTTGCGCAAGCCACCTGCCAGTGGGACCAAGCACACCTGTCTCTCAGGATCGGGGATCGGCAAGGCAGTGTTGGCTCCGGGCCAGCCCGGAGCCAGCCACAGGAAGCGCCTGCCATCACCGCTGGTCGTGTGTCCTTTGCTCTCCCACCTGGAGCCGGCGGTACCCACAGCTCCTCGCTCGGGACCCGATCTGCAACGCGCTGCCAGCGCCTTCTGCCGGAGCCCGGTGAATGGGTGACCCAGAAAAGGCACGTCCTGCTTTTCCTCCCGGGCACTCTGGGACACTCCAGCTCCCCGGCGAGTCTGGACACCGAGGGACATGTTAACAAGAAGCGCTGGCATTGTTCTGGAAGAGACGGCGGGTGTTCATGCCGGCGGCATGGTGACCGTCTTGAGCAGGAGGGGCCACCCGCCCACAGATCGGTGTCACCCAGATAGGATTTTCATTTTGCCCCCAGGTGACCCCACCGCCAGCAGCATCTTAGCTGATGAATCCCTCCTGGCTGGCTCTCTGCCTGGCTGGAGGGTCCTGGACTCCCCAGATAGGGACTCCCCACATCCTTACAACTCCGGGAGGGAGGTGGTCATCCCCATGATCCGGACGAGGAAAAGGAGACTTGGAAGGGTCAGGCGCTCACTTGCTCAGTGTGCAAGGCGGGCACCGTGGCTCCCATCCATGCCCACTTCCTGTCCTTTGGCTGCTACTGAATGCCCCCCAATGTGTCCAAGACCCGCCTGTGCTCCCAGACTTCAGGACCTTCCAGAACCTTCCGCCGCTCGTTCAAAGCCCGCTTTGGAAGTGGAATGGCAGCTGTTGGCATTAAGACGTGCGAAAACGTCCTGGGAGCCGCAAGCTGTGAGCTGGCGGAGCTCAGAGCCCCGTTCCCAGCACCCACCCTCTCCCCAAGCTCAGCTCCGGGGGAGAAGGCCAGGCTGTGGGATCTGGTTAAAATCAGGGGAGAAGAGGCTTTTGCTTCAGTCCTGCAGAGGGTCAAGGGGCTTGCATCCCTTAGCCAGAATTTTCTAGATCCTTTGCCTGGGACCATCTGGATAATTGCCTCAGGCTTCTGCGCGATTCCCGCCCAGGTGGGAGGGGTCCTGTGGTCCAGGAAAGCTGGAGGACAGGGCCTGAGAGGGCTGGGACTTCCCCCCTCTGAGCCTCGGAGTTCCTGTCTGTGCAATGCGGGACACCGCACAGGTGGGTGGGTGACAGAGTTCGGTCTTTTTCCCAACCCCCAAGGTCTAGGTAGCTCGCCATCGGCAGTTCAGCAAACTCTAGAGCAGCGGTTCTCAACCTGTGGGTCGCGACCCCTTTGGGGATTGAACGACCCTTTCACAGGGGTCGCCTAAGACCATCGGAAAATGCAGATATTTATATCACGATGCATCACAGTAGCAACATTTCATGGTTGGGGGTCACCACCCCATGAGGAACTGTATGCAAGGGTCGCGGCCTTAGGAAGGTTGAGAACCACTGCTCTAGAGGATGAACCAAGGATGCCTCAGAGGACCCGCCTTGGGACCAGGTCAGAGCACGGAGTTGGGGAGGGGAGCACACCCCTAGCCCGGAGCAGGCTCTGGGGCCACAGGGGGCCGGGAGCTCCCTTTACTTAAGTAAAGGCCAGGTCAATGGTAATGTCCCAGGTTTACAGGCGAGGAAACAGGCCCAGTGAGCTCAGCCGCAGCACAGAGATGGGGTGGGCAGGGGCAGGACGCAGAGAGCAGACCCGCTCCCCCATCACCGTGTCCCCCGCTGCCCCTGCCCTTCCGGAGCCTGAGAACATGCCTTCGCCGGCGGAGGTGCTTTTCCTGCTGAAACAGCGGTGCCCCTGGGAGGCAGGGGGAGGGTCGCTGAGCTCTCCCAGGTTCCCCGCCAGGCATCTGTGCTGGAAACATCTTCTTCCTCCCAGGATGTTCGTAGGAGGCGAGCAGATGGCTAGAGCCTCGTGCCTTCTTCCCCACAGCAGTACCAGGCTGGCCCCGGCTCTGGAAATAGGGGGTCTGGGAGGCCCAGCGCCCCGGGAGAGGGCTGACCCCAGAGGCCTGGCCTCTGCAGACAGCTCTGAGCTGCCAGGGTCAGAGGTTGGACCGCTTTAAAGGTACAGGCTCCTCCGCTGGCTCTTCAGAACCAGACCTGGCCCCCCTTTCCAAGTTCATCCCCCAGCCCTGCACATCCTAGGCCCACCAGGTCCCCGGCCGCTGCCCATGAGTGTCTCCCAGTGTGGCAACATAGAATATCCTTTCTGATTCCTCCACCTCTCTGTTCCTACGTCCTTTCATGCCCAACTGAAATCCTTTCTTTCAGAGAGGGAGGGAGGGAGGGGGAGAGAGAGAGAGAAACATCCATGATGAGAGGGAATCAGAAATCGGCTGCCTCCTGCACGCCCACACTGGGGATCGAGCCTGCCACCCGGGCCTGTGCCCTGACTGGGAACCGAACCGTGACCTCCTGGTTCCTAGGTCGGTGCTCAACCACTGAGCCCCGCCAGCCAGGCTATAGGGCTCTTTTGTTAACAGCCCCCCTCCTCCCACCCGAGCTCGCCCTGTGCATCAAGCCCTGTGCTATAGCCATGGCTTCCCTCAGTCCTCCCTCTGAGCAATCCTGGGAGGGGCCCAGTCTGCCATAAATGACTAGGAAGGGGTGGAACCAGGATCCGAGCTCTGAGCTGGTTCCCTCCGCCTGAAACGGGTCCCTGCCTCTCCCCAGACCTGAATTAAGCTTCTCCCTCCGTTTCCAGCACCACGCTGGCCTCTTGGGAAGAACCCCGCAGCCTCAGGCAGGGTGGGGTGGGGCGGGCACAGGGCTGGGCTTTCTCCCTCTGCAGTGGGGCTGTTCAGACAGGGCGTCCCATGTGCAGGGGTCTCATCACCCTTTCAGGGGTCTCATAGCCCTCGCAGCTGCGCCCCCAGAGCCCAGCACCGTGCCGGGCATGCAGCAGGTGCTGGGCAAACACTTCCCAAATGGCTGAGGGCACTGCGTGTGTCAGCAGCCGCAGCGGCGAGACAGGAAGAAAGCTTCAGAGCCCCTGCCACGCCTTCCATTAGCGCATCTTCTGCTCCCACCGCGGCCCCCGGGGCGCCATCTGAGCCAGCCGAATCGAATTCCCGGCACGCCTTCCCCTTGGAAAGGCAGCCTGGGCCCCCACCAAGCAGCCCAGGAACCAGCGTCACCGCGGTGCCAGGCGCCGCTGGTTAATATTTAATGGGGCGGGCACTGCGGCAGAGCGGCAGGTTAGAAGAGCAGGAGGGGGGCGCACAGAGTCTCCGTGGGGGATGGAGGGGGAGTGTGAGGAGGGCACAGCGGGGAAAGGGCTTCATCAACCAGCAAGCCCCCAGCAGACGAGCAGGAAACACATCCAGCTGAGCCCCTGGCTTATCGCAGGAAAGGCCAGGGCAGCGTGCGCCTGCAGCCGGACAAGAGACTGCTGACTGAGCCTAAGCCGTGAATGTTGGGGGGATCAGGGGCTCCTCGGGGACGTTTCCCGGAGACAGTGGTGGGAGGGCAGAGCAGCGGCCAGCGGCGCCAGCCAGACCTGGACTCCACGGTGTGGCCTGAGCGGTAGCGGTACCCCTGAGCCTCAGTTTTCTGACCTCTGAAATGGGTATAATAGAATACCTTCCCCGAGAGGCTGTTATGAGCCTGACATGAGAGCAATGATGTAGAGGACCCAGCTCGGTACATAGTAGGGCCTCAGAAAATACTGAGTTTCTGCTGAAACCGGTGTGGCTCAGTGGATAGAGCGTCGGTGTGCAGACTGAAAGGTCCCAGGTTCCATTCCGCTCAAGGGCATGTACCTTGGTTGCAGGCACATCCCCAGTGCGGGGCGTGCAGGAGGCGGCTGATCGATGTCTCTCTCTCATCGATGTTTCTAACTCTCTATTCCTCTCCTTTCCTCTCTGTAGAAAAATCAATAACATATATTTTAAAAAAAGAAAGAAAGAAAATGCTGAGTTTCTTCTCCCAAACCAGGCATGGATCCTGAGGTTGGAGAGAAGAGATGGGGGAGGGGGGGACGGGGGCTCATATTCATTAGCCAGAGTGACGCGGGGGCATAGGAAGGGCGTGTGACCTTGAAGCCAGACATCTCGAGTTTGGACTTGGCATCGTGGTGGGGCAACACCCAGGAGAGAGGTCAGAGAGAGGATGGGCAGAGAGCCCGGGCGGCAGGAACAGAACGGCCCTGACGGACCAGCTCTTCCCGGCGTCTGACCCCTTCACTCAACAGCTGAGGCCGCTGAGGGCTCAGCCCGGCCAGGAAGCTCACTCAGCAGAGCTGGGGCCTGACCCGGGGTGCGGTCACCTGTATGAAGCTGCCTCCGCTGCGGGAGGTACCCAGGCCGGCCCATCTCCATCGGGGGTGGAGGAAGCAGGTGACATGAAGAGGTGCCCCCCTCCTCTGCGGGGAGGGGACCTCGGCTTCTCTGGCCTGGACAAAGCAGGCCCCTCCTCTCCCACCCCTGCCTGTCTCTCTCCCGTGTGTTTCCCACCAATCCCGGGAGCTCCCCCAAAGGTACATCCGACCCCCGCAGCGGTGGCCTCAGGGTGCTGTGGGACAGGGGACAAACGACTCGCCCTCTCTGGGCTCCCGTGTCCTCATCTGTAAAACAGGTCACTCCTCCCCGACCTTCCAACCCCAGAGGGCTGTTGGGAGGATCGGGTAACAAGTGGGAGGGGAGAGTGCTTGGGAATGCGTGAGCTGTTTGGTGAATGACAGGGGGATGATGGCTGTTACACCCCAAAACAATCCACCGGGAAACCTTCTACTTTCTGCTCAGTTTTGCTCTGAACCTAAAATGGCTCTTATAGTTGTCTTTCTTTCTTTCTTTCTTTCTTTCATTTTTTTTTAAAGGATCTCTTAAGCCTGTAAGCCAGGCAATATAATACGGGTTCAAATGCTGGCTTGCAGTTTTCATGACGGTGGGCAAGTAAGTTAACCTCTGTCAGAGGCCTGGCTTTTCTTCCGCAGAAACAGGAACTCTGGGGCGAAAGAGGGGCTGAGAAGACGCTACAGGACAGGCTAACGGAGGGGAAGCCCACCAAACCGGGCAGCCAAGGAGGAGGGTCCCCCTCCTGCCGGTGAGAGGAGGTGGGGTCACCTGTTCCTCTTTGCCTCCCCCTCCCTTCCCCACAAGGAGACTCTTCGTCCGCTCCACCCCAGGTGGATGGTGACTCCAGTCATCCTGCAGCGACTGGTCCCTCTGCTCCCGTTGCCATGGCACTGCAGCACCACCTGGCCAATCAGGAAGGAGATGGGTGCCTGGGCCCCTGTTGCTAAAGCCGGAGCAGGAAGCCTGGCCAATGGGAAGGGCGGCAGAGTGGAGCCACCATGGAAACCTCAGCCCTGGGCTCCTGTTCCAACCAGGTTTCTGCTGTCTGCAGAAAGGGGGGCTGGGGGGGCTGGGTTTCCCGCATTCCTTTTCTTGCAGAGAGCATCTTGCAGTTCAGGGAGGACATTAAGGAGCCACACAGCAAGGGTGCGTGACAAGAGGCCTCTGCAGAGTCACAAAGGACCCACCTCGCAGGGCTCAGCTTCCGATGTCCCCTTCTCCCCTACCCCACAGATGCGCAACATCACTGGTCCATGACCTCCGTCCTTCCCCACAGCTCTCCCAGCCCCGCCTGTCCTGGGAAATGGGTGTGGGCTGCCCCGCCCCGCAAGGGAAAGAAACATGGAGACCCCCCCAAGGAGACCCTCCCACCCTCTAGCTTTGTGGCTTTGCACCAACACACCCCCTCTTCTCCTACGAGCAGGGAACTGCAGGAGGACGGAGAAGAAGGTCTAGTCCTTTTGCAAAATTCAAGGATGGAGCACATGGGCTCTGAGAGCCTCTCATTCCAGACTCATGCTGTCTTGGCCTCCAGGCTCGGGATCAGGAGCACCCACAAGGAACACATTTCCAGGGGGAGCCCTGGCATTGGTGCCCAGGGACACACACATAGGACTCAGGTGGCCCACGAAATGCCAGACCAGCAGGGCCATCCATTCCAGAGCTGAGGCCTGCAGCGGCCACGCTGCCCCTCAGTGCCACCCAGCTAAGCCCCAGCTCCCAGGCCCAGCCCTCTGGGGCTGGCCCCGTGCCACCTCCTTCAACCAGCCTCCCTCCCCCACCCCGCAGGCAACCGGGGAGCTGTGCACGCCCAGGCTCTCAACACCCCCCGTGTTTCGCAAACACGGGCATCATCGCAACTGCAGGGGAAAGTGCGTCCCACCCCTTCCCAGCTCCGCCCTGGCTCTCCCTCCGTTGCCTGGCAACAGCTCTTTCCAGAAACCTGGATGTCACCCGAAACAAAGGTCTGGTCTGCATCCTTCCCACCAAACCCATCGCCGCCAGCCTGGTCACATCCCTTTTCTCTCCGCCACGGCCTGGCCAGTCAGCCACACCGCCCCTCCCCCGCCACGGCCCCCGTCTGAGGTTCCATCACAGATTTCCTGGACAACCACACTGGCCGCTCTGAGGCTTCCTGCTTTTACACTCGCTCATCCCCCGACCCCTTCCGCCCCTCACCACCCCCCTCTGCCACTTCCATTCTGTATAACCACAGCCAGACACACGCTTTTAAAAGCCCAGACCTGATCCTGTCACCTGGTGCTGGCTTAGAAGCTTTAATAATTAAAACCAAAAAGTGTTTTATGCCTGGCCAGGGTGGCTCAGTGGTCAAGCATCGACCTCAACCATGTTCAGTGGTTGAGGGTTAAATTCCCGGTCAGGGTACATGCCCGGGTTGCAGGCTCCATCCCCCATGGGAGGCGTGCAGGAGGCGGCCGATCCATGATTCCCTCTCATCACCGATGTTTCTTTCTCTCTCCTGGTCCACAGGCCGACACTCTATCCACTAAGCCAAATGGGCTAGGGCTTATTTTTTTTTAATATATTTTTTTATAGATTTCAGAGAGGAAGAGAGGAGGATAGAAACATCAATGATGAGAGAGAATGATGGATCGGTTGCCTCCTGCACGCCTGCACTGGGGATCGAGCCCGAAACCCAGGCATGTGCCCTTGGCCGGAATCGAACCCAGGACCCTTCAGTCCGCAGGCTGACGCTCTATCCACTGAGCCAAGCCGGCTAGGGGTAGGGCTTATTTTTAAAATATATTTTTATTGATTTCAGAGAGGGAGAGGGAGAGACTGAAACATCAATGATGAGAATTGTTGATCGGCTGCCTCCTACATGCCCTGACCGGTGATCGAGCCCACAACCTGGGCCTGGGCCCTGACCGGGACTGAAACCAGGACTGAAACTCCCGGTTCATAGGTCGACACTCAACCACTGAGCCACCGTGGCCGGGCCGCCTCCTCTTGCTTGGTTTTAGCGCCAAAGCCCTTTAGCCCTCCGGAATCCCTTCCCCGCCCGCTGCTCCTTGAAGGCCAGAACTTGTCCACAGCCTTCAGAGCCCAGCCCACAACTGCCTGATTTCACCACCAACCGTAACAGTGACCTGTGTACATGGTGTTCACAGCCTTCCCCTCAGGGGCCGGTGCACAGATTGCTCTGACTGTATGCCTGATGGGAGAGCAGTGAATGAGAGCCTACACCGTAAACGAACCTCCCTCCTCCGCTGGGAGCAGGGGATGTACAAAGGGCCATCTCCCCGAGAGTCCCAGCCACAAAACCCCACAGCAATGGCATCTTCCAATCACAGGGCCGCCGGCCCCGGAGGCGTGTGTGGCCAGATGCTGCCCGGGATGTGTGTGGTGGGAGGCGGACAGGGGTGGGTCCCCCGACCAGGCTGGCTTCTCTCGGTCAGCCCCCAGCCTCAGACCCCCCAGACGGTGGCGAGGGGACGGTCCGACTCGCCTCCTGCAAGGGGAAGTGTGCCCCGTTTCGCTTCTGCTTTGAGGCGAGACACTTCCTGTGTGTCAGGCCCGCCTGGGAGCGCGCTCCTGTCCTCCCTCCCGTGCCAACGGCCCCCGGAGGCCGGTGTGGGCATTGGGGCCCTCGTCGCTGTGCGGGGAGCCAGGCCCCCAGCCTGCCCTCCCTCCTTCCCAATTCGGGAAACCATGCTGCTTTCTCCCACTCCTTTTTAAAAAATATATATTTTTATTGATTTCAGAGAAAGGAAGGCAGAGGGAGATAGAAATGTCAATGAGGAGAGAGAATCATCGACGGCTGCCTCCTGCACGCCCCTCACTGGGGATGGAGCCCGCACCCCAGGCCTGTGCCCTGACTGGGAATCGAACCGGGGCCTCCTGGTTCAGAGGTCGGTGCTCAACCACGGAGCCTCGGCGGCCAGGCCAGCGGCTAGGGCTGGGCGATTCTTTGCTGGAGGAGCCACCCCGGGCAATGCGGGGTGTTGGGCAGCACCCATCAGATGCCAGTGACTCTGCTGACTGTTAGGACACCCGAGTGCCTCCAGATATTGCCAAATGTTTCTCAAACAGGGGTCAAAGTCGCCCCCAGTGAGATCTCTGGCCAGCCCCTAGTGCCCCCCCAGCCTGTCCTGGGGGCCTGGGAAGGTGGGGGTAAGACGATGCAGAAACCAGGCTGGGGACAGGGATGCCGCACGTGGCACTTTACTCCACTGCTGCTATGTACAGGTATGTACAGCCGGTGTGAGCCTATGTACACTATTTCACAACGTATCTTACATCCTGTGCGCACTCCTAGTGGCAAGTGCAGATCCCGCTCCAAGAGCCCACGGTGGGGGGCGCGGGTGCAGGAGGGGACTCTCAGAAGAGCCGCCCACTCTGAGGACACTCCTGGGGGCTGCCTGTCCCCTTCCCACGGGCCATCTGGGCCTCCCAGCTGCTCTGGGCGGGCGCTAGCTGCTTCCAGAATCCTTCTCCTCGAGCAGAACACTGCAGGAGGGAGTAGCAGCGGCGGCGGGCCCCGACCCCTGCCGGTGGCAAATGCCATCGATGCCCAGCGCCTGGCTGATCCTATTGAATACAACAGCCCCGGGGGCCCCCTCCCATCCTCGGACCCCACGCCGGCCGGCCGGTCTCAGGGGGCGCCGGCGGGCCCCCTCCCATCCTGACCCCACGTCAGCGGCCGGCCGGTCTCAGGGGGCGCTGGCGTGCATCTTCTCCAGGCAGCTGGCCCAGAAGGCGACCAGCCGGTTGTCGCGGTTGACGCAGAAGTCGGTGAAGTCCCGCAGCAGCCGGTCGGCGAACTTCTCGTCGCCCGTGGCGCTGGAGCGCCAGGTCTTGGTGAGCATGGTGTTGTAGGCCCAGTTGTAGCCGATGCGCTCCTCGCAGAACATGTTCTGGGTGGCCGAGCTGGTGGAGTTGCGCCGCCGGCGCTGCTGCCCCGAGAACTTGCGCTTGGAGTAGGGCAGCTGCAGGAACACGGTGCCTGGAGGGAGGGGTGGGCGCTGGGTGGCAGCCGCAGGAGGCGCCCAGGGTCGGGGTCAGGGTCGGGGGGTGGGCTGGGCGGTTCTGCAGCCACAGGGGGGCTGCGAGGAAAGTACCCGGTGCACGGCCCCCCTACCCCATCTTTCTGTCCAGAGCCCCTCACCTGTGACGTGGATGTACTGAGGCTTGTTCTCGGCGGGGAAGTTAAAAGCAGACGCGGAGTATTTGTCTTGCACGAACCCAAACCTAAGGGAGAGGCGGGAAGACGCGCTGAGCAGGGCCTCTCCGGGGACCAGGGGCGCATGGGGCGCTGACAGGCTGGCTGACCGGGTCTGGAAAGATCTCCCTCAGGAGGGAATGTGCAGGCTGCTTCCGCCTGTGCCCGCTGCGGCTCACCCTCTGCCTCTCCGATGGCTCATCGCCCGGCCCCCTCCCCGCCGCCCTCGTCCTCACCCCCTGCCCCTGGCACCCCCAGCCGCGCCATCAGGCCCTCGCACGGCGCCCACCACATCCTCGGGACCGCCAGGCCCTCCAGAAAACGGTCCTGCTCTTTATTTACCGCCGCCACACTCTCTCCCTTTCCTCTGCCCCACTAAGGCTCGCACATAGTAGGTTCTCAGTAAAGGCTCTGAAGGGAAACGAAGGTTCTTATGGAAATTCTGTTCTCGGCAGCGAGGACCACCCGTACGGGCTCTCTGCCTCTCCGCGGTCTGGGCCGGGCAGGAGGGGGGCCGTTTCTCAAGCTCGGCTGTTCCTTCCGGCGCCTCGGCTCCGGCTCGTTCTATTCCTGGTTTTTCTATTTCGTGAAGCCCATTTGTCACCACGCTACCTGCTGAGTGCCGCACAGGACAGGGTAATGGATGTGGCTCCCGCCCTGAGCCCACCGCCGGCTTATGTAACGCGGCGGGGACTCGGGCAGAAGTCCAGGAGGTAAAAGGCCCCCCTCCTCTCCTCTCTGGACCTCGTTCCTCGGGCGGTGCCGTGCGGCAGCCTCTACATCAGTCAGATGTGCAAACCGCACGCCTCGCAAGCCCCAGCCACCGCCCGCGGGCTGGCCCCATCCGGTGAGGATGGCCTGGGTTTCCTCTCTTCCTCCCTACGGCTAGCCAAGTCCTTCATCCCCTCGGCCTGGGTCAGCCCGAGTCAGGCTCTTGCCTCACCTCTTCCTTCAGTCCCGAGGAAGGACCTTCCCTGTTAAAAAGGCAACTTATTTGCACACTGGCAGTATCATAACCAATGGGGTTTACCCGAGGCGCGATTATTGCTAATTTGAAAAAAAAAAAAGTGTGGCTCAGGGGCTGAGCATCAACCTATGAGCCTGGAGGTCACAGTTCGATTCCCGGTCAGGGCACATGCTGGGTTTCGGGCTCGATCCCCGGTGTGGGATGTGCAGGAGGCAGCCCATCCCTGATTCTCTCTCATCGTTGACGTTTCTATGTGTCTCTCCCTCTCCCTTCCTCTCTGAACTCCATAAATGTATACATATATATACATTAAAAGGCAATTTAGCCACATGGTCCTCGGCCCTCACTCACTATCCCGGATGGACAGCCGAGGCTGGGGGAGGCTTCCCGGGAACCCGGGGAAGTGCCGGGAAATGCCCGCTCACTCCTCTACCGCTGCTCGCGCTCTGCCTGTCTTTCCGGCATGTGCCACGGGGCCCCTGTCATCTCTGGGCTGCTTGTCTCAGGTCTGCTGGGGGCTAAGGAGGGGGCTCTGCTCTCCCCTCAACTGGAAGGCGTCGGAGTCAGGTCTGAGAAAACGCCGCCCAGGAAGCGGAGAGGGCGCTTAGCTGTGAAACCACGGCCGGGTCCTATCGGGGATAAGCAGTGCACGCGGTATTGGGGGGCTCAACCTGTTTCCCCGGAAATGAAACAAATGGGGCTCCGCCCTGGGAACCGCTATTCCAGACGCATGCGAGGGCCTGCCCGCCACTGTTGCGAAGGGACGAACCTGTGCGCGATGGCTTCCTGGAAGAGGTGCATGCGATCCCAGTAGGTCTCCGGCTCAAAGCCTGCAAGGGGAAAGGAACAGGTGCTCGGCCGTGCCCTAAGGGACGCCACTGGCCCCGGGTCCGGCCTTCTGAGCCCTTCTCTGCTCTGGGCCATGCCTCCGCCTTGGTCACAGGCTCAGCTTTTCCACACGACCCGACCCGCCTCCGGCAAGACCGGCCTCCACCCCAAAGGGGGGACGTGCCAAAGAAAGTGACAGCCACACATTCTCTCCCTCCCCTCCCCTGCGTTCCAGCAGGATCTAGAGAGGGGATGAGCGTTCCATCAGGATCTAGAGAGCGGGTGTGAGCTGCCAGTGACCTTCTGTGTCAGCAGCGGAAAGGAGATGCTGTCCCAGTGCAAACAGGAGAGGAGCTTTAAGGGCAAGTCACCTGGCCCTGGCCGGTGTTGCTCAATAGATAGAGCATCAGCCTGTGGACCAAAGGGTCCCAGGTTCAATCCCAGTCAAGGGCACGTACCTCGGTTGCAGGCTCCTCTCCAGCCCGGGCCCTGGTTGGGGCTCGTGCAGGAGGCAACCCATCGATGTGTTTCTCTCACATCGATGTCTCCCCTCTGTCTTTCCCTCTCTCTCCCGCTCTCTCTAAAAACAATGGGAAAACATCCTGGGGTGAAGATGAACAAAAAAAAAAAAAAAAGAAAGAAAAAGAAAAAAATGCACGTTACCGGCCTCTAAGGACCATCTTCCATTTCCCTCCGAGGAAAGGCAATAGTATAAGCTGGGTGGGCAAATGGAAGCAAATAAATACAAAAATAACGTAGGAAAAGTGATCGGCTGGGGAGGGGCGGGAACACACCCTCCCCCGTGGCCCTCTGCGGTGGGGGCTGGGCAGCCTGTCCCCCAGCAGCCGGCCGGCCGGGGCCAGGCCGCTCTCGGGATGGAGCAGCCACTGCAGGAGGCTCCCCACGGCCCGGTGCCTGCAGTGGCCTCGTCCCTCCTCCTGCACCTGCAATCTTCTCTCGGGACAGACCTGAGGACTCTGGGAACGGGAGACAGGGCTTTGGCTTCCAGCGGAAAACACACACACACACACACACACACACACACACACACACACGGCAGATTCGTGTCGGGTTTCTCGGGGTTTGAATTCACCGTTACCCGGAGGGGCGATAACTGGAAGAGCAGCAGCACAGAAGCAGGAAAATCGAGTTTCAGATCCCAGCCCTTCTTCCCCGAAGCTAGGACTCCTTTCCTTCGGCTGTAACCATGGCAACCCACAGAGGCTGCCGCTCTGGATGACGGGGTTATGAGTGGCAGGGAAAACCATCAGCTCACACACAAAAAAGGTCCCCCGATGCCAGCCCCTCGCGCTATATCCTGCGCTAGCTTATCACCGTGAAGGTGGGATACCCCAGAGGAGGCTCGGACCGGGCGGGGGACTATCTCTTCGTCCCCCCAACACATGAAAAACAGCACTAGGGGGTGGCGCCTGGCTGAAAACAGTCAGATCCCCACAGTCATTAGGCATGGTCCTGCTCAGCCACATGTGTGTGTGTGTGTGTGTGAGAGAGAGAGAGAGAGAGAGAGAGAGAGAGAGAGAGAGAAGAGTGCTTTATAGCTCTGCTGGCGTGGCTCCCTGGTTGAGCATTGACCTAGGAACCAGGAGGTCAGGTTCCATTCCTGGTCAAGGGCACAGGCCCAGGTTGTGGGCTCGATCCCCAGGGCGGGGAGGTGCAGGAGGTAGCCGATTCGTGATTCTCTCTCATTATGGATGTTTCTGTCTCTCTGTCTCCCTCTCCCTTCCTCTCTGAGGTCAATAAAAACATATAAAAAAATAAATAAAAAGGGTTTGGAGGCTCGGAGATATAAAGTGACTTGTCAGTCACTAGGTGGAGAATGAGGATTAAAAGCCAGACCCCCTGGCCCCTGGGCCGAAGGCTCTCTCTGGCAGGGGCCCATGACCCGCGGGGAGCCTCTTACTGTCGAACAGGTGCTCGCTGCCCTCCTTGAGCAGGCAGCTGACGTTGAGCGGGATGAAGAGCTGGGCCCGGAGCGGGTCGCCGTACAGGTAACTGGGCAGCGCGAAGGGGCCCTCCAGGACCGGCACCAGCAGAAAGCCGCAGGAGGTGGCTTTGCGATGCCACCCCTGGACCTGGGGGGAAACACAAACTCAGGGTCACCCCCAAGCTGGTGCGGGCGAGAGGAAGCACCGTTCGGGGAGCGAAGCTGCAGGGTGGCATCATACAACACTGATGGGCATCGTTAGGGATCGCCGGCTCCCAGGTGGTCCCGGGCAGGAAAACGCCATCTCTCCTCCTGCCGAACACTCGAGACCCGTGAGTTAAGCCCGGTTCCCCCTCTCGGCCCACACGCCTGCAACGCCCGTGTTTGTTTAGGAGGAGACTGGAGGGAGCCATTTCCTGCCTCTAAAAACCTTTCTCGCCCGGCCGGTGTGGCTCAGTGGTTGAGCATCCACCCAGGAACCAAAAGGTTGCCGGTTCGATTCCCAGTCAGGGCCCGTGCCTGGGTTGTGGGCTCGATCCCCAGTGTGGGGCGTGCAGGAGGCAGCCGATCCATGATTCTCTCTCATCACTGATGTTTCTTTCTATCTCTCTCTCTCTCTCTCTCCCCCTCTCCCTTCCTCTCTGAAATCAATAAAAAGATATATTTTTTAAAGTGACAGGATTTGCTACACAATAAGCACCCCCTGAGCCCAGATCCTTTGGCCCCTTGGCCAAAGGCTCTCTCCACACAGGGGCCAATGATCCCGAGGGGAGCCTCGCTTACTACCGAACAGGGGCTCGCTGCCCTCGCAGCGGGTCGCCGTACAGGTAACTGGGCAGCGCAAAGGAGCCCTCCAGAACCGGGGCCAGCCTCGAGGAGGCGCCTCGCTCACCATCTCGAAGAGGACCGCGGCGGTCACCGCCATCCAGTGGAGCTTGATCTCAAAGGCCGCGTTCAGGGAGAAGTTGCCATGGTAATAGCAGCTGCACCACTCCAGCCGGTCTGTTCGGTTGTTGACGTCCACGTCCAGCGTCACAGTCCTCTGCTCCGGGACAGTGGCAGCTATGTCCGCGCAGAGAGAGGGAGGAGGAGGAGGGGATGAGGAGGAAGAGTAAACACCCAGAGAGGAAACTGCAGCATCACCGAAGAGACAAACCACAGATTCTAGAAGCTTCTGGGGAGATTCTAGAAGCTTCCTGGAAATCATACAGTCCAGGGGTTGCAAACTTCTGTAAAGGTCCGGATAATAAATAGGTTTTACAGGCTATGGGGTCTCCTATAGAGACTGTTGTAATGGCTCAGGTCTGGATTACAGTGCAAAAGCAGACACAGGAATTACGTCAACATAGATTTTTATTTACAAAAACTGATGGGTTTTTGGGGTGGTGAAACGGCTCTGTATGATACTATGGTGGACACTTGTCATCATACGTTTGTCAAGACCCATGAAATGTACACCACCAAGAGGGAACCCTAACAAACCGCAGCCTTTGGGTGGTAATAATGCCAATGTAGGAATGTCAGTGTAGGTTCATCGATGACAACCGCCCCACTCTGGTGGGAGATGTTGACAGTGGAGGAGCTGAGTGTGTGTTGGGACAGGGAGCACACAGAAAGTCTACTTTGCGCTCAATTTTGCTTCGAGCCTAAAAGGGCTCTAAAAAGAAAACTTGCGCCCTGTCTGGTGTGGCTCAGTGGATAGAGTGTCGGCCTGTGGACTGAAGGGTCCGGGTTCAGTTCTGGTCAAGGGCACATGCCCAGGTTGTATGTTTGATACCCAGTAGGAGGCGTGCAGGAGGCAGGTGATCAATGGTTCTCTCATCATGGATGTTTCTCTCTCTCTCTCTCCCTTCCTCTCTGTAATCAATAAAAATGTATTAAAAAAAAAGAAAAAATTTATTACGAAGCAAACAAATAAACCAACACATTGGACCAGGGAAGCCGTAGTGTACCTCCCTGATCGAATCCCGCCCCTTCGTTGATAGGTGAGGAAACAGCAGCCCAGGAGGGAAAACGCCTCGGTCAAGATCAGAGTCAGAACTCCGCCAGCTGAACCCCTGATCTTCCGATCCCAGGGACCCACCAAGGGACACACCTGGACCAGCCATCCAAACCACACCACACTCTGGGGGAAGTCCCCCTCTTCTGGTCTCCACCCCGGAAGGCAACAGTTCTCCAATCTCGCCTCCAGAAACCTCCTCAGGAGGCCTCACGCGCTGTTTCATGAACCGGGTCCTGCTCAGAAATGCCAGGTCGCTATCAAACTAGCTCACCCTCCCGGGTCTCCTGCTCAGAAGCCCTGCGCAGCCACCGAGGAGCGCTCTGATCAACGAGACGTGGATGAGTCACAGCCTCCCGGGAGCCTCCTCCTCTGGCCACCCGCTTGCAACGGTCCCCTTTCCTCCTGTTCCTGGTAACCCGTCCTCCCAGTGTGGGCCAGGCGCTCACCCTTGCTCACCCTGAGGCCTGGCCAGGATCCCACGGACACCGCCTGGCCGGCTACCACACTTCAGGCGGAATAAGCGGGGGCTCTGCCACTCAAGTGTCCTTGAAGCTGGCACACAAAGCCCGCCAGGCCTGCGGGCTCTGACTCTGGCCCTCCTGAGGCCACAGCGCAGGACGGTCAGGGCTCAGACGGCGGAGAAAGCGGGCCAGCCCTCACACCGCACAGAGCCGAGCCTTGGGAAGTGCCTCCCCCTCCCCGAGCCTCAGTGTCACACGCTCTGCAGCATACCGTGTTTTCCGGCCATGTATAAGACGACTTTTTAACCCAGAAAATCTTCTTAAAGGTCGGGGGTCGTCTTATACGCCGGGTGTCATCTTATAGGGCGGGTATATCCCAAACTCTATATTTTAACTGGAAAAGTTGGGAGTCGTCTTATACACCCAGTCGTCTTATACACTGGAAAATACGGTGTTTAAAGCAACCCATTGTGACCTCTGTCTCCGAAAGTGACCTTGTTTCCTTACGGACGCACGCCACACTCTCCCCTGATGAACACTGTTTGTGGGTCCGGACAATAAGGAGCTCGGCCCCCCACATGAGCCAGCGCCGGAACCTGCCCTGAACGACCAGTGTGACAGCCACGGCGGCTCCGATCCCGGGTCCCCTGGCCTCGCCCCCGCGGCTGGCGGCCCCACTCTGCCCCAGCCACCCGCCAGCGCGCACCGCCAGGCCCTCCGGGGGCCGGGCACCTACCCAGGAGCGCCGCGGCCTGGCTGCGCCCGCCGAAGCTGCGGCTGAAGGAGCTGTGCCGGCTGGCGTAGGAGGCCGGCCGGCTGGGCAGCCAGGGCAGCAGGAAGGCCGGGATCTCCGAGTGCAGCAGCTCCTCGGCCACGAAGGCCACCTCGAACCACTTGCGCTGGAAGCTGGCGAAGTCGTCCACGGCCGGCGTGTGCCAGGTGGTGGGCTGCTGCAGGGCCACTGGGGGAGCGGAGGGGAGAGAGAGAGCGCCTTGGGACACACGTTATGACATGGGGGAGCCAGGAGCCCATCACGCTCAGGGAAAGAAGCCAGCACAAAGGCCACCCCGTGAGAGTCCCCTGCATAAGATGTCCAGAGAAGACCAACCGGCAGAGACGGACAGCGGGCTGGTGGTGGCCAGGGCCTGGGGGAGGAGGAGCCTGGGACTGGCTGCTATGGGTCCGGGGTTCCCTACTGGGGGATGGAATGACCCGGAACTAGAGACGGTGGTGGCTGCACGGCATTGTTATTATCGTAGCAGATGCCCGGCATTCCTTCCACTTGAAGGTACCACGGGTCACACTCCGAAATGAAGAAAAGAGGCCGAAACTGGTTTGGCTCAGTGGACAGAGTGTCGGCCAGCACGGACTGAAAGGTCCCAGGTTCGATTCCAGTCAAGGGCATGTACCTTGGTGGCGGGCACATCCCCAGTGGGGGGTGTGCAGGAGGCAGCTGATCAGTTTCTCTCTCATCGATGTTTCTAACTCTCTATCCCTGTCCCTTCCTCTCTGTAAAAAATCAATAAAATATATATTTTTTTAAAAAGAAAAGAAATGAAGAACAGAGGTGGCAGGGACACACGAGCGGCCACAAAGGGAAGAGCGGAAGACCCAGCGGCCGGATGCCCTTCGTCTGCAGGAGGGGAGGCACCCAGCCCTGTGCCGCCAGAGGACCAGAGCTGTCTGTCTGTGTCCTGGCTGCCTCTGAGCTGTGCGAGCCAGCTCTGACCAGCTGCAACTGCTCCCCTCTTGGGGATCACTTTTCCTCATGAAAACAACCCGCCAACACACACATAAAACATATCTGGGGAAATGTGTTGGCTCCTGACGGTCTTCCTGGGGGAAGAAATGGAGTGTGCAGGCGCGGCGAGGAGGAAGAGCTGTTTCACATGCAGGTTAGAGCCCGTCTGTCACCCTCAGAACCCCCTGCCCTGGGTGGGGGCGCTCTCATCAAAGCCAGGCACCCCAACATGAGCCTCGGGGATGTGCTCCCGCCAGGTCCCTTGTCCTCCTGTAGGGTTATCTCCCGCTCACACTGTTCTCACAAGAATGTCCTGCAGCTTTCAGAAAGCCGTGTCCCTCCAGCTCTGCTTCATTTAAACACGAGCGCTCACGGCAGCTGACCACGTGGAAAACAGAGTGACCGGGAAGCTCACGCCGCAGCGCCGGCTGAGAGAGCGGGTCCCCGGGCAGAGCCCGCCCCCGGGGCACCCACACTGACCTCGCTCGGGCTCTCTGTCCACCACTATCTTGTAGAAATAGAAGCCGTAGATGAAGGTCCGCCACACCTCGCCGGACGCGTGCGTGATGAGCTGCTCCTCCAGCATTTTCTGAGGGAGAGAGAGACTCTGAGATTCCTACGGGGGACCTGGGAGGGGCGCAGCCCCCCACCCCCGGACAGGACGGAGTGGAGGGGAGGACAGCGCCCCCAGGAGACCACGCCCTGCACCCCCGCCAGCCAGAGCTGGCCCCTGCGAAGTGTTGTGCCTCGTGCAGACAACGCTAAAAAGTACAAATGCTTATTTTCACATCATCGGATATTTCAAACATACGGAAGAGTATAGAGAATCTGACTTCAACAAATTTAATATTTTACTATGCTGACATCAGATCTTTTTATAAATAAATATATATATATATATATATTTTTTTTTTTAAAATACATTTTATTGATTTTTTACAGAGAGGAAGGAAGAGGGATAGAGAGTCAGAAACATCGATGAGAGAGAGATGATCAATTGCCTCCTCCACGCCCCCTACTGGGGATGTGCCCGCAACCAAGATACATGCCCTTGACCGAAATCGAACCTAGGACCCTTCAGTCCGCAGGCCGACGCTCTATCCACTGAGCCAAACCGGTTTGGGCTTAAAATATATTTTTTTAAGCGGGCTCTGTGCCCAATGGATAGTGCATTGGACTTCTAAATACATTTTTTATTAATTTCCGAGAGGAAGAGAGATGGAGAGAGAGACAGAAACATCAATGATGAGAGAGAATCATGGATTGGCTGCCTTCTGCATTCCCCCCACTGGGGATCCAGCCCACCACCCAGGCCTGTGCCCTGACCATAAATCGAACCGTGACCTCCCTGGTTCCTAGGTCAATGCTCAATGCCTGAGCCACACCGGCCGGGCTCAGCCAGATTTTTACATCGTGTCTTTCAAAGCAAGACAAGCTCCTTCCCCGACTCCAGACAGTCCTCGCACTTATTAAAAACAGACCTCACCCACCACCAGGCCTCGCGGCTGGACAGGGCGGTCTCACCTGCATGATGTCGATGGCCATGGCCGGCGTCTGGACGCCCTCCACGTTGTTCACCAGCCAGTGCACCACCTCGGCGCTGATGAAGCAGGAGGGCGAGAGGCCCTTCTGTTCCGAGAGCAGCTGCACGCCTGTCCTGGGTCCCGGGGCGGCGGGCGCACCATGGCAACAGCGGAGAGAGAAGACGGTGAAGCGGGGACTCGGGCTAACGCGCTTACTACCTGACGTGGGGATCCCCAAAGAGCAATGGCTCTCCCCTATTTCTGGACCTCGAGAGACCCCCGGACAGAACAAACAATGGTGGAAAAGCGGGAGTGTGGAGGGGAGGAGAAGAGGAAGCAAAAAGGACCTGACATTTAGAGAACACCTCTACTCGTCAGGTGTTAGACTGGGCGAGTTAGGGAACTATTTTATTCAATCCTTACATCAAACCTGTGACCTCTATGACCCATTTTGCAAACAGGGTAAGTCTCAGGGACCAGAGAGATCAAGGAACTCGCCCCAGGTCTCACAGCTGGTGAGCAACCAAGTCAGGTCGGACCCCGCCCAACCGCACTGCCCGAGCCCGGCCCCTCCCGCCCCAGTGCTCGCACCCGCGCCCCGCACTTACGAGGGGTGCTTCATGGCTTCCAGGATCTCGGCCAGGGTGGAGGCCGACGTCAAGGAGCTGGCCGCCACCTGCTGAGAGCTGGGACACAGGATGCCCGGTTAGCAGGGCTGGGCAGGGACCTGAGGGGCCTTCCTTCCTACGGAGCTGGGACCCCGGGCAGCACTCACATGAAAGGCGCCCCAGGGCCGAAACCGGTGTGGTTCAGTGGATAGAGCATCGGCCTGTGGACTGAGAGGTCCCAGGTTCGATTCCAGTCAAGGGCATGTACGTGGGTTTCGGCCACATCCCCAGTAGGGGGCGTGCAGGAGGCAGCTGATCGATGTCTCTCTCTCATCAATGTTTCTAACTCTCTATCCCTCTCCCTTCCTCTCTATAAAAAAAAAAAATCAATTAAAAAAAATATATATAAAAGGCGCCCCAGAAAATTCTGAACCACTACATTCTGAGATTATCTCATGGGAGGGAGGGGGGTTTCCAACTTCCGAAGTGTATACATTAAAAAGCAAAAAGAGTTCCAAGAGATTTTATGTCCACACTTGCTTATTTTTTTTAAAAAATACATTTTGTTGATTTTAGAGGTGGCGGGGAGGGGAGCCTACCACACCCACACTGAATGGGGACTGAACCAGGCACCCCGAGTCCCCGCTCCCAGGCTCGGACAGGCGGTGGCCCCGCTTGTGTGAGCGCGTCAGTGGCACAGAACTCAGCTTCTCCGAGGCCGCCCACCGCCCCTGGCAAGTTCTTCACCACGAAATGGAACCTTTCTAACTCTCAGTCCCTGGTCCCGATTCCTGTCCACGTGGGTCTCCTGGTCTCCAGCCTAGACACCCCCAGTTCCTCTTTTCTTGCAAAAGCAGAAGAAAACCTGCGCCGCTGGTCTCGCAAGCGATGGGGAAGCCAGGCGGCCCTCCAGCCTCCCCGGCCGGAGCCGCGGGGTGGGGCCGAGCCTGCTGGCGCCTCCGAACTGGTCCTGCCCTGGCCACAGGGGACGGGCTGGTGCGGGAGGCATGGGAGCCGGCCCTGCGCCTTGCGACGTGAAAGCAACGGAGCGCTTCCGCCGGCGCCGGCCAGGGACCCGGGGCAAGAGTCAGGCTCCGCAGCCACGTCAGCTCGGGAGGCGGCAGGAACGGCCGGGGCAGATGGCTAGGGAGCCATTATGCAACAAGGGAAACAAAAAAGAGGTTCCTCTCGCCAAAACCGGTGTGGCTCAGTGGATAGAGCGTCGGCCTGCGGACTGACTGAAGGGTCCCAGGTTTGATTCCGGTCAAGGGCATGTACCTTGGTTGCGGGCACATCCCCAGTAGGGGACGTGCAGGAGGCAGCTTATCGATGTTTCTAACTCTCTATCCCTCTTCTTTCCTCTCTGTGAAAAATCAATAAAATATATAAAAAAATAAAAATAAAAAAGAAGTTCCTTTAGCGGTGTGACATGCTGGGGTGCGGCCACGTCCTCAAGCAAATGAGGTCCGCGCGGCTGCCGTTCCCTCGGATGCTCGGGCATTTCCCGTCTCCCAGCCTGGATGGCCCTGTCTGGCTGCAAACAGGGACCCGTTCACTAGCCGTGCGTTTCCTCCAGCGGCACAAACCCGCTGCCCGCGACCACGTGCGAGCCTCTGCCACTGGAGCCACGGGGAACGGGACGGCCTGGCGCAGAGCCCCCTCCCCAAAGCGCCCCCTGCATGTCTGAACCTCCACGGGGACCTCTGAGCTCTCCTGGGAGCAAGGCAGGCAGGGCGCGGGGCCTCGGCCCCAGCACAGGTCCTGGGGAGGACGGACTGGGAGTCAGGACCCGGGCCTCCCACCCCCACCGCCCAGGAGGAGTCTCACCTGCTGTCACTGGGGTTCGCCGAGGCGAAGCCCTGCTCCGCCGAGTTCTGGCAGCTCCCGAAGGCCTGGCTGTTGCCTCGGTCCACGGACTGGCCTGTGCTTACCCCCACGCTGGTGCCGTCCAACCCCGGGACGGCCGTCTGGTCCACAGACACCTGTACGTTAAAAAAAAAAAATTCTTTCAGGCTATTTGCATGTACGGTCCTTTTCCTTTCTTTTTTAAAGAGGACTGGGAGGACTCGAGCACTTCTGAAATGCAGCCTTCCATGACCAGCTGCGTCGTGAGGTGCCACACAGATGACTCCTGCTGAGTCAGGGCGTCTCAGCCTTGACGCCGCTGCCACGTGGGGACGGATCAGTCTGCTGTGGGGGCTGTCCTGGGTGGGACAGAGAGCAGCACCCCAGCTCCTACCCACTAGATGCCAGGAACACCCTCTCATGATCTCCCCCGGCCCGGCTGTAATGGATAAAAATGTCTCCAGACAGTGCCAAGTGTACCTGGGGAGGCAAAATTGCCCCTGATTCTGAAAAGAGCCATTTGGCACTCGGTTTGGGGGTGTAAGGGGGGAGAGTGGGGGGAAACACACCAAAAACAAGTAGACTCTGCCAGCACCGTAAGTGCACGGAGAGAGGCAGCAAGGGGCAACTTGCAGTTACCAGTCCCCATCGGCTTCTAACCAGCAGGACTTAGGAATGGGGACCGCGCTGTCCTTCTAAACTGGAAGCGAATGGAGGACTCGACCCAGCCCTGCCGTGCCGCCTTCTGGACCCCGGTGATGGGCTCCCTCTCATCTCCTGCCCCTGAGAACCAGCCTCAACGGGAGGATGGCTCCAAAGTTTGCTTCATTCCTGCGTTTCATTTCAGTGGGGATGTGGTTCAGGAGGATCCTCTCCTTCAGAACTCCTCTGAATCCTCAGCTCGTCAGTCCTAGACCCCGCCCGCCCCATCGGTCCCCTGGGGGCACGTTCCCCCGGTCCCCGCTGGAGTGGCCCCCTTTACCTTTCTCGGGCTGTCCACGTAGGTGGGAGTCATGGCAACGCTGGTGCTGCTCTCGGCTGGCTGGGCGGAGCTCTTGCCACCGTGCGCGGCTGCCTGCTGCTCTCCCAGGCACCTGCAAGGACATACACACGCCCGTGGCTCGCGCGGAGCCCCCCACCTACTGGCCCCTGCCCCCGCCCCCCAGGAAGAACCCTCGGTAGACAAGATGACATGAAGACAGAGCTGTTGCTGTCACCTTTGTTGCTGTTGTTTTTAATCCTCACCCGAGGATATTTTTTCCATTGATTTTTAGAGGGAGTGGAAGGGAGAGGGAAAGACAGAGAGACACATCAACTGGTTGCTCCCCCCCGACGCGCCCCACATACACACTCTGACTGAGGTCATCAAACCTTCAACCCAGTTCTCACCCTTGATCAGGAATCCAACCTGCGACCCTCTGGCGCGCAGGCCGGAGCTCTAACCACTGCGCTCACCAGCCAGGACCCCAAAACCTTCTTTTAAAAGTTTTCTAACATCAAATATTTCGCCAGTCGCCTTCAAAAACTTCTTGGCAGTTTGTTTGTTCAAAACAGGATTCAACTGAGGTCCCTATGTTGCACTACGCTGTCTCTTAAGTCTCCTGTAAGCTATAAACGCCTTCGTGCCGCGCCTCCTCCGGCAGTCTGTCTGTGGAAAGCAGCTCGTGTGTCCTGTGAACGGGTGGCCTGGGAGGGCCGACGGTCCCCCTTCCCTGCGCACCCCGTTCCTCTGGGCCTCGCTTCCTGAGGCCGGGGGCCGAGCCGAGGCCGAGTGGCACGGCAGACCTGTTCGCAGTCGCCTCCTCCCTCTGTGCGTGACTCTGTCTGGAGGCCCCACGGCCCCTCTCTGGCGACGGCAGTGGCCGCTGATCATCTCTGCTGGGTCATCAGAGCCCACACACGGCGGCGATGTTCTCTCACCGGTCCCGCCTATTCGCCGGAACACGGAGGAAAGGAACAGGCCTGCACCAGGACTTGGCTGCTCTGGGGTGCAGTTTGTCTGGGAAACGCGGAGCCAGTGCCAATTCCTTCCCTGGTCCCCTCGCAGCACTGTCTGCCTCCCCCCTGCCCCCCGAACCATGTGGTTTCCTCCGAGCCTCATGCTCAGTCGCACACTGTGCCATCCCCTGGGTGGGCCACGGCCGGGAGAGCGGGGCCAGGAAGTCCTGGCTACCCACAGCGGCCTCCCTGATGCGCAAGTCCACCCCCACCTGCTGAGCTGCCGTCCGGCGCGTGGACGAGCCACCAGGATCCAGGGACCTTGTCTAATGGCTCAGGGGACGGGGCTGCCACAAAGTGACTGGTCATACGTATTGTCCACGTCCATCCACGAGAACGTGCATCGGGGCACACGGCCTTCTGCTGGGCGGCACCAAGGCGGTAACAGCCGCCAGGTGTGGGGGAGGGGAGGGTCTCTGCTCGGACTCAGCGGTCACCACTGATCACTGTCCTCATCACCAGGAGCAGGAAGCCGGCTGCTGGGTACCTGCTGCCCAGGAGGCTCACGGCCACACGGCTCATTGGCCAAGGCCAAGTTCTCAGGGGCCGCCGCCCTCTGGGAGGGCCTGACTGAGCGGACAGGCCTCCGGGGAAGACGGGAGGGAGTGGAAGAAAGAAAGTTTTGCTGGGATGGGCTATAGGGGGCATCTTAAAAGTTATCTTTGATGCCTGGCCGAGATGGCCCCATGGTTTAGCAGTGACCTTGGAACCAGGAGGTCACGGTTCCATTCCCGGTCAGGGCACAGGCCCGGGTTTCGGGCTGGATCCCCAGGGTGGGGTGTGCAGGAGGCAGCCGATCCATGGTTCTCTCTCATCATAGAGGTTTCTGACTCTCTCCTTCTCCCTCTTCTTCCCTCTCTGAAATCAGTTTAAAAACTGTATTTAAAAAATTCTTTCTCATCATAAATAAAGTTAGGTCAGCTCGGTGCAGGAAATTAAAGAAGCACACCAATGAAAAACGCTGCGTGAGCAAACGCGACAGGAAGGCCTGCTCCCTCTGCTCTGCCCCAGCACTGAGAGAACGAGCCAGGTCACAGATCAGTCCCCCAGGAAGGTGCGGATCTCGCCGCTCTGTCCTGCCTCTTGCTCTGGGGCTGGCTGAGTCTCGCCCCTCACACGGGCACACCCCCCACCTCCCCCCCAAGCCATCCCTCCTCTTCCAGGCTGAGCAACAGCAGGCTCCTCAGCGCCTCCTGAGTGCTGACTCACCGGCAGAGTAAAATGAGATCCCCGCCCCCAGCTCACACCCGGCCCAGCAGCATAAGCTCCGTGTTCTTTTCTCCCAGCAGGAAAGGCCTGGGGCTCGTCGCACGCCCGGAGAGCCTGCCAGGCAGGGTCCTGGGGTCTCTCCGTGGGCCCAGAAGGTGTTTTTGGAAGAAGGCCCCTCAGTCGTGAACCCACTCACTTCCTCTCATGTGCTCCCCACCAGCCTGCTATGTTCCCCACGTCCCCTTCTCCCCCCCCCCAGGTCCCCTCCTTCCCATGTTACCATTGCCCTTCCCTCCGCCTCTGCATTCTCACCTGGACCAGCCAGAGCCCAGCTATGGGCCCCTGCCTCCCGGACCCACCCACATGGGCCTTCCTACATGCGGGGCTCGGCTCCGAAAACACCCCTTCTGGCAAAGGCACTGAAGGGCTATTTCGTGATGTTAAGGAGTCACTGTGACGTTTTAGGGAAATGACGGGATCGTGGTTTTGTTCTGCTTTGTTTTGGAGAGAGTACTTCTTTTTCAGAGACTCACTGAGATGTTACAGAGGAAGGGATGCATGTGGGACTGAATAAGAAATAAAAAGGGAAGATGAGAACAGGTGGGATATAAACGGAAGGAGACTGGCCATGAGATGGTAACCAGTGAGGCTGGGGGAGGGGTAACGGGGAGGTACGACACCAGCCTGTCTACCTTTCTCATCTGTTGGAAATCCTCCCTGAAAATAAAGGCCTTTCGAAGGCTCGTTCTCACTAAGGTAGGGACAGCCTGAACCCAGCCTCTGCCGCAGTCTGTGGATGCAGGCTCCTGCGGGGACCCTCCCAGCAGACACACACGGTCTAGTCCCCTGTGACATCTCGTGTGGGGACCCTTGCACCGCCTTCTCAATCAGTCACGTCTCCCATTCACCTGCTACGGGCCAGGCATGGCACACGGCCTCTGTCCTTGGCGCACAGACAAGTCGGGAGGAGACGAGCTAACCACGTGCGGCCTGGGCCTGACGGACACAGTCCCAGGACGCCAGGAGGCACCGAGGCTCCCTGACCGGACCCGGAGAGTCCGGGGCAGCACAGAAATGACGCTGTTATGGCAACGACATGCGACCCTATGTTTGTCTAAACCCACAGCAGGTGCACCACCAAGAGAGAACCCCGAGATTCATGAACCACGGGCTTCCGGTGACTACATGTCGATGTAGCTTCATCAGTTGTAATAACGGTACCACGCTGGTGGGGGATGCTGATAAACGGGGGAAGAGATGTACATGGGGGTTCAGAGATTTCTCATGGGTGTGCATGGGACATCCCTGTACCGGGCACTCCATTTTGCTTTGAACCGAAAACTGTTCCACAAAATAAATTCTACTAAAAACCAAACAAAAACACCAACCAAGCACTAAACTAAACGCAAAACCTCTCTCCGGGCCTCTCTCCGCCCAGGCACTTACTTCTGGCTGGCCTCCATCTCCAGCAGGGCGGACAGGGCCGAGGTCCCCTTCTTCCCAACCGGGGGGCCGGCTGCCTCCAGGGAGTGCGTGGAAATGGGCCCCGTCATCTGTAAGCCCTTCATGGCGGCCCCTTTCTGAAGCAGAGAAAGCAGAGGAGCCCTCAGTCATGAGTCCAGCCTATCCCCACTCCCCTCCTCCCGTGGGCTCCCCGTCAGCCTGCCCCGGGAGCCCCTCAGCGGAGGCCTGATGCTGAGGGAGAGCAGGCAGCCCCGAAAGGCCACATGTGGTAGCTTCCGGTCCTGTGACTTTGGGAAAGGACGAAAAGCATAGAGATGATGGGGAACAGGCCGCTGGCTGGCAGCGGGGAGAGATGAGGGGAGAAGGGGGCTGTAAGGCGGGGTGGGGAACCTTTCTTCTGCCGAGAGCCAGGTGGATCTTTATCACATCATTCGAGGGCCACACAAAACTATCGATGTAAAAATTTGTCCGCTCTAGCTAGGACCGGTCTGGCTCAGGGGATGGAGCGTCGGCCTACAGACTGAAGGGTCCCAGGTTCGATTCCGGTCAGGGGCGCATTCCCGGTGGGTGGTGTGCAGGAGGCAGCTGATCGATGTTTCTAGCTCTCTATCCCTCTCCCTTCCTCTCTATAAAAAAATCAATAAAATATATTTAAAAATAAAATTAGCCCACTCGATCTGGGCAAACATTGCATGAACTTCTAATGCCTGGGCAGGGGCCAGACCACATGATTTTGAGGGCCTTCTACAGATGGAAACTATTCCATATCCTGGGATCTCCCGGAGGGGTCCCTGAGAAAGGAGGAGGCGGTTCCCAAATCCCAGACCAAGCGCTGCCCCGAGGGGCCCCCCCGGAACCCTCACCCGCATCATGCGATCGGAGCGGTGGCGCCTGCGGATGCGGTTCAGGCCCTCCACGAAGCGGATAAAGCCGTCCAGCAGCTGCCACTCCTCCTCGTCAGCCCGGGGCCGGTCCCCGTAGATGTCGCAGTGGGCCTCTCCCTCCGTGATGCGCTTGGTGGCTGTCACGCAGGCGGGCAGCAGCAGGAAGCGGGTCCTCCAGAACTTCAGAGACTCGATCAAGCTGTGGGGGAGCCGGTGCAGAACAGGGGCGGTGGTGAGAAAGAGTAGGTCCGGAAAGCACCATCTCAGCCCTCTCCCTGCAGTTGGGGTGTGAGGGTCCCTCTCCCCATGATGGGCCACAATTCAGGGGGCTTCACTCACAGTGCAAGCTCCTTGTATGCCGAAGATAATTAAAAAGTAAATTCTGGCCAAAACCAGTTTGGCTCAGTGGATAGAGCGTCGGCCTGCGGACTGAAAGGTCCCAGGTTCGATTCCAGTCAAGGGCATGTACCTTGGTTGCGGGCACATCCCCAGTAGGGGGTGTGCAGGAGGCAGCTGATCAAAGTTTCTCTTTCATCGATTTTTCTAGCTCTCGCTCTCTCTCCTTTCCTCTCTTGTAAAAAAATCAATAAAATATATTTTAAAAAGTTAATAATTCCTTCTTTAAAAAAAAAATCCCTGTAGCAAAGTTGACCACTTTAATGTGGTTAAGTGTACATTTCAGTGGCATCAGCACATGACCCCGGTGGTGCGACCATCACCACCACCCATCCCATCGCTGAGTTTTTCACCCAAACGCAGAGGTGCTTTTTTCTTCCAGGTTCTTCTAAAACCGACATCATTTTGTAATCAAAGGCCGGAAGCGTTAAAATATGGATACACCCAAAGAACATGTATGTACAGGTGCTTAACCCATGGAGACAGACCATAGGGTGGTGAAGACCTGGGGTGGGGGGCAGGGGCAGGCTGGAAGGGTCAGTGGGGGAGGCAGGGGGACGGACATATGTAACACTTTCAACAACAAAGATGAAGAAGATAGAATAATAAAATAATAAATGAATAAATGTTGTTTAGACAAAGACAAACAAAAACATGCAAGGCGGTCCCCTGGCCAGCCGAACTGCCCTCTGACCTGAAGTCCTCGGAGCCGGCGGAGCAGATGTACTGGTCCAAGTAGTTCCACTTGTACTCCTCCAGCCGCTCGTGGGAGAACTCCACCCAGCAGGACACGAACTCCGAGTCTGAGTGGGAAGGGCACAGGCTGTAGGTGTAGTGGATCTGGGCCGATTCGTAAGGGTACCTGAAAGAAAAACGGGGCACGGCCGGAAGTCCAAGAGCGAACCTTCCCCGATTCCTGCCTACCTTTCCCAAAACACTTAGTGCCCTCCTCCCCCGCCCCCCAGCATTCAACCACCTCATCCCCGGGGCTGGAGAGGAGATTTCTCCGATCTCCACGTTCCCCTGCTTCTCTCCTCACATTCTTCATTTCCACCTGGCTTGTTAAGAATCAAGTGAGCCCTAACCTGTTCGGCCTGCAGACTCAAGGGTCCCAGGTTCAAATCTGGTCAAGGGCATGCACCTTGGATGGGGGTGTGCAGGAGGCAGCTGATGGATAGTTCTCTCTCATCGATGTTTCTAACTCTCTATCCCTCTTCCTTCCTCTCTGTAAAAAAATCCATAAAATATATTTAAAAAATAAAAGAACCAGACAAAATGTTATGCACAGAATCAAGTCCCTTTGGGGAGTCTGGGATCTACAACCCTAACGTAAGTCTAGGAAACCAAACAGTAGCTCCAGGAGATGACGATGTCTCTCACTCCAACGCCTCTGTGTGAACTGCGTGTGGCCCAGGTCATGTGGGCATGTGGGCGGCATGTGGGCAGCACGTGGATGCAGGGCAGGCAGGAGCGGGAAGCCTGACCTATCCCGGCACTCACTTGGGCAGGTAGCGCGTCACCGTGATCATCTTGTCCTTCAGGGTCACTTTGTGGAAGGTGCGGCCCATGCTCAGCCAGTACTGGTCCTCCTCCTCGGGGAGGTTCCGGGACACCAGGCCTAAGAGGGGGGGAGGGGAATGTCATTTTCTACATCTGGTGGCAGGTCATTCCATTAAGAGGCGATCGCTTCTCTTCCGCAGAGAGTCAGAAAGGGAGAGACACTTCCTTTGGAGAGGCAGATTCATGGAAAAGCGCTATCCTTTGGGGGGGAAAAAAAAGTTAAAGTCCTGAAGGCAGCAGACTTTTCTGTGATGAACCCACCAGCTGCAGATCGGAGCCTGGGGCTGCTGATGGCACCGGGGTGACACACGCAACGCCGGACAGCCGGCGTGGCTCAGTGGTGGAGCATCAATCAACCTAGGAACCAAGGAGATCAGGGTTTGAGTCCCGCTCAGGGCACACGCCTGGGTTGGGGGTTCGATCCCCAGTGTGGGGCCTGCAGGAGGCATCTGATCCACGATTCTCTCTCATCATTGGTGTTTCTCTCTCTCCCTCTCCCTTCCTCTCTGAAACCAATGTACAAAATCTGTATTGCTTAAGAAATGAAGCCACAATAGTCCCGGTGCTCAGAAAGGTTCCTTATTCAGTCGAGACCAGAACAGGAAAAGAAGGGCAACACGTGATAAGTATCACAGGCGGCTTTCAAGGAAAACCCCGAGGGAGTCTGAGGCTTCATCATCCACATCAGGGCCTGGACCGGGGGACCGCTGAGCCCCTCTAGCAAAACCACACTTCTCCGATCCTCTGGCCGGGGCCGGCTTAATGGAGCCAAAAAGGAGCGGAGAGTTCGAGCCGGTGGCTCGGGGGAGAGGGGGTCTCATTAGCTCTACGGAGGGAGCGGGAGATTGATGGCTGCTCATCGATTGTTCCAGGAAGTGGCCGCTGCTTTCTGATCCTGGGCGCCGGCACTCATCCTCTCTGCCGGCGCCACTGCAGCAGGCTCTCCAGCGCCTGGCCCCAACTTGGCCCGCGTCACCCCGTCTCTGCCGCTGGCTGGCCCCTGTCACTCACAGATGACCCACCCGTTCTTGCTCCAAGTCAATAAGCATCAGTGATAAACAATAGATGAATCCAGAATAGGAAAAAACAACAACAACAAAAAAAGTATAAACTTCAGGTTTAGGTGATGCTTGAGAACCTGCTGTGTGTCAGGCGCCATGTCAGACACAGAGGGAAGTTTCTGGGCCTGGAATAGTCACTGCCTGCTTTGACAGCTCAGTCCCAGCTCAGCTGAGGCAGGCCGTGACATTCCTGAACTTGGCCATGCTCGTCCTTAAAAGGAGAGCTATCGATGAGAGTTTTAGGATAAATCTGTGCCTAGGGGAGACTTTATTCCTCTTGGAAAGTAAAATTTAGTGGAGATATTTTTGTGTTGAAAATTACTCCTAGCCTTGCTGGTGTGGCTCAGTGGATAGAGCACCGGCCTGCGGACTCAAGGGTCCCAGGTTCGATTCCAGTCAAGGGCATGTACCTTGGTTGCGGGCATACCCTCAGTAGGGGGTGCAGGAGGCAGCTGATGGATGTTTCTCTCTCATCGATGTTTCTAACTCTTATCTCTCTGTAAAAAAAAATCAATAAAATATATATTTTTTAAAAATAAAAGAAAGAAAAACAATTACTCTTAGCCCTGCTGGTGTGGCTCAGTGGTTGAGTGTTATCTTATGAACCCGGAGGTTACTGATCCATTCCCTGGTCAGGGCACATGCCCAGGTTGTGGGCTCCATCCCCAGTGGGGGGCATGTAGGAGGCAGCCATCAATAATTCTCTCTCATCATTGATGTCTGTATCTCTCTCCCTTCCTCTCCCTTCCTCTCTGAAATCAATAAAGATATATTTGAAAAAGAGAAAAGAAAAATAATTACTCCTACATCTATCTATTCCTTAGCATCTTGAGAGCCTACTTGCACAATTAAGTAGAAAAGAAAAAAAAAATACAGCCCTCGCTGGTTTGGCTCAGTGGATAGAGCATCAGTCTGTGAACTAAAGGATCCCGGAACTCCCAATAAAAATGTATTAAAAAAATTTACATACCGTTTTTTCCGGCGTATAAGATGACCCCTAACTCTTCCAGTTAAAATAGAGAGTTTGGGATATACTCACCCTATAAGATGACACCGGGCATATAAGACGACCCCCGACTTTTGAGAAGATTTTCCTGGGTTAAAAAGTCGTCTTATACGCCAGAAAATACGGTACTAGTATATACATATCTATCTATCTATCTATCTATTTTTTTTAAAGAAGAAAAACATGCAAGTCCAAGGAGAAGAACTCACCTCGGCTGTACAGGGGGCTGCTGCTCAGCGGGGGTGGGGCGGCGGGGTGGGGTTTCTGCGCCTTGGGCTGCACGATGATCTGATAGCCCTGCATGAGACGCTGGCAGATGAACTCCTCAAACACCTGCTGGGCCGTCATCTGCACCCCCTCCTCGTCCCTCCTGCAAAAGCCAGCGATTGCTCACACGCACATGCTGAGCCCAGGGCGGAGTGAGTGACACCCGGAGTCCACACTCCCACCCTCCCCTTCGCTTCCACCCTGCGAGCCAGCACGGATAACGGGTCCCCCGTGGCTCATCAAATGAACAGTCTACAAATCCGTTCTGGGAGAAATGATCCGTGCAAGAGGGGGAAAAAGAAGGCAGGTTATTTGATGCCCGAATGAAGAATCTTAGAAAAGAAAATCACATCGAAACCGGTGTGGCTCAGTGGATAGAGCATCGGTTCGATTACGGTCAAGGTCATGTACCTTGGTTGGGGGCACATTCCCAGTAGGGGGCGTGCAGGAGGCGGCAGATCGATGTCTCTCTCTCATCAATGTTTCTAACTCTTCCTCTCTGTAAAAAATCAATAAAATATATCTAAAAAAAAAAAAAAAAGAAAGAAAATCACAACTATCACAGAAAACATGAGAAGGGATCGATGAGGGGAAAAGGTTAGAGGAGGCAGGTCAACAGAACTCCAAAGAAAAATAGCCCAGTTGGTGTGGCTCAGTGGCTGAGCATCGACCTATGAACCAGGAGGTCAGGGTTCATTCATTTCCTGGTCCGGGCACTTGCCCCGGGTTGTGGGCTTGATCCCCAGCAGGGGGCGTGCAGGAGGCAGCCAACTGATGATTCTCACCATGGATGTTTCTCTCTCTCTCTCCTTCTCCCTTCCTCTCTGAAATCAATACAAAGATTTCCTTTTACAAAAGAAAAACGAACAGTTCTCGCATGTAACATTTCCCAAGCATAAGATGACACGGGTTCGGAACTGCAGCGGTGTGACGCACACCTGGCCACGCCCGGACCGCCCGCCACGCCCGTCGTCCGCCCGCACCTGTCCATGTCGGCCTCCGGGAGGAGGTCGTAGCAGCCCTCGGTGTAGTCGTTCTGCAGGCCCTGGCGGTCGGGGAAGTAGTCGGTGGTGAGGGGGAGGCACGCCGGAGTCGTGAGCGACTTCCAGTCCACTCCAACTGTGCAACAGAAGCCTGGCACTACAGGGGGGGCAGACAGCGTCAGAACTGCCTCGTGCCAACGGGGAGGCACGCGTGGTCGCCACGGCCAGCGTGGGACGGTGGCGGGGCAGGGAGGGGAGGCAGAGGAGGGGGGGAAGGTCACGGTGAAAGGTGTCAAAATTTCCAGGCATGGGGATGGGGAGGGAGAAAGAGAAAGAGAGAAACAGCTTGTTAGACAAGGCAAGGCGGGTGCGGCGTATCCAATCCCCTCATGCAGGTGGGGTGCCGGCCGATCCTCTCGCGGCCTGCCGGTCGATCGGTCGATCGGTCGATCGGGAGCGCTAAGCTGCGGTGGCGAGGCGGTTACTGCGGGGCAGGCAGGCGGAGGTGCACGTGGAAGCAGGCCACGTCCCCAGGGCAGGGGAGGGCTGGAGGCCGAGCCTCCCGAGGCGGCGGAGGGGCGGGCGGAGCGAGGGGGAGAGCGCGGCTGGGTCTGGGAGCGAGCAGCGCACGGCAGCGGAATGTGGGAACCCTTTAGCGGAATGTGGGAACCCTTTCGGAGTGGCACCAATCAGTCCCAGGTGCAAAAGGGGAGGGAGAGAAGTCGGGGGTGCTTGGGACAGTTATGTGTGCGAGACTGAGCGGAACCACCTGGAAAGGCAAGCTGCAGTGGGTGGGTAAGAATGGGCCTGACCACGGGGGTCTGCCCCCAAATCGCCTGCCTGCTCTTTGGTTCAAGCGGGGTCTCTGCACCTCGGCACTCCTGAGGCGCTCACACAGGATAATTCTGTGTGGGGTGGGGGGAGGGGGGCGGCCCTGTGATTGTGGGGTGTGGAGCGGCACCATGGATGCTACTCACGGGACGCCAACAGCATCTCCTGGTTGTGAAAACCAAACGTGTGTGCAGACATTGCCCCGTGTGCCCCGGGACAGTCCCCTCCCCCAGTGAGCATCAGTGAGGTCAGGTCATCGGGCGGCTATTTCTTTAAGTCACCGAAGCGAAGACAATTTCCCAAGTCTCCGCACAAAGGAGGGTATGAAACAGAAACACCCCACACCTTTGCCCCTGAACCCCGGGCGAGCCCCTAATCCAGCCTCTCTGCCTGGTGCTGTGTCCTTCGGTGTGGTTTACCCGTTACCTCAGCGGCCCTCCCCCTGCCTCCGCGGGGTGTCTGTGTGCACCGGCCCCTTTAAACAGCGGCCACGCCTGACCACCCCGCAGTGACAGGACCCGAACCCTCTCTGCGCAGGCGCCTCTCCAGCATGTGGACCCACCCTGACCGATGCGAGGGATCCCACTGAACCCCAGGCTGCAGGACAGGAGGAGGGCCGGGCGCTCGGTCATTGCAGGAAATATGCCCCATGTTGCCATGGGGAACCTCATCTGACCTCCAGTCGGCCCAGCTCCACGATCCACACGGGTCTTGGGCTGACGTTTGGTTTGTTTGCTTCCATTTTACTTTATTAAATGATGGTTAGAACGCTCAGCACGAGATCCACCCTCTGGCGCATTTTTAAATGCACCCCACAGTACTATTAACCGGGCACAGCGCCGAACGGCGGAGTTCTAGAACTTACTCATCTTGCGCAGCTGAAACTTCATGTCCACGGACTAGCAACACCCCATGTCCACCTGCTGCCTAAGCGCCTAGCAACTACCCTTCCGATCTTGGAGTCCATGAGTTTGACTATCACAGGTGTTGTTAACTCATTAACATTTCAACAATTTGCCAAAACCGGTTTGGCTCAGTGGATAGAGCGTCGGCCTGGGGACTGAAGGGTCCCGGGTTCGATTCCGGTCAAGGGCATGTACCTTGGTTGGGGGCACATCCCCAGTAGAGGGCGTGCAGGAGGCAGCTGATCGATGTCTCTCTCTCATCGATGTTTCTAACTTTCTATCCCTCTCCCTTCCTCTCTGTAAAAAATCAATAAAATATATTAAAAAAAAAAACATTTCAAGAATTCAAAACAGAGTCCTGGCCAGACGGCTCAGTTGATTAGACCATTGTCTCGATCAGCCAAAGTTGTGAGACGGGTGGAATAACAGATCAATGTTTCTCTCTCTCTCTCTCCCTCTTTCTCTCCTCTTTTTCTCCCCCCTTACTCTCTTCCTCTCTCTAAAATCAATCACTCAATAAAAAAATTGTTTAAGTTCTATGTGGATTGTCAACACACAGGGGTGAGGGCCCCAAGTCCCATAGTGGTCAAGGGCCGGCTGTGACAGTGGTTCAGCTACCTCCATAGAAAAGATGATCAGAACAAATGCAACCCAGCCAGACGTCCCCAGCTGCAGGCGTGTAAGAGTCCCAGCTCCATTACTTCTTTCCACCTCCCCCCAAAGCCACCGCTGGGTGCGTAAGGGCTAAGGCCAGCTCTGGACGGCCCAGCAGCCTCAGGAAAGTCCGCTACCCTCCCCACGTTACTCTGAATCCCCTTTCAGCACAGGTCGCTTCGCCACGCCCTTCTCCCTTTCCATCCAAGAGGCTGCAGAGTCCTCCCTCCCCACACTGCCTTCTGGTACCCCCCAGAGCCATGGGGGGTTCCAGGCCATCCTCTGCCCGTGGGGGTCCTCCTCTTGCTTCCTCATGCCCGGACTACCCCACAGGCCCACCTCCTTTCCACCTTCCCCAGCCAGCCGCCCCTCTTACTTGGGTCCGGAGAGGTAGAGACACTGTCCTCCAGAGAGTCCTTATTCTGGGTCCTGGGGTTCATCCCTATGGAAAAGAGGAAAACAGCTGGCTTCAGAGAGGCTCATTCTTCCAAAAAAGTTCTCACCGTGGTCTGAGAAGCCCAAAGCTAGCCAAAACCAGTGTGGCTCGGTGGATAGAGCGTCAGCCTGCGGACTAAAGGGTCCCAGGTTTGATTCCGGTCAAGGGCAGGTACCTTGGTTGCGGGCACATCCCCAGTAGGGGGCGTGCAGAAGGTAGCTGATTGATGTCTTTCTCTCATCGATGTTTCTAACTCTCTATCCCTCTCCCTTCCTCTCTGTAAAAGAACCAATGAAATATATTAATTAATAAATAAATAAAATAAAAGCCCAAAGCTAGAGCTAAAAATAAAGATGCAAGCCAAGTTCTGAGGACTTCCAACAGCACAAGGCATCAGTCAAAGGAAAAGGGCCCCCTAGAACCTGGGAATGAGCCAGAACGCGCCTTTGAGGTTCTCAATTCTATGCTTTGCCCACCGAGACCTCGCCAAAAGCAGTGCACCGCTTAGAGTAAGGGAAGGGATGCATTTCAAAGTCATTTGAAATGCAGTGAAGCCATCTTTAGCAAGCAGAAAAGTAATCTTTAGCCAGCATCAAACGACCTATTTCAATTCCATCCTCCGCCAAATCATGGCTCTCGCTACCTGAAGAGAACACAAACGATTTCGCCTCCAACTAGGCTGAAAGAAAAACAGAGTCTTTGACATGCAACTTATTTGCATTTCAACGGAAATGTAATACAACTCGTTTTAAAACACACCTGTAAATATTTCAATGTCCCTTTCAACACATGAAAAACAATAAAAAATATATTTAAAATGGACTTTTATTGATTTCAGAGAAGAGGGCGAGAGAGAGAGAGAAACATCCATGATGAGAGAGAATCCTGGATCGGCTGCTTCCTGCAGGTCCCCCACTGGGGATGGAGCCCACAACCCGGGCAAGTGTCCTTGACCGGAATTGAACCTGGGACCTTTCAGTTTGCAGGCCAACGCTCTATCCACTGAGCCAAACTGGCCAGGGCAAATATATTAAAAAGAAGAAGAAGAAGAAAACCTGAGTCATGCCTGCGTGCCTGCACGTGGTGCAGACTGCCAAGCCCAGGGGGAGGGCGGAGGTCACAGAGGAGGTCGTCTGTGTTTTAATGACAGATGTTCACTCGCGGTTTGCTGAGACCCCACCTCGTCCCCCAACAAGAACCCACTGTGACATTTTGCCCTCAAGGAACCCGATCTACTTTCGATTGCTGCAACTTGGCGAGGCAGGTGGGCAGGCAGGGAGGAGGCGGAGGCCTTTGTGCCCGTTACACAGATGAGGCCCGGCCCAGGCTGAGGGCCCAACGCCCCAGGCCAGGAGGAGTCGGGCTGGGAACTTGGTTCCGGGCGTAGGTCACGTGTTCAGCCCACACGGTACCACTGGAATCACTCCAGTCCAGCTCCCCGCAAGAAGCTTTACTTTCTCTTTCTTTTAAGAGAGTGGAAGGGAGGGGGAGAGACAGAGAGAGAGGAACATTGATGTGAGAGAGACACATCGATTGGTGTCTTCCACATGCACCCTGACCAGAGCTGGGGATCGAGCCCGCAACCGAGATAGGTGCCCTTGACCCGAATCGAACCCAGGACCTTTCAGCCCATGGGCCGACACTCTATTCACTGAGCCACACTGCCAGGACCCGGGCTCTCCTTTCATGATTGCTACCCCCCAGGGTACTGCTCCAAACAGAATCCCGAGCCAGATCTCCCTGCGGTGGGAAGAATCGGTGTCCGGACCTTTGGGCTTCTTCTCAGGCCTGAGCCCAATGCCCGGCGCTCCAGAAACACTCTGGGAATGGGGGAGCGGGGAGTGTGACGAGAGCAAGCCATGGGGGCTGAGGATTCCAAACCAAGCAAGGCAGGAAGAGGCCGTCCGATGCTGCGAGGAGAGGAACCCAGTTCACTGTCTCAGAATGAGCGCTCCAGGTCGTGAGAGAGAGAGAGAGAACAACAACCTTCAGCAGAGAGAAAGCTGACCCTAGAAGGCTTTCGGCCTTCCTTCAACTCCCCGATCTGTGCCAGGAACCGTTTTACACTCCAGAGATACAACCGCAAAGAACAACAACAAAGGAAGACCCAGCCCAGCGGTGGGGCTCACGGGTTGAGCGTCGACCTATGTCACGTTTCGATGCCAGGGCTGGGCACCTGCCCGGGCTGCGGGCTCAGTCCCCAGTGTGGGTGATACGGGAGGGAGCCGGTCCGCGATTCGCTCTCATCATTGCTGTTTCTCTACGGAAGGGCAGTGAGCAGGCTTCTGAGCTAATTCAGGCGAAAGATGATGGGTGGTAGGTTGGACCGAGCGAGGAGTGGTGGAGGTGGTGAGAGACGGTGAGATTCTAGCTCGCTTCTGAAGATCAATCTGACACGAACAGGTTATTGCACATGGCAACAACACAGGATGGTTTTGTGGCATTTCTTTCCGTGGCTGGCTAACGCGATTGACCGGGAAGCACAGCATCAAAGGTGGGAGTTCAAGTCCCATGCGAGGCCCTGGCTCCAGACCATCTCCTGTTAACCCCTGACCCCTCTGAAAACACGTGCCATTGGTCCTAAAGGGACAGGGCAAGAGTACGGATGACCCTCCTTCCCTACATTTCCCATCCATCACCCAGACTACAATACCCAGGTGCCCGGGCCTTCTCTAAGACGCTAAACGTTCTAGAACGTATTTGGGTCATTGAACGCACACAGACAAATTAGAAGAGCTTTGTGGGTCGTCCCGATGCTTCCCACACACGGCAGCTTGGCCTCGGAAGTGTACGTTCACTTGTCAATACCCGGGCGGGTGTGGGGACCACGTGGGGATGAGCAGAGATGAGCTCTTTCAGGCTAATAGAGAGACAAACAAGGAAGCGTGCCGCGGGGTCACGCGTGCGAAGCGCGGTGGAAACACGCCTGACAGCTCCTGGGAGGAGGGGGGACCGGAGCCTCAAGGGCTGCAAGGGAGGGGCGTTGCTGGAGCAGATTCATCCAGACCAAGCGGCCGTTTCCTGAGCAGAATCAGGGGGTGAGGAAAGAGAAAAAGCACGTTCCAGACCGAGGCAAGTCCGAAACCTGGGCACGTGCCCCGACCCGGGATTGCACCTCCTGGTTCACGGGTCGGCGTTCAACCACCGAGCCACACGGGCCGAACCAGAAAGGCAAAGAAGGGAGAGGACAAAGTACACCACGCCGTTCCCCTCTGGGCCTCGCCTAGCTGCTTTTAAGGAGGGGGTTCGCTCCCCCTCCCCCCACACACAATGGAAAGCTCTTTCGGGAGCAGCGCTCTCTCCTGCCCTGGCCCCGGTGCCGCCCTGAACGCCAAGCTCGCACGTCGTCCTCGGTCACGGACTCGCCGACAGGCCGATGATAAATGGGGCCTGACCGGCCTGTTCCCGGCTAAAAATGTACCGTGCGGCCCATTTACCATCCCGTGCCTTAGACAGCGCTGCTTCCAAATAGGTCACCCCAAATGGTGGCGGACACGGTCCCAAAATAGATGTGGCCCTTCCCTTCTGGTCCCCGGCGGGGGGGGGGGGGGGGGGGGGAAGACGGACGACCTGCTCCGAGCACCCGGCTCTGTCTGCCGCCTCTCGGTCGGTTACCTGCACCGCTGTGGCTCGGCAGGCCGGCAGCGAGCTCTTCCGTCCCACCGAAGCTCAAGAAGGACATGGCGTCGCCGGGCTGGCGGGAGGAGCCGAGCCTGCAGGGACAGAGCCCAGCCCCCGGCTTAGCGCGGGTCATGGCCTCCCTCTTCCAGCTCCCCCTGCCTCCCGGGGTCGCCATCCAAGACGGGACCGGGTATCCAGCCGCGCAGGCTGGCGACCGCTGGGACCCATCTCACAGGCTGCCAGGCGGCGGCGCGGGGTCCAGGTGCCAGTTCCGGCGTCCTGGGACCCGCCCCTCCTGCCCGGGCACCTTCCCTGCTATGGCCGGGCTAGGCCGCCTGCCCTTTCGGCTCTGCGCCTCCCCTGCTCGGAGGAGCTGATTTATCCAGATTACGCTGCCGCCGAAACCGGTGTGGCTCAGTGGATAGAGCGTCGGCCTGTGGACTGAAGGGTCCCAGGTTCGATTCCGGTCAAGGGCACGTACCTTGGTTACAGGCACATTCCCGGTGGGGGTGTGCAGGAGGCAGCTAATGGATGTTCCTCTCTCACGAATGTTTCTAACTCTCTATCTCTCTCCCTTCCTCTCTGTAAAAAATCAATAAAATATATTAAAAAGGAAAAAAACTAAGCTGCCGTTTCTAAGCTCACACCAACAGGAGGCGGGGAGGTGCTCGAAGAGAGGCAGCCAGCTCATCGGGTAGAGATGGTCGCCTCCGCTCTGCACCCCTCGCCCACCCCAGGGGACGCCGAGCTGAGCGGACGGGGTCGAACTCCGCTCTGTGCACCGCGGGGCCGCAAGCACCACAGTGCGTCCGGGCGAGCCCCGGGCCACGCTTGCCAGGGCTTAAGTGGCCGTCTTCCTGGACCGAGTCTCTCTGGGTCCCTGTCACACGTTCAGAATTCTGGTTCAAAAAGGCTTGTTTGTTTTTAAAAAACAACACAGACCTTGATTTCCACTGTTTTCAGCCCTGATTTTCCGTATTTTCCGGCGTATCAGAGGACTTTGTAACCCAGGAAAATCTTCTCAAAAGTCGGGGTCGTCTGATACGCCGGGTGTCATCTTATAGGGCGGGTATATCCCAAACTCTATACTATTTATTTTCACTGGAAACGTTGGGGGTCGTCTTCTACGCCGAAAAATACGGTATTCTAAACTCGGCTGGGAAATTTCTTGGCGCAAAAATGACTAAAAGGCAGGGCCCACCTGCCCCGCACACCCAGCAAGAATCACCGGGCTCAGCACCGTGTGTCACCCTGGACCGAGGACTAGAAGACACTCATGTCTGAGGCTCACACACCGCGCTCGGCAGGACACCTCCAGCTAGAGCAGGGCCGGGGCAACGTGTCTGGCAAAAGCGCCAGGCTGTTTGCTTTGAACTTGGCTCCCTGACGCCGACCCTGATCTCACCACGCCGGCTCTTCCGGTCTCATCCACGTGACGCCACGTCGGGGGTCCGCTCTGTGCACCATCTCGGGTGCCGAAGGGTGGTCCCGGGGTACCGGCCGGGGCCCTGCGCCCATTCTCACCTTCCAGCCGCTTCGTGATAGGCTAACTCCAGCAGCTCTGCAGAGGAGTGGGTGGGGTCCCTCTGCCGGCTGCCCTGCAGCTCCGCCATATTCTGCCGGGTCTGGTGATGGATCTGGATGGCCTCTCCGGATGGTCCTACCCAGACAGAGACCCACTGAGCATCGTCCCCACCCAGCAGCTAGTGGGCTCGATCCCCCGGTGTGGGGTGGGCAGGAGGCAGCCAATCCATGGCTCTCTCTCATTTTTTTTTTTAAGTATATATTTTAATTAGTTTCAAAGAGGAAGGGAGAGGGAGAGAGAAATAGAAACATCCATGAGGAGAGGGAATCATGGATCGGCTGCCTCCTACACGCCCCCTACTGAGGATCCAGGCCACAACCCGGGCCTATGCCCTGACCGGCAATCGAACCCGGGACCCTTCAGGCTTGCAGGCGGACGCTCTAGCCACTGAGCCATGCCGGCTGCGGCTCTCTCTCATTATTGATGTTTCTCTTTCTCTCTCCCTCTTCCTGGCTCTCTGAAATCAATAAAAATATATATTTAAAAGAGGAAACATTGACTAACGTATAAGATAGCAGTAACTGTGACTCGAAGAAGCAGAAGATGCATAAGCGCAATGAAGACGAGGAGGAGAGCATCAGAATGAGTCAAACCCTCTCAAAAATGCTTCCTAGAAGAAGAAAGACGTTTCAGAGCAGTCAAGTCAGCAGCGGCTGAAGGAGAGGCTGTTTAGGTGGAAGAAAGGATCCGTGTGAAACCCCCGGCGTGCAAGAGGCAAGACACGAGCGGGAGACCAACAGACGAGCAGGAACCTCTGAGGACAGCGACGGTTGGGGAGCCCGGCAAGGGGTGGGGGGGCTGGGTGATGAGAGGCCCAGGTGGGCAGGGGGATGCAGCTTCGGAGATCCTGTTTTGGTCAAGTGCTGCGGGCCGCGTGTTTGGAGGAAAAGCCCAGAAGCGAGAAGAGCGAGGAGTCGCGGGAGAAACACCGAGTTCTTCTCCCAAGAGAACGCGAGGGGAGCCAGCGGGGAGCGCAATGGGAAGAAAGAGGCCCAGGAGGACACAGGTCACGCGGCTGACTATGACAGCGGACAGGAGGGCCAACGGGGGGCCGAGAATGACTCCGGATGAGCGGCCCAAAGAACCGGGCCCACGGCTCATGTAGGTAACACGGAAGCAAGGACACGTAATACGGAATAACCGCCAGGCACTTCCAGGCCCTCAGCGGGGTGGCCTCCAGGAGAGACCCTGGCGTTGCGCGCACCCGTCCCTTCCCAGCCCAGCAAGCACCCACGAAGCTGCCGGTGCCTTCCGGCCACAGCTGCCTAAAGCCTGCTGTCCCCCTCAGGACAGGCACATCTCCAACAGGACACCCCGGAAGAACTGAATTTGGAGAAAAATGATTCCTTTTTGCAGTTGTCAGATCCCAAAGGAAAAATCAAAAACAAGGGGACATAACTAAGCAGCCAAAACAGCATGATGGCCCTGGCCAGTGTGGCTCAGTTGGTTGAGCATCGTCCTGGTCACCAAGGGGTGGCTGGTTTGCGTTCCAATCAGGGCACATGCCTAGGTGGCAGGCTCAATCCCTGGCGGGGGGGCCTGCCAGAGGCGGCCGACCTACGTGTTGCTTACACATCGATGTTTCTCTCTCCCTCTCTCTATCCCTTCCTCTCTAAAAAATCAGTAATAATAAAAAAAAAACTTTAAGAAAACAAGCCAACAGTAATATCAACACCCCGAGAAAGGCCGGGAGGAAGGAATGAATGAGAAGGAGGACCAGGAGTCTCAGGAAAGAAAGCAGGCGGCCAAGCACAGTCCCTTTCAGACGGAACAACAGAGGCCTCCGCACCCCGCCGCTCACGGCAGTTACAAAGCCCGTTCCTCCAGCTGTGCCCCGGGATCTTCCCCGGAACCCTGGGGGTGGGCAATGTGGGCGCGGCTGCCCCCTCACACAGGCGGGGGCACAAAGAGTTGGGATGCTTGACCGAGGCCGCGGGGTGGCTGGGCGCCGAGGACCAGGCCTGGGAGGGGCCCCGGGCCACGGCGCTCTCCGGAGCCACCGACTCACCCACGGGAAAGGTGTGCATCCAGCGCCGCCTGTTGGACGTGAGCTTCATGGGCATTCGCGACGGGGCAAAGGGGTTGATCAGCGCCCGCTGCGGGGTGTAGCCGCCCGGCCGGACGTGCAGCATGGATTCGGCGCTGCCCACGTGGAAGCGGCCCGGCGCGCTGCAGTCCCGCTGCGGCGGCTCCACCATGTTCTCCAGGGCATCTGCCGGCGAGGGTAGACGTCAGACGCAGAGACGGAGCCCGCCGAGCCACCTGCGACCCGAGCCAGGCAGTCCCCGTGCCAAGGCCGACGAGAGTCCTGGACAGTCTGCGCGCCAAGCAGGGAGGGGGACGAGGAAAACCGCCAAACCGGGGAGAGAGGACACCGGGGGCTTGTTTCCTTTTGGAATACTTCGTCTCGGTCCCTGGATGGCTGGCCTGGGGAAGCCACCTCCAAACTTCGGTGGGAAGGACCCTACATCGCCTAGAGCAGTGGTTCTCCACCTTCCTAAGGCCGCGACCCTTGCATCATGTGGCGGTGACCCCCAACCATGAAATGTTGCTACTGTGATGCATCGTGATGTAAATATCTGCGTTTTCCGATGGTCTTAGGTGACCCCTGTGAAAGGGTCGTTCGACCCCTAAAGGGGTCGCGACCCACAAGTTGAGAACCGCTGGTCTAGACTTAAATACCTTGGGCTTGCCGAGACCGGTGTGGCTCAGTGGATAGAGCATTGGCCTGCAGACGCAAGGGTCCCAGGTTCCATTCCCGTCAAGGGCACGTACCTTGGTTGCAGGCACATCCCCGGTGGGAGGGGGATGTGCAGGAGGCAGCTGATCGATGTTTTTCTCTCATCGATGTTTCTCATGCTCTCTCTCTCCCTTCCTCTCTGTAAAAAATCAATAAAATATATTTTAAAAAAAAAGACCCAGGACTTGAAGCTGGTATAGGTCAAGGGCAGGGCCTGAATTGCCTCCCGTGAAGACGGGGTGGGCGTATTCTGCAGGCGAGAGGAACAACAGACTACAGATTTCTGGATGGACTGAGGGCCAGGCCCTGGCGGAGACGGTCAATAAACCTGCTTGCCTCTCCTCTCAGGCACACCTACGCATCGTTTGGCTTCTTCTGAGGCCTCAGCATAGGGCCTGGCGCTCAAGAAACACTGGACGGGTGGTTGGTACTCATGCCCTGGCATGGGAATCATTAAAACATGGACTTACAGCTGGCCACAGCCTCCCCCCACACACACACTCCTCCACCCCTGGCTGCAGGCAGGAAGCTGTGCCCAGCTCGGCCCGGGCTCCGGCTCTGACCTCGCGTGCTGGTGTAGCCCAGCGAGCTGCTGACTTCGTACTGGTGCAGGTGGGGGAGGGGGATCATGAGGATGTTGGCGCTCCTGCCCAGGGAGCTGTCGTCGGACGCCTGGCTCCGCACTTCCTCCGCGGGCAGCGTCCGGCTGGGCACCGAAGGGCTGGAGGAGACGTCGCAGGAGCTGGCGCTCTTTCGACTGTGACTCTCCTGCTCGCGCACCGACCTGACGCGGGAGAGAGGACCGGTTACCGCCACGGGAGGGACGCTGCCCCCAAACCCGTCACCAGCCCAAGCTGCTTGGGAAACCAATAACAACAATCCCCGCTCCATGATCCTGGCTGGCGGCCGGCATGGGTCAGTGGTTGAGCGACGGCCTAGGAACCAGGAGGTCAGGGTTCAATTCCCGGTCAGGGTTCGATTCCCGGTCAGGGTACAGGCCTGGGTTGCGGGCTCCATCCCCATGTGGGGGACCTGCAGGAGGCAGCTGATCCATGATTCTCTCTCATCACGGATGTTTCTCTTTTGCTATCCCTCTCCCTTCCTCTTGGAAATCAATAAAAATATATATTAAAAAAATCCCCGCCGAAACCGGTTTGGCTCAATGGATAGAGCGTCAGCCTGTGGGCTGAAAGGTCCCAGGTTCGATTCCGGTAAGGGCACATATCTTGGTTGCGGGCACATCCCCAGTGGGAGATGTGCAGGAGGCAGCTGACTGATGTTTCTCTCTCATCGATGTTTCTAACTCTCTATCCCTCTCTCTTTCTCTCTGTAAAAAAATCAATAAAATATATATTTTTAAAAATAATAATGCTTCACTGTTGAAAGTACTACATATATCTCCTTTTCTCCCCCCCTGACCCCCTCCAGCCCGCCCCGCCCCCGGCTCTTAGGGTAATGGGAATTGAAAACATTTTTGGGCAGAAAACCTGCAGGTGGCGAGGCGCTGAGCCCGTGATGGGCCTGGCAGCCGGAACACTTGAGCATCGTAGGCATCGTAGTCTACTTGGATGGGAAGGGCATTCTCGGCTTCTTTGGGAGTGCCAAGAGCTGAAACACACAAACAACATGACCTGTCATCAAACTCCTTTCAGCCAGATGCCTTCCGAGGGTCTTCCTCAAAATCTGCAAGACAAAATGATGATGATCATCATCATCTCCCCCCTAGGAAAAAAGAGAGAGAGAGAGAGAGAGAGATGCCCTGACTGCTGAGGGTCAGTTGGTTGGGCATCCTGCTGTGCACCAAAAGGTGGCTGGTTTGATTCCCAGTCAGGGCACGTGCCCGGGTTGCAGGCTCGATCCCTGGTAGGCAGTAGGCAGCTGGTAGATGCTCTGCTCTCACATCAATGTTTCTCTCTCTCCCTCTCCCTTCCTCTCTCTCTAAAAATTAACAATTTTTTTTTTTTAAAAAGGATGATAACCATTCATCAGGTTGTTGAGATACATGATTTATATGCTAAAGGATGCAGAAAGCCCTCACCAGTTTGGCTCAGTGGATAGAGCGTCGGCCTGTGGACTGAAGGGTCCCAGGTTTGATTCCGGTCAAGGGCATGTATCTTGGTTGCAGGCACATCCCCAGTAGAGGGTGTGCAGGAGGCAGCTGATGGATGTTTCTCTCTCATCGATGTTCCTAACTTTGTCCCTCTCCCTTCCTCTCTGTAAGAAAATCAATAAAATATATTAAAAAAAAATAAAATAAAGAAAGGATGCAGAAAGAGTGTAACACTAGGTAAAGGCAAGGCGATGGCATACCACATTCCTCTGTAATCCCACTCCTTAAAACATCATCTTCATATGGACGTTCTGTCCTTTCAAATGTTCTCCCTGACCCCTACCCATGACCTGTCACCCTCATCCATCTTGCAGTCGATAGGACAACAATATACAAGGTGGTTCGGGAACCCAGGGCTCCCCATGTGGCAGTGAACTCGGTATGCGAGCTCACACCCTCTTGTTGCCCTGGGAGGCTGACTCTCTCTAGAAGCGATGAGAGGGGGAAAATACTCACACGTGTCTCGGCCGTTTTTCGCTCTCTCGGAGGCAGGCTGCGGAAATAAAAAGAGAGTTAATCGCTCCCTTCCCTGCTGGGACGGGGCTGACCACAAGGCCCAGCGCGCAGGCGGCGGCTCCCCGGGGCGGAGACCCTCTCTCCCCTCGCAGCCGATGGAAAGGCAGCAGCGCATGCCAGGCGTCGACCTTCCGTGGCCTCAAGTCCTGCCAGGGCCTCACCTCCCCCCTCACACCCCGTTGGCTCTCCCAACTCTACCCAGGGGGCCCCCCCGGACCCCACATCACAGGGGAAGCTATTTAATTCTGGGAATTAAATAGTAATCAGAGACTTGTTCAACGGCACACCGCTGGCGGGTGGCAGAGCCCAAGTCCAGGATCAGCTCTTCAGACTCTGAAGAGTGGCATTTTTCTTGGCTGCAGATATATTCCGTTGAGGGGCTACATCATGGTTTCTTTAGGCATTTCCTTATTATTTCCAACGTGTCACTGTTATGAATAAAACCAGCCTCGCCGGCATGGCTCACTGGCTGAGCATCAACCTATGCACCATGGTTCATAGTAAGGGGCCAGCAAGAAGCACCCGATCAATGATTATCTCTCATCATTGGTGTTTCCCCCTCTCCCTTTCTCTCTGAAATCAGTAAAAATATATTTAAAAACAAAAACCAAAACAACACTAGATCAAGGTCTATTCAGATTCAATGTCTTCAATTATTTCAGCAAACTGTGGCCCCGCGAGCCACATGCGGCTCTTTGGCCCCTTGAGGGTGGCTCTTCCACAAAACACCACGGCCTGGGCGGGTCTCTTTGGAAGAAGTGGCGTTAGAAGAAGTTGAAGTTTAAAAAATGTGGCTCTCTGAAGACATTTCCGTCATTGTCCTGTGGATATTTGGCTGTGGACGAATGAGTTTGCCGACCGCTGCCTTAAAGACCACGTGGCCGGGAAAATGATGTGGTCCATGGCACGACCTTGGGCCCTGCTCTTCGTACACACGCTGAAACGCTTTTCCTAAGAATCAGACACGAGCCGGATACTCAAGCACCAAGTTCACAGACTTTGGGAATAATTATTCCTAGTTTTAAACCTATTTGGTTTGGTGAGCAAAAAAAAAAAAAAGAGTCCCCATTCCTGTTGGAATGTGCCTTTCTTGAAGACCTGCTAAGATGTGATCTTGTTAACGTATTTCCCTTTGGCTGCAACCTGTGTCCCTGTCTTTGTCCCTGCCAGTACCTGAGAGGTCTCAGTGGGTGAATGCACCAGTCACATCACAATAAAAAGAATTCTTATTATTGAAAACTAAAAATAGTTTTTTTGGCCATATTTTTGCCAAAGATATTTCTTACATACAGGGATTAATCTTGTTATTTATTTAATGTGGGAAATTGTAAAGAGTTCTAAAAACAATTTCGTAAACTCATTTATTCCCCGGGGCGGGGGGGAGGGGAAGAAGCGAGTATTTCAGGACCCAAATAACCGCCTGGGTGGGTGCCAGCCCCACAAGTCTCTGCTGGTGGGAGACACCTACCTTCTTCCCGGCTAGTTTTATCCGGGGCGTGAAACTGTTACAGAAGAGCTGGCTTTTGGAGGTGTAGAAACTGTGGGAGAAACAAACAGGGTCGTCAATCGAAACACGCTTTAAAAAAAAAATATACATATATATATATATATATATATGTATATTTTATTGATTTCAGAGAGGAAGGGAGAGGGAGACAGAGATAGAAACATGGATGATAAGAGAGAATCATTGATCGGCTACGTCCTGCACGCTTTCTATTGGGCATGTGCCCTTGACTGGAATTGAACCTGGGACCCTTCAGTCCACAGGCGGACGCTCTCTCTCCTGAGAGCCACCCCAGCGAGGGCATAAGCCCCCTCCTTTTTGAAACCTCCAGACACAGCTGAAGTCGCAGCCCCGGAGTAGCTGCCTCCTGAGCGCCTCTGCCTCGGGCTTCCCGGTCTCTCCGAGGCAAACTTCTTTGCTAATGACTGTCTGACATTAATGATGCTCTCCGTTGTGTTCACGCTAGTTCTGACTCCTAGCTGGACCGGAATCTGCCTCTTTTGGCAGAGATAAACCTCTTTATCCCGTAATAATTTTTCACCCCGGTGCCTGGCATGAGGCGGGCCCCTGACCGGGAATCTAACTGTGACGGCCTGGTTCACAGGTCGATGCTCCACCACGGAGCCTCGCCGGTCGGGCACGTACACCGAGAGGCTTTAAGCGGGTGGTAGCTAGACTCTGGCTTCCGCATCTTGAAAGGAGACGGTATCGGAGAACATGGCAGGGAGGCTCTCTGCCATCCTGTCACGTGCCCCACTGAGTGCAGATGGCGCCCACCTGTGGTTGATCCAGTGCGGGATGTTGTAGTCGTCGCCCCGCCGGGAATCGCACGCGGCGCTCCGGTTATGCAGCTGCAAGGGAGAGGCCAGGTCAGCTCCGAACCCCAGGAGGCGCGCGACTGCATCGCTTTCGTTCCTCCTTTTCCTCCTCAGCATCTTTGCTGTTGGAAGCATCGCCTGCCTCCTCCCCCCCTCCACCCGCCCACTGGCCTCTCCAGCCTGCTCCCGTCCTCCCTCCTGCCTCTCGGCCCAACTTTTGTTTTTAATGAAAACCATTCTCAAGACGGTCCCCGGCCCTGGGAGCTGGCCTTCAGGAAGCGATCCCAAACCGAAGTACCTTGAACAGCGGGACGGCATGTAACGGCTGCTCCCCCATGCACACCAAGTCCACACCGATTCCTGAAAAAAGACAACAAGAGGTTGGGTAGAGGTGAGGCGGGGAGAGGCGGAGGTCAATGCTCCGATCTATTACCGAGGTTATCTCAGAGGGGGAGGGTCTGAGGCAGAGCCAACGTCCCGTGCCCCGATCTACAAGCCCCTGGTGCTGGCCACGCAGCAAAGAAGGACACGGATGTGGTTTGTTTCTTCTCTGTCCTGTTACCACGTCTGTCACTTCTGCCACTAACACTATTCGGTGCTCTCGGCAGTCAGCCTCTGCCTGCCTCGCAGATCACGATTTGTCACACAGACAGCTAGGCCTCCATGACCAGAGTCAAGGGCAGACAGGGAAAGGAACCTGTCGTCTCCGTAAAAGGACAAACGATCCACGTCACTAAACAGGGCTTCTTTACTGGCAACTGGGATGCACATTCCTGGCCCCATCTTGTTGTGGGAGCACAAATTAAAGGGGGACCCACGGCCCTGACCGGTGTGGCTCAGTGGATAGAGCGTCAGCCTGCAGGCTCAAGGGTCCCAGGTTGGATTCCGGTCCAGGGCATGTACCTGGGCTGTGGGCACATCCCCAGTAGGGGGCATGCAGGAGGCAGCTGATCAATGTTTCTCTCTCATTGATGCTTCTAACTCTCTATCCCTCTCCCTTCCTCTCTGTAAAAAATCAATAAAATATATATTTTTAAAAAATTAATAAAATAAATGGGGCCCGGGGTGCCAGTTGGGAAAGCATGGCACCCCACAGAGGGAAGGCTGCACTAGACAATCTGATGGGCCTTCCCAGTGTGGGCTGATAGACTCTGATTCTTTGAAACCCTCACCCCCCAAAAGGGTTCCTCAGTGTCAAATATGTTTGGGAAACTCAGAGGACCAGTTATATCCTTTAGGAATAAGCAGGGTACACTGAGGTATTAAAATCTAAAATTAGAGCCCTGGCTGGTTTGGCTCAGTGGATACAGCATCGGCCCGCGGACTGAAGGGTCCCAGGTTCGATTCCAGTCAGGGACACATGCCCAGGTCGCAGGCTCCATCCCCAGAAGGGGACGTGCAGGAAGCAGCTAATCAGTGATTCCCCCTCATTGTTGATGTTTCTATCTCCCTTTCCATTCCTCTCTGAAACCAATTTAAAAGAAGAGGTGCAGTTTAAAAAAAAATCTGAAATTAGGAAATAGGCTTCCCTGTGTATGACCCAACTTCTCCCAAACCACCTTTTTGTCCCCTGAGATCACCCACGCTCCCCGACCTCGTGCGAACAGAGCAGGGGGAGTCAGCAGGACCCAGGGAGCGTTACCGTTATCGATCATCCGCTGCTTGGTCAGGATCATGAGCAGCCGGTCCACTTCGAACACGCCCACCCCCGGCGTGATCACCACGGACATCTGCCCAGTTCGGTCAAAGTTGCGGTTGATATAGTGCTTGTCAAACACTGGAAACGAAGCAAAAACAAACAAACACCTCCAATGGAGATGTTGCAGCTTTTCAGAAACCAGCCTGCCGTCCCCTTTTACATGAAGAACCGCCTCACACAAGAATATGTCACTGTCGCCTTTGTTCATCTCTCTCCACTATACTTGCCCTGAGCAGCCAGCCTTATAGACTCAAACTTCATGTCATTAGTTTCGGCTACAGTGTTGTTGTTTTTTTAAAAAAAAGAATCAAATACTAATTTCGGATAATATTGAAAAGAGATGGGCCAACCGAAACCGGTTTGGCTCAGTGGATAGAGCGTCAGCCTGCGGACTGAAGGGTCCCAGGTTCGATTCCGGTCAAGGGCATGTACCTTGGTGGCAGGCATATCCCCAGTAGGAGGGCGTGCAGGAGGCAGCTGATCAATGTCTCTCTCTTACTGATGTTTCTGACTCTCTATCCCTCTCCCTGCCTCTCTGTAAAAAATCAATAAAATATATTTTAAAAAAAGAAAGAAAGAAAAACCTGCCTAGGAGCAGCTGAAGGCTGGGGTGAAGAAGAGTCAGATTACAGTTTAGCAAAACAAGGAGCCCTAGGGGGATCCCCCCAGCGCTTTCCTCTGAGGTCACCCCGAGAGACAGCTGGGAACAACCGGGAAGTTCCCAACAGAAGACCTCAGAGCTCCACCGTGGCCCTGAGAAGGTCACGCTTCCAATTCATGTGGGGGTGGTGGTGGGGGGTGAACGTCCCCAGCCAGGCCCGGGCCTTGGGCATCGGACCAGGGGAGGTCAGAGGGGGGGGGGGAGGAGGGGTCCGCACTCACCGTTGAAGGACAGGTTGATGGCCTCCAGGTAGTTCCCTTGCGCTGAGGTAGAATTGTCTCCGGGCGGGAAGCCCTCTGAAGCCAAAGAGACCCGGGAGGAAGACAGCCCGTGAGAAACGCTGGTAAAGACGCGGGACACCCCCGCACCCTGTGTGGGGACATCACTGAGGCTACTGCACTGGTAATGAACCACGGGACCCAACCGGAAGCAGAAACCGGAGCCCAGCCGGTGTGGCTCAGCGGTTGAGTGTCAACCTCGGAACCAGGTTCGATTCCCGATCAGGGCACATGCCCAGGTGGCAGGCTCCATCCCCAGTGTGGGCCATGAGAGAGGAGCCAATCCAGGATTCTTTCTCATCCTTGGTGCTTCTATCTCTCTCTCCCTTTTCCTACCTCTCTGGAATCAATTTTTAAAAAATTTTCTTTCTTTTTTTTTTTTTCACAAGAGGAACCTGATGGGAGCAGACACTACACACAGCCCTGGAAGGGGGACCATTCCGAGCCTCTTCTCCCCGCAGCCTCGTCCTGCACCTCCTCCCTGTCGCACCTTCTCTCCATCCCGCGGCTGCAGTACCTGCCTGTTCCAGGCGCACCAGCACCGGGTACTGGATGAAGAGCTTTTTAATGGTCACCAGCAGCGACGTCCACTCCTCTCTCCGCTCATTCTGCACCACCACTCTGCAAGGAGCGCCACCGGGACAGACGTCAGTCAGCTGCTGCTCAGGGGACAGCAGGTCCCGCAGAGGGGTGCCAGGGAGGGAGGAGATGGAAGGGGTCCCCAAAGTACATTTCACAAATATTAGCCAAGAAATGGAACGTCAACAGACACGCAGACTGAAACGAAGAAGGGATTTTAAAATTGCCTTGCCCTGGCCGGTGTTGCCAATGGTTACAACGTCATCAGCCCGCACACCTAAGGGGCTGTGGGTTTGGTTCCCAGTCGAGGGCCTGGACCTAACTCTACTGACTCAGATTCTCCAGGGAGCCCACACTTGGTGGGGGAGGAGAGGGAAGAAAGGGGAGATCGCTTCAGCAGATGAAACAGAAAAAGTTGTTTTGGAGACAATTAAGGAAATCTGAGTATGTCCTCGATATTGGATGATATTATAGAATTATTATTAATCTTGTTAAAGGTGATTACGGTAAAAAAAAAAAATTATGGGTATTATATGTGATTACACTGTGAGTAAGGATATGCCCTTACTCTAGAGATAGGCAGAGGAGCAAAATGCTATAACATCTATCATTTACTCTCAATCCTAATTTAGCCACAAAAAGAACAGATGAAGCAAATACGGCATAATAACAGCTGTTAAAACCAGGCACTGGGTAGAGGGGTTCATTCTATCCCTCATTCTTTTCTGCCAGGTTGAAATATTTCCCACGAAGTGTGGGAAGTCGGAAGGCGATGTCGTATCCCTGACTGGACCCAGGAACAACAGGGCACATAACTGGGAAAAACTGGTGAAAGCTGAGGAAAGTCGGAAACTTAGTGAAGAGTAACGTTTTTGTGGTTCTGACAAATGTGCCGTATTTTCCGGCGTATGACGACTTTTTAACCCAGGAAAATCTTCTCAAAAGTCGGGGGTCGTCTTATATGCCGGGTGTCGTCTCATAGGGCGAGTATATCCCAAACTCTATATTTTAACTGGAAAAGTTGGAGGTCGTCTCGCCGGAAAATACGGTACCTTGGTTATGAAATGTGAACAGGGAAAACTGGGTGAAGGGAATAGGGGAACTCTCTAAGACAGTTTGCAACGTCTCTGTAAACCTAAAATCACCCCAAAATACAAAGATTAATTGAAAAAAAAAAGTTAGGAAAGAAAATCACACACACACACACACACACACAAAAAAAAAAAAAAACACAGGAGAGGGGGTTCTAGTGAAGGACCCCAAACGTACTTATAGAAGTCTTCATAGAATCGCCCCTTGTGGTCCTGACGAATGGAGGCTCGGCTGACCTCGGGAAATTCCTCTGCAACAGAGAAAAGCGACGTCCGGTTGGAGAGAGACTCAGTTCCTCTGCTCCCTCGCTCTGGGCTGAAATGTGGCCTCATCACCATAAAGAAAGAGCGGGCCAAAACCGGTTTGGCTCAGTGGATGGAGTGTCAGCCTGCAGACTGTAGGGTCCCGGGTTGGATTCCGGTCAAGGACATGTACCTTGGTTGCAGGCACATCCCCAGCAGGAGGTGTGCAGGAGGCAGCTGATCGATGTCTCTCTCTCATCGATGTTTCTAACTCTCTATCCCTCTCCCCTCCTCTCTGTAAAAAAATCAATAAAATATATTTGAAGAAAAAGAGCGTGATGAGTCGGAGGAGCTGGCTGGAGATGAATCACAGCTCCCGGACTTCTGGCGCCCGCTAAGGGACTGCGCTATTTACTTCTTTCCGTCCACCGAACAGGACAGGTGAGGAGGATGGAGCAAAGCAAAGGAAGAGGAGATAATAAGGAACTAATGGGAAAGGGGAGGGGGGGAGAAGCTTAACACAAAAGAACTAGAAGAAACACGTACTCACCAAGAGATTTTGCATCATAGAAAGTTCTAGAAAACAGGACCACTGTCACTTCGTGACTACAGTTCTTCTCCTAGGCATGAGGGGAGAAAAAAGAAGGTTCGAGTTTACTCCAGATCAGTGGTTCTCAACCTTCCTAATGCCGCGACCCTTTAAGACAGCTCCTCATGTGCTGGTGACCCCCAACCATAAAATGATTTCCGTGGCTACTTCATCACTGTCATTTTGCTACTGTTATGAACTGTCATGTAAATATCTGATAGGGAGGATGTATTTTCATTGTTACTAATTGAACATAATTAAAGCATAGTGATTAATCACAAAAACAATATGGAATTATATATTGTGAAATATTTCTTTCTAATGACAAAGAAATGAAATTTTGTCTCGAATCGTGGTGTAGCATGGGTAACAGTCTTCCTAGGACAACAGTAAACTACATGGCTACACTTTGCTACACCGAGGAGCGGTGTGTGGGTTCCTAAGACCATGGGAAATAGGTGTTTTCCAATAGTCTTAGGCGACCCCTGTGAAAAGGTCATTGGACCCCAAAGGGGTCGCGACCCACAGGTTGAGAACCGCTGCTCCAGATCCTTCCACAAGAAGCAGCATCCTCGGTTCCAGGAGGCCCGGTGGGGAGCACCGTCCCAGATAACCTCAGGGAATTGCAGGTCGCACGAGGCAGTGACCAGAGCATGCTGGGCTCGGTCCCGGCTCTGAGACGAACCGCTCCGTGACCTTGGGCAAGCGACCCGCAGTTCCAGGCCTGCGGTGACAGCCTTGCAAACGGCAGGTCGCCAGAAGCAGTATAGGTCCCTTGATTTGGCCTGAAAATAGGCCAGCCCAGTGTCTAAGGATCGTGGTGTTTGTATCTGCGTCAGGGTGGTGGTTGTTGTTTTATTTAAAAATAATTTTTATTGACTTCAGGGAGGAAAGGAGAGGGAGAGAGAGAAACATCCATGATAACAGAGATTCTCTACTGGGTACCAGGGGGGTGGACAGCAGGCACCCTTGTGCTGTTCCTGATCTTAAGGGGGAAAGTTATCAGTCCTTCCACATGGGGTCTGATATTAACTATGGGTTTTTCATAAAGGCTTTTGACAATGTCCAGGTGATGGAAGTAAAATTAAGTCGAGTCTCATCAACTTAAGCTGTAGCGAAGGTACCTCGATGAAACGCAGCTTAATAGAAACAGTGAGGTTTTTCCTTAAATCTGCACCGAGTCACGTTTGCTCGATGAGACTGGGCGCGTAAGAGGAAACGTACCTTCCACTTGGAAAAGAGATCGGCAAGGAAACCGTTCACAGCTTTCTCAAAGTACAGATCCCCTGAAAAGGAACAGGAAGAGGGTGAGGACCACCTGGGATTCCTGCCGACCACTTCCTCCCCCCGCCACGTCGCAGGAAGGGGGCTGGTCCGAGAGAAGGTGGGTCCTGCCATGCCCTCAAACGAGAGCACAGAAGCCAGATACGCAAAAGGGGCTGCAGCCTAGACTTCCTGCGGGGTCAGACCCGGCCATGCGCCTCCCTCGGTAAGAGGCCCTGGCTTCGGGGTAAAATGCGAGATGGAAAAAGCTTTGGCGGCCAAAACCGGTTTGGCTCCGTGGATAGAGCGTCGGCCTGGGGACTGAAAGATCCCCGGTTTGATTCTGGTCAAGGGCATGTATCTTGGTTGCAGGCACATCCCCAGTAGGGAGCGTGCAGGAGGCAGCTGATCGATGTCTCTCTCTCATCGATGTTTCTAACTCTCTATCCCTTTCCCTTCCTCTCTTGTAAAAAATCAATAAAATATATTTTTTAAAAGAAAGAAAAAGCTTTGGCAACTGGCAAACTTGGCGGGTCTTCAAAGTGAGGGAACCGTCTAATGCCCCAGCACGATCGTTTTCAGAGTGAGGCTGGCAGTGCGTTAGAAGACGATCAGGTTGGTCTCTGGGCCTTTGCTAAATTGCCATTTCCGGTTCCTGCTGTTTTTGGGTAATTTTTTGATGACCCGCAGCAAAAAAATTAAAAAAAAGAAATTGACAATTTTCTCAAGCACAAATCCAAACTGCGTGCACCGCGAAGCTGGTGTGTTGGACACGGTGCCCACACCGCCTGGCACCTTTACTGCTCTCTCCGCATGGTGTCGTCATCGTAATAAAATGACATTTCCGGGATGAGAGGACGAGAAATGAAAGACAGGCAAAGAAAGCGTGGGTTCCAGAGAGTCTCTCTCTCTCTCTGATTTGGACCCTGCAGCCACAGGACAACTACAGACCGACTGCGCAGGGCGAGTGCCTGTGCTTTCGTGTATCTTTCTGTTTGCCTCATAACGCTTTGCCACAGGTCACATCCTTCAGCGTGTGGAAAACATACCGTCTCCCCAAAAGTAAGACATCCCCGAAAATAAGACCTACTTCCAGTTTTGCCTCTCGCTGTCATATAAGGACTCCCCAATAATAAGGCCTCCCCTGAACATAAAGCCTCCCTAGAATAGAAGGCCCCTGAAGCGACAGTCAGGCGTCTGACTCCTGATTTAAAGAGACCTCGCCCTGCCTGAACAGCTCCGGCTGTGCTGCGGCCCATCAGGGAGCTGGTTTGTGATGACAGCGACTACAGGTAATAAATTTCCTTCTTTTTGTTCAGCAATAAATGTGTACCATCTTCTTCTTCATGGAAAAAGAAGACGTCTCCCAAAAATAAGAACTAGCGCATCTTGGGGAGCAAAAATTAATATAAGACGCTGTCTTATTTTCGGGAAACAGAGTATGAACCGGAGGATTTGGAACAATCTCGGGGACAGAGCGTTAGGGGAAGCGGAGGGCTGACGTAAGCGACCACAACCTGGGAGAGAGCAGAAGCTTCTCCCGTTAGCAGTGGCGGCCAGCACTGAGGGACAGTACCATAAATATCAAAATCCCACATCTCACAGCTCATCTGGATAAATATGTAAACCATGGCCGACGTGGAGCGGAACACCACCTGAAAGGAACGAGAGCAGGACTGCGTTAGAGAAAGGCAGCGACGGGCCGTGCAGCTCACCGTTCCTGGGGAACCGGCGGTTTTCAGCAGAGACACCCGGGGATGCAGCCACCGGCCCTGAGACCCGCTTCCGGGCCTCTGCGGATCTGTCTCTCGTGAACAAACACGTCACGTAAATGGAATCGTCCAATCGGTGGCCTTTTCTAACTGGTTGCTCTCACTCAGCGTAATGTTTTCCAGGTTCGGCATGAATCATCACTTTATTCATCTATTTATTTTTTAATCCTCACCAGAGGATGCTGTTTTATTGATTTTTTTTAGAGAGCAGAAGAGAGAGAGGGAGAGACAGAGAGAAATATCGATGTGAGAGAAACACATCGATGAGTTGCCTCCTGCAGGAGCCCTGACCAAGGCCCTGCAACTGAGGTACGTGCTCTTGACTGGGATCGAACCTGGGACCCTTTGGTCTGCAGGCTGACGCTCCGTCCACTGAACCTAGAGCCAAACCGGCCAGGGCTCGTTCTTTTTTATTGACTGACCTTCGATGGTATGGCTGTGCCATACTGTGTTTACCTACTCATCAGCGGATGGGCATTCTGCTTGGTTCCGCTTTGGGCTACAGCAGCGGTTCTCAACCTGTGGGTCGCGACCCCTTTGGGGGTCGAATGACCCTTTCACAGGGGTCGCCTAAGACCATCGGAAAATGCAGATATTGACATCACGAGGCATAACAGTAGCAAAATTTCATGGTTGGGGGTCACCACCCCATGAGGAACTGTATGCAAGGGTCTGGGCCTTAGGAAGGTTGAGAACCACTGGGCTACAGGAATAATCCCGCTACAAACATTGGTATGCACGTTTTTGTGTGAACACGTATTTTCAATTCTGTCAGGCATGATGTACCTACGAGTGGAATGGCTGGGTCATTTGGGGATTCCTCATTTAACCGTTGAAAGGAACCCCCACATTGTTCCGCAGTGGCTGCACCCTGTCACGGGCCCCCGGGGAGTGTCTGCAGGTGCTAATTTCTCCACATTCTCGCTAACACCTGCCATCTTCCTCTTTCTCACACTGTCCCAGGGAGTGTGAGGTGGTATATCTCAGTGAGGCTTTGATTGACATTTCCCCAATGACTGCTGATGTAGAGCATCTTCCCACGTGTTTATTGGCCAATCGGGCTGTTTGTCTTCCTTTTTTAGAGTGAATTAATCATTTACTATATCTGGATCTCTTTCAAAGACACTGGGAAAAATTCTAGTTAATGTCGATTATAACTTTTTCTATCACATTTTAATATTTATGTAGAAATATAGCCACATTAATGTGGCCATTCTTCATTGAGAATTGGGGGGTGTTTTTTATTATTTTATTATTAAAAGTTTCAAACATACAAAAAAGTTTTTTTTTTTTAACGGCCCTAACTGGTTTGGCTCAGTGGACAGAGCGTCGGCCTGAGGACTGAAAGGTCCCAGGTTCGATTCCGGTCAAGGGCATGTACCTTGGTTGAGGGCACATCCCCAGTCGGGGGTGTGCAGGAGGCAGCTGATCAATGCTTCTAACTCTCTATCCCTCTCCCTTCCTCTCTCTAAAAAAATCAATAAAATATATAAAATAATAAAATAAATAAATAAAACTCATACAGCAACCCCCCACATACCCACCACCCACATCCTATCCTGAACATGCCACCGACCCCCATCTCGCCATGGCCCCCCATCTTATCAATCCACCTTCCTTTTTCTCTATAAACATAACTTCCAGGCACTAATACTCCTCTCTTTCTGATGTTTGCTACTTCTACACATTTGGAGGCTGGAAAACCAGGCACTTGATCGGGTGAGAAAATTTACCTGTCCTCACAGGGCCTGGTGCCATTCACGATCAAGTGTTTGCTTGTTTCTCTGCTTTTGTTTCTTATTTCAGGACTCAGACATCACCAGATGGGGAAACGAAACCAAAAAAAAAAAAAAAAAAGGCATTTTCTCCATCTTACCCTGGTATCTTCACTGATATAACCACACATGACCTTCTCATTCTTGACCCACAGCTCCCCAGCCTGTGCCCTGAAAGGAGAAACACACGTTATTTCAGGTCTTACATGAACCACGAAGACGCAGAGATGACTTCCGGCAGCTCACTCTGCCCTGTTGCTTCTACCCAAATGACCTGGCCCAGTGCAGACTTCCAGAGACAGCGCCGTGGACAGATGACACCACGTGAAGACTTCCTAGAGCATGCTGTCTCTTTTTAAATATGTTTTTACTGATTTCAGAGAGGAAGGGAGAGGGGGAGAGAAAGATGGAAACATCAATGTTGAGAGAGAATCATTGATGGGTTGCCTCCTGCAAGCCACACTCTGGGGATCGAGCCCTTGAACCTGGGACCCTTCAGTCTTGAGGCTGACGCACTCTCCACTGAGCAAATGGGCTTAGGGCAGGGACTCTTCCTCTGAGCATCCACAGACAGCAGGTGGGTCTAAGAAAAGGGGTACGGGGAAGCCAGGAACCCTCTGAAGTGATGCAAATTTTTTTTGGGGGGCAGAGTTTGCAGCTTTGTCAAACCTTAAAAGGGTTCATGTCACAAAGAACAATAAGAAGCACTGAGGAGCCGTTCTGCTAATCCCGGTCTCGACAACAAAATCCACTTTCACATCGGGATTAGGAGGCTGGCAGTCAGAAGGCAGCAGGGACAGAGGCCCTATTCAATGGACTTCATTCTAGGGAATAATTTTCATGGCAACTTGTTATAGTGTTTTGGGGGGCTGGTTGTTTTCTCCTCGGCAACTTAAGGTTGTAAAATGGAGAGTACAGCCGAAACCGGTTTGGCTCAGTGGATAGAGCGTTGGCCTGTGGACTGAAGGGTCCCAGGTTCGATTCTGGTCAAGGGCATGTATCTTGGTTTTGGGAACATCCCCAGTAGGGGATGTGCAAGAGGTGGTTGATCGATGTCTCTCTCTCATCGATGTTTCTAACTCTCTATCTCTCTCCCTTCCTCTCTGCAAAAAATCAATAAAAATGTATTTTAAAAAAAAAAGGAGAGTACAGTGAAAGAACATGGCCATTAGAACTGACCAGCCCGGAGGGCAACCAATCGATGTTTCTGTCCCACATCAATGGTTCTCTCTCTCTCAAAAAAAAAAAAAAATCAGTGGAAAATATCCTCAGGTCTTAGGAGTCAAAACAAACCAAGACAGCCCAGCCTGTGTGCTCAGTGGCTGAGCATCCATTGTATGGCTAAATCATAAAACATCCCTTTTTGGGAAAAATAATTCCTTCATCTTTTTTATTTTCTTTCCTTCCACTTAAGTAGTTCATATTAATCAAATAACCCTAGTTGCTGGTATAAATGTTCTTTTCAAAATGATTCTGGCTAATGAAAGTAGAAAGAATGACTGAATTAGAAAACTACCATCTTACAACAATTGTCAATAGATAAAACCATTAGGTAAAAAGTTGATGGGGAACGTCAGACTGTATCACCTGTCCATCTTAGCATCATTCAGTGAGCCAATCGGATGCGAATATGTTTGTATCTGTGCAACAAATTCCAGGAAAGACACAGTGTCCTCTCAGAAAAAGGATTTACATATGTCACTATACACATCTTTGTACCAACAGCTTTACTATGTAGAAGTATGCTTTTTTAATTTAAAGGCGGGGGGGAGGGGTCTCTTCTTAATAAACTGAAATATAGAAATAACTTTAATAAATCAAGAGTAATTCAATACAGTTAAAAAGGCAGAACTAGCCCTAGCCAGTTTGGCTCAGTGAATAGAGGATTGGCCTGCAGACTGAAGGGTCCCGGGTGTGATTCCGGTCAAAAGCACAGGCCTGGATTGTGGGCTCAGTCCCTAGTGGGAGGCGTGCAGGAGGCAGCCGATCCATGATTCTCTCTCATCATTAATGTTTCTGTCTCTCCCTCCCTCTCTCTTCCTCTCTGAAATCAATAAAAATATGTATTTAATAAAAAAAAAAGGAAGAAGAAAGTTTGATTAAGTATATTCATCTAAGGCTTTTTCCAGTTCTGAAGTTATGAGTCTAGACCTCCTTTGTTACAGAACCCCAGGTGGCTTCAGCAACTGCTAGGACTCTGGTGCATTTCGGGGTTTTCTGGTTTGTTTTAGCCAGAAGAGAATCGAACATTTTAAACGATTGTGCATTTTATCACAGGGACATCCGTATGTCTCGGATGCTGTTTGCAACCCCCTCGCTGTATTACAACAGACTCCTACTGACTAGCGGGTAAGCCAAGAGTCATGTAATAGCTACCTGATGCCAGCAAATTCCACCTTCTGAGTGATGTAGGCGCATGTGCTGACCTAAGGGAAGAGAGAGAGAGAGATTTAACAATACATCAAGGCCTTGAAAGGCCATAAAGAAAGGCTCCTGGCTGTCTAATCGCTCCTAACAACCCAAAGTTCAATTAACACGGGAGTAATAAGCTTTATAGGAAAGCCTGCTGGGGCAGGTTTAACAGTAGGGTCTTCAGAGTTTGGCAAGGATAGCCCTAACCGGTTTGGCTCAGTGGATAGAGCGTCGGCCTGAGGACTCAAGGGTCCCGGGTTGGATTCCGGGCAAGGGCATGTACCTTGGTTGCGGGCACATACCCAGTAGGGAGTGTGCAGGAGGCAGCTGATGGATGTTTCTCTCTTATCGATGTTTCTAACTCTCTATCCCTCTCCCTTCCACTCTGTTAAAAAAAATCAATAAAATATATTAAAAAAAAAAAGTTTGGCAAGTAGAGACAATCATAAAGACCAGGTGGATAAGTAGCCAGCTGCGCTGATATACTTAGGTCACATTTGTATGCATACCTAAATTTACATACTCACTTAAACACGGAACATTTCGTTCTCGTGGGAGCTCTTATTTCGGGAAATAGAACCCTCCTTCTATCACTGAAAATGAGCAAAGAGCCCCAGCCAGTTTGGTTCAGTTCCATCCCGGTCAAGGGCACGTACCTTGGTTGCATACTCGATCCCTAGCTCTGAATGGGGCATGGGCAGGAGGCAACCAATCGATGTGTCTCTCTCACATGGATGTTTCTCTCTCTGTGTCTCTCCCCTCCCTTCCACTTTCTCTGAAAAAAAAAAATCAATGAAAAAATATCCTCAGGTGAGGATGAACCAAAAAATAAAAATAAAATAAAAAATGAGCCAAGCCGAGACCGGTGTGGCTCAGTGGATAGAGCGTCGGCTTGCGGACTGAAAGGTCCCGGGTTCAATTCCAGTTGGGGGCATGTACCTTGCTTGCGGGCACATCTCCACAGTGGGGCGTGCAGGAGGCAGCTGATCGATGTCTCTCTCTCATCGATGTTTCTGACTTTCTATCTCTCTCCCTTCCTCTCTGTAAAAAATCAATAAAATACATTAAAAAAAAAATGAGCCAAGATTTTTTTTCCCTGAAATAGGCACTGCCTGGAAATTCTACCTATAATTTGTTGTTTCATAATACTAAAAAGAAAAAAAAAAATCCAATAAGGAGCCGAAACCGGTTTGGCTCAGTGGATAGAGCGTCAGCCTGCGGACTGAAAGGTCCCAGGTTTGATTCCGGTCAAGGGCATGTACTTGGGTTGCGGGTGCAACCCCAGTGGAGGATGTGCAGGAGGCGGCTGATTGATGTTTCTAGCTCTCTATCCCTCCCCCTTCCTCTCTGTAAAAAATCAATTTTAAAAGAAAAATCCAATACGGAGAATTTTCAGCAGCGGCTCACAATGTGGATGAGCTCATCCTGTGAAGGGGGATGCAAATCACAGCTAAAATACGGAAAACGGGAGGTGCGGCAAAGCAGTCTCACCGGAAGCAGTCAGGTGGGGATGGCAGCTCCGTGCTGACAGCCTCCCGGTCCTGGCCAGTCCCTAACGCTCCCTCTCAGTGTCACGCCTGTCAGTCAGCGGTAATAAGTGCCTGTCCACCAGGAGGACGTGCGAGGTGCAAAGGAAATCAATCTGACATTTGGAAAGAAAACTCGATTTCGATTCAAATGTCAAAGAATTTTCCATTCAAACCAAAAGTGCCAAGTAAAAATCCCCCGGTAACAGACAAGCAAAACGAAGCTAAAAAGGAAAAGAATAGCCCTAACCGGTTTGGCTCAGAGGACAGAGCATCAGCCTGCGGACTGAAGGGTCCCAGGTTTGATTCCGGTCAAGGGCATGGACCTTGGTTGCGGGCACATCCCCAGGAGGGGGCGTGCAGGAGGCAGCTGATCGATGTCTTTCTCATCGATGTTTCTAACTCGCTATCCCTCTCCCTTCCTCTCTGTAAAAAAAATCAATAAAATATATTAAAAAAAGGAAAAGAACAATGAAAAAAAGCCCTGGCTGGTGTGGCTCAATTGGCTGGAGTCTCTTCCCAGCACGGGAAGGTCTCGGGTTCGATTCCCAGAAGAAAAACAAAACAAAACACTCTGAATAAAGTAATGGAGAAAAAATGTTCCCAATCATCATCTGTGATGCTGCAATTTCAAATGACTGTAAGCTCTTCTCCCTTCCTGGATCCTCTCATCTCCATGAGAACACGGATTATTAATAAACTATAACAAGGCACAGACTTTAAAAAAGAAAAAAAATCACATCTTACCAGACTTTTCTTTAGTCTCCACATATCCCCACGGCCAATATACTGATCCTTAAAGGTCAACTCCACTAGGTCCAGGGTCACATCCTGAAAAAGACAATCAAACCCATCCCTCTGCATCGCTCTGCCTCACTTCACTGGCAAATGAGGGTGATGAATGCCCGGTCACGTGGAGACAGCTTTTGGCAAAAGAGAAACGTCGGCAGGACCATCCATCCCACAGCAGACCCCCAACACGCAGAGTTCATCCTGCCCACAACGGTTTTCGGGAACGGGTGCTGCGTGGGTGACAGAACGCTCTGCCTTTGGAGGCCACCGCCGCCACGCGTGGGTTCGGTTCAAAGAGCGCCGAGCACGAGCGCCGGTTTCAGTCTCTCCCCCTTCCCATTGTCGGTGCTGGGACCCCGCTTACGACACGTCACAGGCTTCCGCGCACATCCCACAGTGCATCGCCTGCGCACTCTCTCATGTTGTTCGAGTCTTAACTCTGACAAATATGACAGCGAGGTGTGTGCTTTATTTCCCTAGATAACGCCAATAGCATCTTCTAGAACATTTTTACCTGTTATAGCATTGTTTCTAGAAGTGCGAGGCTAAAAAGAAAATTTAGCATTTTAATAGAAAATTTTACCTGTAGCTTCACAAACACACACACAGATATCTATACACAAAATCTTTAAAAGGTGGGGGAGCAAAAATATATCTACACATACATGTTTTTTTAAAAGACTCCATCCTTATAGAAAGAGGGGCAAAAAAGGAAGGGGGGTCATTTTAAATGCAACTTACATACTACCTATAATCTAAATAACCTACACGTGCTTTAAACCGGTGTGGCTCCGTGGATAGAGTGTCGGCCTGCCGACTTGAAAGGTCCCAGGTTCGATTAAGGTCAAGGGCATGTACCTTGGTTGTGGGCACATCCAGGAGGGGGCGTGCAGGAGGCAGCTGATCGATGTTTCTCTTATTGATGTTTCTAACTCTCTATCCCTCTCCCTTCCTCTCTGTAAAAAAAAAAAAAATCAATAAAATATATTTATTTTTAAAAAATAATAAAATAAATAAATAACCTACACGTGACTGCCTATTTCTAACACAGTACCTCATTATTTCCTGAGAGGCCCAGTCTTGAGGAAGGGTGCTAACCCTCTCTGAAATATATTCCAGTCTGGAGCAAAGGCATACCTTAGGGTCTACGGCATTCACATAGACGTCTTGGTAAGGTCTCAGACGAAACACCTGGGTCACGGTCTGGTCCACGCTGATAGTTTCTGACACAGAGAAGAAATCGAAGAATACAATCTGAGATAAAGCAGGTGCCTATATTCCCGTCTATAAATACTCAGACATTCGAGAAGCAACACGACTGATGCTGTGCCATGGATGAGCCATGTCCTCTGCCTTCCAGGGACTTAAAATTTAGAATCCTCCGCTTTTCAGGTGAACCAAGCAGATAGGGGAAGACCGGAGCCCCAGCAATTAAAAAAATGAGAAAGAAAAAAAGGGACAAGACGCCCAGAGAAAGAGAACATAATTTAAGAAGCAGCATAAAAAAGTTCTAAAAAACAAACACCAACAAAGAAGCTCAAAGAGCTGTGAGAATTAACAAAAAGAGAGAGAAAGTCTCCTGCAGTTTCTGGGGTAGTAAGATATAACAACCTTAGAGAACAGAAATGGCACTTTTCCTTACCTTTCTGTAAATCTTCCTTTAGTGACTTGACTTGCAAGAGCAGCGGGCTGGGGAAAAGCCACAAAAAGAGGCGAAGTTATGAGCAGTAACTAACTAGCTTTCTTCAGGCCACCCCCCACCAAGGCAAGCACACCACGCGGGCCAGATTGTAACCTGTAGCTCAACAAAGTAAGCCTGCACCCACACCCGCACCCAAGGAAATGGGGAAACACTACGGAATTTTTCTCTCTTCTTAAAATCTTTGTGGTTGAAAGTATTATCTAGGTCCTCCCCCGCCCCCAGTAATCTTTTCCAGCCTGCCAGAATTTTTCATAGAATCGTCAATTCAGCTTCAGACACAGAAAGAATGGTCCTGGCCAGTGAGCTCAGTGGTTAGAATGTTGGCCAGCACACCCAAGTGTCGAGGGTTCCATTGCCAGTTAAGGACACATACCTGGCCTAGTTGGGGCTTGTGCAGGAGGCAACCAATCAATGCCCGACACACACTCTCTCTCTCTCTCTCGTTCCTTCTCTCCCCTCCTTCCCTTCCACTCTCTCTCTAAAAATCAATGGAGCCCTAGCTGGTTTGGCTCATTGGATAGAGCATCAGCCTTCAGACTGAGGGGTCCCGGTTTTGGTTCTGATTAAGGACATGTACCTTGGTGGCGGGCACATCCCCAGTAGGAGGTGTGCAGGAGGCAGCTGATGGATGGTTCTCTCTCATTGATGTTTCTAGCTCTCTGTCTCTCTCCCTTCCTCTCTGCAGAAAGATCAATAAAATATGTTGTTGTTTTTTTTAAATCAATGGAAAAAAATGTCCTTGGATGTGGATTAATAAAAAATACAAACAGAGCCCTATCTGGTTTGGCTCAATGGATAGAGCATCAGCCTGTGGAGTGAAGGGTCCCGGGGTGATTCCGGTCAAGAGCACATACCTGGGTTGGGGGCACGATCCCCAGTAGGGGGCGTGCAGGAGGCAGCCGATAGATGATTCTCTCTTATCATTAATGTTTCTATCTCTCTCTCTTCCTCTCTGAAATCAATAAAAATATATTTTAAAATAAAATAAAATAAAAAGTAAGAATGCCCCACTCTTTAAAAGATTATTGGCTCACCGAACCCTCCAGGACGGGAGCATTTTCATCCCAAGGCAAAGAGCTGTCTTGCCCGTCAAGCCCCTTCAACAGAATCTCACCTGGGAACCCCGGCCGGCACTCACCTGTACTCATCGTTGGGGTGAGCAATCTCCACGATGTCTCCAAGCTTGATGTGAGGAAACACTTTGGGGTTCATGACCAGCTCATCATCTGAAAGACGATTCGGCGGTCACAAGCAGGAAACACACACACACACACACACACACACACACACACACACACGGGTGACAGGTGTGGTGCCTGTTCTCACACTGGGTCCTCGCCACTCCCCCTCCCCCCCAGATGGTGTGACAGGACAGTCCCTATATTTATCCAAGATGACCCGAAGATACGGTCTTCATCCGACCCTCACAGTCAATCTTTGGGTCTAGCAGACGTGAGGCTACCACCTCGAATCGGTTCAGGGTAAACAGCTGGTCACAGCACAGCCAGGACGGAGGACTGCCTCGCCCAGGGCCCTTTCTTCCTCAAGCGCACCACCTCCCACCTGTCACTGAATCAAGCCAAATACAAGGGGCTTGATGTGGGGGTTGGGGGGGTGGGCGGGGACTTCAGATACCATTCACATTGGATCCAAAGAGAACCTTAAAATAAAGGGGGACATGCTTTCATGTTTTGTTTGGAAGAGAACTCTTGCAAATACAACATACTCAGAGCAAAAGATGGGAGTGATTTTTTTTTTCCTCTTCTGATATTTCGGGAAAGACCTGGCCTTTAACTAAGCTAAAATCATGACAAATAAGTATATCTACATTTCAAACGTAATCAGACCCGATCAAAATTCAGCCTGGGAACCCAGAGCACTGAGTTAGTCCCAAATTTTATCCTATATATATGTATTTTTTCAAATATATTTTATTGATTTTTTTTTTTACACAGAGAGGAAAGGAGGTAGTTCGAAATATCGATGAGAGAGAAACATCGATCAGCAGCCTCCTGCACACCCCCTACTGGGGATGTGCCCACAACCAAGGTACATGCCCTTGACAGGAATTGAACCTGGGACTTTTCAGTTCGCAGGCTGACGCTCTAGCCACCGAGTCAAACCAGTTTCGGCTATATTTTTTTTATTGTGTTATTTTTTATTGATTTCAGAGAGAGAGGAAGAAACATCTATGTGAGAATCATCGACTGGCTGCCTCCCACAGGCATCCCAACCAGGGGCATCAAGTCTGCCACCTGGGCATGTGCCCAGGTGGGGAATGGAACCAGCAATGCTTCAGTGCGTGAGACAATGCTCAACCAGCGAATACACCGGCCAGGGCTTCTTCAGCATAGTTTCCATTGGCGGTTTTATGCCAAACCCTCTGTTTTATGACAGTTTTATCCGAATGAATCTCCCTGAGCACGCATTCTTTCTGCTCCATGTTATCATTCCCTTTCTGCACGTCTGTCTCGTCAAGCTGAATGCCCCTTAGGGACAAGGGACCTTATCATGCTCATAACCTTTCTAATATGTGGCACAGGTATGCACCCAAGAATGGCTGGATGTGTTGTTATTTATCATCCCACAGGAAACAGGATACAGCACCAGCGACCTTGGCCTGTCGACATGAAAAGGCAGACTTGTACACATCGCATCTACTCCTGCCCAGGGCGGGGCAAAAGTAGGCTTCCGGTTGTCCGTGTGGAAAATAGCAAATATGAATACATAATAATACAAGCATACACTCTGCGTTTCAGTACTCCCAACTGGAAACCTACCTTCACCCCACCCCGCTATATGCTTCCCTCCACCAAAGGGGCTTTGTGTTGGCTGTTCAATGCCACTTCACCGTGTCTGGAGCAGCATCAGCTGCATGCCAAGGAGCACGTCAACCACAGAGGGTGAGTTTTCGCAGGCACTGCTTTAAGGACAGCCAGGCCTGGGATATTCTGGTCACGACAGCGACCATTTATGGAGTTGTACCAACAAGCCTGGTGTCTTGCAAAATACTTGATACACGTCACCTGCCTTGCTCTCCACAACACCTTAGGACAGAGAAACGAGTGTTTTCGCACCCAGCCTACGTGGCTCAGTGGTTGAGCATCAGCCTCTGAACCAGGAGGTCATGACTCGATTCCTGATCAGGGCACAGGCCAGGGTTGCGGGCTTGACCCTCAGTGTGGGGTGTGTGCAGGAGGCAGCCGGTCAATGGTTCTCTCTCATCACTGGTGTTTCTCTCTCTCTCTCTCCCTTCCTCTCTGAAATCAATAAAAACTATCCTAAAAGTTCGTTTTTCCTTTTTGCCAGTCCTTGCCTTTGGAGCACATGCATACTAAAACGCAATTTTAAAACAGCTCGCTGTGTTATTAATTCCAATTGCGGGAGCAAATAAGGTTGTTAAGACAGAAGAGAAAATTATTTATTTAGCAAAAACAAAATCCTATTACTAAGTGTCATCCTCTGCTGCAGATTTATAGACTCAAGTGCTCAGAAAACGACATCCGGGTCCCTGGATATGCAGATCAGATAAGCCAGGGGTCGCGGGGAAAGCCAGAGGCAGAGCTGACGCTCTGGGTTCTGGTTAGCGTGGGCAACACGCTGTATTTCTGCCCCTTATCACATGGCCTCGGAGCCAGGCAAAGCTTCATGCTTGGATCATACCTGTCTCATGCGTGTCTGCTATTTCATCCTCAATGAATGTTAAGTTTCTCTTTTCTGCCAAACCAGTGCAGACTGGCATTTTACGGAACATAGACAATAAAAATGTGTAGTAAAAACTACAAACAAATGAGGGGTGTTAAACTGGCAATATTCACAATGTTCCTTAAAAACCAGAGTGCAGCCTGGCTGGGGTGGCTCAGTGGTTGAGCATTGACCTACAAACCGGTAGGTCACAGTGCCATTCCGGGTCAGCTGGCTGTGGGCTCCATCCCCAGTAGGGGGCGTGAAGGAGGAAGCTGATGACTGATTCTCTCTCATGGCTGTATCTAGCTCTCACTTCCTCCCTCTCTGAAATCAACTAAAAAAATACTTAAAAGGAGTGCTTTTAGAAAAGGCTTGGCCCTAGCCAGTTTGGCTCCGTGGATAAAGCATTGGCCTGTGAACAACAGGGTCCCAGGTTCGATTCTGGTCAAGGGCATGTGCCTTGGTTGCAGGCTTCTCCTGGGCCCAGGCCCTGGTCAGGGCTTGTGTAGGAGGCAACCAAGTCATGTGTTTCTCTCACGTCGATGTTTCTCTCTGTCAATCCCTCTCTCCTCCACTCACCCTAAAAAATCAATGGAAAAATATCCTCGGGTGAGGAATAACAACAACAACAACAACAACAACAACAACAAAGAAAGAGCCCTGGCTGGTGTGGCTCAGTGGATAGTGCATTGGCCTGCAGACTGAAGGGTCCCGGGTTTGATTCTGGTCAAGGGCACATGCCCGGGCTACGGGCTTGATCCCCAGTGGGGCCGTGCAAGAGGTAGCCAATCCATGATTCCCTGCCATCATTGATGTTTCTCTCTCTCTCTCTCTCCCTCTCCTTTTCTCTCTGAAATCAATAAAAATATTTTTAAAAAATCAAGAAAGAGAAGGCCTGTACTCTCTGCTCCCACTGCCCTTCCACGCCTGCATCGTGCTGGCTACTCCCCCCAGACCAGTTGCCTGTCTCCCCTCCACAGTCACACAAGCCGGGGGGTCATTTTCCAGGCACCGGACACCCCAGACCCTCGGCCGACTCACGCAACTCCCCGTCGATACTGACCACTGCCCCCAAAGCCCTTCTTGTGGATGACCAGTTTGTAGACCTTGGTCGTTCTCATCTTGCCGCGGTGGTTTCCTTCAGCGGTTCCAAGCCGGGGGCAGAGAAGTCATCTTGCCTCCCTGCCGTTGAGAAACACAAACACGGCTGTGAGCCTTCCCCTTGCGTCAGTGGCACTTGGACTTGAACCTCGTGCACACCGGCTGCTGGCTGCTGCTCCTCAGCTCAGAGGCGGCACCAAACCTCTGGATGAGAAAAAATAACGCCTCCGAGGACAAGGAGGGATGGGGGACAAGGAGAACCCGAGAATTTGGGGGAACGAGAGGAAATCTGGGCCAGGCTCTCGTCCTGCCTCCAAGAAGAAGACCATCTCTCTATCCCCCTCCTGCAGGGGGGGGAGGACAACTTGGGAGCGGGAAGGGGGCAACTCATTACCTTGTCCCCATCTCCACCAAGAACACTCAAATGAGAAAGCGCTTTTAAAAGGTAAGCACAGCCGAGACCGGTGTGGCTCCGTGGATAGAGCGTCGGCCTGCGGACTGAAGGGTCCCAGGTTCGATTCCGGTTAAAAGGGCATGGACCTTGGTGGCGGGCACATCCCCAGTGGGGGGGGGTGGGGAGGGAAGGCATGCAGGAGGCGGCTGATCGATGTCTCTCTCGGATCCATGTTTCTAATTATCCCTCTCCCTTCCTCTCTGTAAAAAAAAAAAAAAAATCAATAAAATATATTTAAAAAATAAGATAAAATATGCCGAGACCGGTTTGGCTCCGTGGATAGAGCGGTCGGCCTGCGGACTGAAAGGTCCCGGGTTCGATTCCGGTCAAGGGCAATGTACCACCACCTTGGTGGCGGGCACGTACCTTGGTGGCGGGCCACATCCCCAGCTGGGGGCGTGCAGGAGGCGGCCGATGGATGCTTCTCTCGGATGTTTCTGACTCTCTATCCCTCTCCCTTCCTCTTTGTAAAAAAAAATCAATAAAATATATTTTTAAATAAATAAATAAATAAATAAATATAAATAAAATAAAATAAAAGGTAAGCACACTCCTGCCGTGGGAGGGAGGGGGAAGCGTGGGCCGGGGCGACGAAGCTGACTTGGGCCCCAAACCACCCCCAGAGGCTGGGAGGCATCGCCACCGTTCCTGCCTGGCCATGCACGTCTCGGGCAAATAGGAGTGATCCATGGGGAGGAAGGCAAAGGGTTCATTGCCCCCCACCCCCCCCCATTCCCCACCCCCCGAAACAAACTCTCGGCGGAGGATCTCCCCGCCCCAGCAAGCACTCATTTGGCAGCAGCGGAGGCCGCCGCGATTCAGAGAGGTGCAGAGCCCGGGCTGAGGTCACACAGCGGGTGGGCGGGGGTGGGGGTGGGGCCTCCCTCCCTCTGTGGTTCCCCCACCCCCCGGGCCGCTCTGGCCCGGGCCTCCGCTCCTCTCGGTGTCCGCGCGACTTCCGCATCCGGGCCTCCTGGCGGGGAGGGGAGGCGGGGCGTCGCGCGCGGCGGGGGCGGGGCGTCGTGCGGCGGGGGCGGGGCGTCGTGCGGCGGGGGCGGGGCGTCGCGCGCGGCCTCGGGCTCTGGCTGGCTGCCCCGTGCATTTCCCCCGCTTGGCAGGAGACCTCAGCAAGCCCCGCACGGAGGAAACGCCTTGACCTTCTGGTCATTTCTACACAAATAACCAGCCCGAGGTCTTCGTTCCCAACGGAGGGATCCATCCCCCCCCCGCCACGAGGCAAATTCTGCAGAGCCTCCCGGGCGGATGCGGGGGATGTTAACGTTACGGACCCTCCTCGGGGCCTCTCTCCCCGGCGGCTGCTACTGGGAGGGAGGCCGAAAGTCGTTTCGGGGAGAACTTAACGTAAAAAAAATAACCAAGGGCTTAAAGCTCGCGTGACTCCGGGCGATCGCCCCAGCTGGAAAGTACCCCGTCTGGAGGGGCTTTTTTTTTTTTTTAACATATTTTATTGATTTTTCACAGAGAGGAAGGGAGAGGGATAGAGAGTCAGAAACATCGACGAGAGAGAGACATCGATGAGCCGCCTCCTGCACGCCCCACACTGGAGATGTGCCTGCAAGCAAGGTACCTGCCCTTGACCGGAATCGAACCGGGACCTTTCAATCCGCAGGCTGACGCTCTATCCACTGAGCCACACCGGTCTCAGCTGGAGGGGCTTTTGCAAGCCTTTTCTCCCCCAACCCCCCCCCCCCATAACGTGTGTCCTGGTCTGGGTGTGAATAAGAACAGCTGCCATGGCTTTTGCAGACCCCCTGCTAGGTGGCAAGTGCTCTCTCGTGTTTCGGGCACCAGAAAACAGGCTGGTGGGGACACGAAACGCCTCCGAGGAAAGCCAGGACGGACGGACGCAGCCTGACCCCGGGGAGTCCAATGTGGCTCCGAAAAAGGCCCGACCAACGTTTCGCCAGCGTCTTCATGTCACACCCAAGAGGCTCCAAACAGTCTCTCTCCCGACGAGCACATCTGGCCTCGCGTGGGCTGTCCCTGCAACTGGCCAGAGGCTCCTGACACGTGCTGTCTGGTTGACGGTGATATTTCGGGGAAATTCGGGAGGCTGAAAGAAAAAAAAAAAAAAAGCATGGCACCCTGCAAGGAGGCTTGGGAGTTGCAAGACAAGTAAGCTAGCTTCCTTAAGCATCCGCTTTTACTATAGGATTCATTGTCATTTATACACACACACACACAAATACACACACACATGTGTGTATAGGTGTGTGTGTGTATTTAAGGGAAACATATAATCAAGGGAACTGCAACAGTTCCAAAAGTTTTCAGGGACAAAATGTTACACGTTCAAGACTTTTTTCTGTTGCCCATTCAGAGACACACCAAGACACCCCCACCCCCCCAAGCTGTTTTCCATCCTTAGCAGCAATGGCTGATGGGAAGTCCTCCCATCCCCGAGATGGCTGATGGGATTCTTCTCCCTGCTCTCAGGGGAGTTTGATTCCACCGCCTGAGAGCTGTCCAGAGTTGGTATCACATCTTAGAAATGAAAATATCCCACTTTTGAATTCGGCATAAACTCGAGAAACACCTTAATTTTTGAGATTAAAAAAAAAAACTTGTCTAGCCTTAGCTGGTTTGGCTCAGTGGATAGAGCATTGGCATATGGAATGAAGGATCCTGGGTTCGATTCTGCTCAAGGGCATATGCCTGGGTTGCAGGCTCGATCCCCACCCAGTAGGGGGTGAGCAGGAAGCCGCTGATCAATGATTCTCGGTCATCAGTGATGTTTCTATCTCTCCCTCTCCTTTCCTCTTGGAAATCAATAAAAATATATTTTGGGGGAAAAAACAAAACACTTGTCTAAAGCTGGTGACGGTAAGGGGAGGCTGGAGCTCCCGGATTGGGAATCCAGCAGTCTCGGTTCTACAATCATTGTGGTACACCCACCTACAGGATGTACCCCAAAATTCAGTGAGCAAGATCAAGAATATTTTTAGTGCGATATTTTCAAATCAAAATTAATACAAAATTCCATTATGTACAGACTAACCACATTTAAATAAAGATGACATCAGTGAGGGTGCTCTGCTGAGTCGTATTAGAGCCTGAGGCAGGACAAACCAGTAATTCTGGGTTTCTCAGATCTCTTTCCACAGATAAATAGTTGCCTGAGGAAGTGCTTGAGGAAGCAGATTCTGTAAATGTAGGAATATCTTAAAGTGGATTTCTAGTTAATGCATCCCAACAGCATCTATAGTAGCCTATACATGAGCTGTCCGTGAGTATAAAACGGTACATGGACTCCCAGGCTATAAATGATAGGGTTGGCATTGTAATGGGAAAGGGAACCTGGCCCTGGGTGTGTGCCTACGGCCAGCTAGTAGTGAGTGTGTGTATGGGTTCTTGCAGGAACAATTTCACAACAGGCATCCAGGTGGAATTTGGAGTATGTTTATTACCAGGGGGAGGGAGGGGACGGGCAGTGAAATAAGGAAGGGCCTAGATTAGAAGAAGAAGCCCCGGGAGAGAGAGTAGGTAGGGGCATGAATCCAGGCGGAACTGCTTTGGCTCACTAAGAAGTCAGAGATAAGGGTGCCTTCGAGACAGGTTTAGGGGGTTCAGCCTGAATGCAAGTCTCATGGGGTCCCTTAGAGTTTAGAATCCTGCCTGTAAGGGAAAAAGGGTGGCGGGGGGGGAGGGAAAGGCATGACCATGCTCCTGGGATGGAGAGAGCACGCTGGAACCTTTAATTTGAGGGTTTTTAAAGGCTGCAACTTTAGGGAAAGTCTTAGGAAAGAATCTCAATAGAATATCCATCAGTTTTACGGTGATGTGCTAAGATGAGATTTGTTCTCCTAACTTCATCTATCCTCCCATGTAGCTGGCAAATGACACTAATTGGATTTCTGCAACCTATCTCTCCGAGTAGGATGATTTAAGCTATTATATATATAAAATCTTATATTATATATATATATAATTGATTTTTTTACAAAGAGGAAGGGAGATGGATAGAGTTAGAAACATCGATGAGAGAGAAACATCTATCAGCTGCCTCCTGCATGCCCCCTATTGGCATCAGGCATACAACCTGAGCATGTGCCCTGACCAGGAATCAACTGGTGAGCTCCTGGTTCAGGGTTTGATGCTCAACCACTGAGCCACACCAGCCAGGCAAACCATTTACTCTTAAGTGTCCTTGGTTAGAGAAGATACGATTTTTGTGATTTACTAGGTGGCTGTAAATTGCTTGGCCATTTAACTGTTCCCCTCTTCCGCTTGTCCTGGCTTATACCAGCCTGTCTCAGCATCTGGGTTTGGATTTATCTCTAGCTCCAACTAAAGCTGGCAAAACTATTCTCTCCGCCATGTTGGCTGGCTTTAAAGATAACTTGATCAGACAAGGGAAAAATAAAGTCTCCCCCAAACCTGGAAACTGTCCCTTCAACTATCTACTGAGCAGACACCGTTAGGGACCCGGCAAAGAAGGAGGCACAAACTACACCAAAGGTGGGAAAGGACAGATGAGAGTGACTAGAGAGATGAAACGGGGTCAGATCAGCCGGTGTTAAACCTATGAATAAATTAAGCCTCGCAGAGAGGAAGCGGAGAGGTGCTATTTCGATTGAGCCATCCACCTAATTAGGAGGAGGAGGAGGGGAGCGACAGGACCTAAAACACCACTGATCCCAGTTATAAAGAGCTCTAGGGCTGCCGTTAGTGGAAGGCAGGAAGTCCCTAGAACTGCAGCGCCAGGCCAGGAGAAATGGTGGACTGGACCAGGGCATTTTTCAAAGAGAGGCAGACTCTGGACCCTGGCGGGGTGAGGGGGGGCTCAGCAGAAGTAAAAAAAAAAAAAAAGGGCGTGTTCCGCTTTAAGAGCACAGGCCGCAGGGGCGGGGCCTAAAGCGACGTCGGGGGGTCAGCCGAGGGCGGGAGGCCCGCCCCTCGGCGTGCGCGCGCGCACCGTGCGGGGGGGGGGGGCCTAAGCGAGCCCGCATGGCCGCCTCGGGCCCCGGATGAGGAAGTCCGAGGCGGTGGGGGGGGGGGAGAGGGGGGCGGGAAAGGAGGGCGAGGATCATAGAGACGAAGAGGTGGCGGCGGCCGGAGCGCCCCGGGCTCTCGGCACTCGGCCGGCTCAGGTAGACGCGGCGGCGGCGGCGGCGGCGGCGGGGGCGGCGGGGGCGGCGGCGGCCCGGCTGGCGGGGCGAGTGCGGGCCGCGGAGCAGGCCTCAGGGTAAGAGGCGGGCGGGGGCGGGAAGGCTTGGGGCGCCGCCGCCCCGCCCCACTCCACCCTGCGAGGACCTTCCGCCGGGGAGGCGCAGGTGGAGGGGGAGCCCGGCCCCCCCCCCCCAGCTCCCGCGCTCTCTCTCGGGGTCCCGGCGGGGAAGCCGCGCTGCGCTGCGCTGGGGGCGGCGGAACGCCCCGGGGGAGAGGGAGGAGACCCAGGCGCGTCGCGAGGAGGGGGAGGGGGGAAACGGCCTCTCTCCCCCCCCCACCCCCACCCCGAGTCATGGCTCCGACGAGGGGAGAGACGCTCCTCTTCAAGCCTCGCTGCGGCCGGAGAGACCCCCCAACTTCCTTCAAGGCAGAGAGCGACGCCCCGCTTCCCCCGGGGTGCGGGAGGGCGATTCTGCATTTAGATATTTAAGGAAGGTCATCTTTTTAAAAAAATCACCCCTTCTCCTCCTCCTCCTCCTCCTCCTCCTCCTGCACCCCCTACGCCTCCCGTTTGCTCGGCGCCAGCCCCTTCGCGAGGCTCAACTTGCCTGGAAGTGACAGAAGGGACCCCCACCCCGCTACCCCCATTCCCTGGGGAAGGAAGACGGACTTCCCTTCACGCCTTTACTTTTCCCCCCTTCTCCCCCCACGATGTGGATATATAGGGAGGGGACCCCAGAATTGCTGGTGTTGGAAGCCAGCCTGTCTCCCCCCTTTTTCCCCCGATCCTGCCTCTTCCCCTCCCCACCCCCCCCCGCGGTCCCCGGGGTGCAACTGAGCTGCTTCCATTTGCACAGTTGGGCGTCTCGGGGGTGGGGTGGGGGGGAAAGGGAGTTGCAAGCCCCTTGGTCGGCCACTGGCCATCCTTGTGACCTTGACCGATGGCTTCACCTTTGTCACCCCAGCCCATCTGGGGCGGGGGGGTTGGGGTAGACTTGTCCCCCAAGGGCTCCAGGAAGACGGACGGAGTGGTAACCTTTTGGGTCAATTGTTGCTCCGAGCGGTTACTTGCCTTGCTTGTCAAAAGGACACTTAATAGCCTGGGGAAACTGATTTTTTCCCTCTCATCACCCCCCACCCATCCCTTTCCCCAGCGGGGGCCACTCCCCCCCACCTCCACCCCCATCGCAAGTGTTCAACCCACTCTTTTCTCAGGTGAAAGGAGGCTCCCCCCTTTCCTCCTCCTGCCCCTGGGGGTGGGGGAGAGAGGCGCTTCTAATCCCTTTAGATCCTGCTGTCCTCTCCCCCCCCCCACCCCAGTTAACAGACAGGGCCTCCGTTAGAATAATCTGGAAAGTAGGCTTTTTTGGAAGCCAGTCTGCCCTCCAGGAGGTAGGGAGACCTTCTCTTTGTTCCCAGAAGCTGTCCCTCCCTCCCTCCCGGGTAGAGAGGTCCCTCTCCCACTCCCTGCACTTGCTCTGGGGAGAGAAAGCTTCCTTCCAGCCCCGTGTCCCCCCCGTCCCTACCCTCCCCCAGAGAGGGAGAGCCCAACTTGGGTGTCTGGCTCTTCCAAGAAAAATAAACACCTGGGCGAGCCGGACCCTGCTCCGCTGTCTATTTAGGGGAGCACGGCCGGTGGTGGTTTCTTTTCTCTTTGAAAAAGAGAGGTCCCAGGCTTTTATGCCAGAGCCTGCGCCTTGCAGATCAGGAGCGTTTTTCGCTCCTTCCCTCCCCGGGCAGGGACGGGGGCTCCTTTCTGCATGCTAAGTGCGGGGTGCTTTGGAGAGCCCCTGCCCGCTCCGGGGTGGAGAGCTGGGCCCTGGCCCGCGTGTGGCTTCCCTGCCCCGCTTTCGCTCTGCCTGGAGGTCGGGTGGCAAAGCGCCTTCTTCCTCTGGCCCCTTAAGAAGAGGCCGCTTCTCCGAATTCCCTCGTGGATGGGGTTCGCTGCAGTGTCTGATCTGGGGCAGAGGAAGCCCCTTCCTTTCTCAGGGTGCAAGGAAGGTGGGGGGGGGGCTTCTGAGGGCCTGATCCTTGTGGCGTTGGGAATGCCCACTGTTCTTCTTTCCGTTCAGAGCAGCCCCTTCTCGAGTGGAAATGAAGAGAGGGGAGACCTTCAGACTTGGGGTTCCTGGGGCACATGGCTTTCTGTTCTGCTGTTTTCTTTGTGTGATTCCATCTCTCCCCGCACCCCCATTTCTTTCCTACAAACGGTGTACTCCCCGAACTTCTGTTTTGGGGACTGTCCGGACCACTAAGGTAAAAAGTGCCCCTTTGCCAGGTTTTAGCGTCATCAGACGCATGGAGATGGAGCGATGCCACGCTGCCTTTCACCGGCTGCCTTCCCACCACCAGAGCGGCTGGCATTGGGGGGACGGGAATGAACACTGCCAAGCTGCCCAAGGACACCTTAGCGGCTTTCCTCTTTGTTGCAGGGGAAGCGTTCTTAAATTACCTCTCTGTGCTCTTGAGGGGGGCCCTGGGGATTACTCTGAGCTCTCGACCACCATGGTGGAGGCCTTGGGTGTGCTTCGCCGAAACAGTGAAATGGAACCGTTTTATTCAGGGTTAGGGGAGGGTTATGGGTGGCAGGACCTTTGAGGTGGTTCTGTTTCGCTGGTTAATTTTACGTGTGAAAAACTGGCCTGAGGAAGTTAGGGACACACTCCTAGCCTAGCTGCTAGCAAGTGCGTGACAGGATAGGGACCCTGGTCCCCCCACCGGAAAACCATCTAGACTGCACCCAGCGCTGCGTTTGCATTTGAAACAAAAAGATCCGGGCATGTTTGTTCTCAGTTCAAAAGAAGTTCTTTTGCTGGAAGAATTCTACTGCATAATCCCTATAAATATTAGTCATTTTCTTTTCTTTAGGAGAAAATCGATTCTTTAAACAATCTAAATCTTATTTATGTTCATGGTAAAGATGAAGCCAATAGCAGCTGGTAAGAGTTGTTCCTGATTCTCTAGGTTATTTTTTGCTTATACCTCAAATTAGATAATTATCTGGTATCCTTACCTAGTAGGTTGGTGAGCCCTAAATCCCTACCTACATTCTTTCCTCTTTCTTGAAGTTCATTGAACATTTAGTGTAAAAACTTCTATGGTTGAAGTAGAGAGCTGGCATTTGGGGTGATACTAATAAAAGGCATAATACAGTTACACTTACTTATTGCTGTATATTTGGGTCTTGAGAAATAATGTTTAAAAAATTCAACATATGTAATACATACTCATTGTAAAAAAGGGGGAAAGTACAACATATAATGAAGTCATTCATGGTCCATCACCCATCACTGTTTCCATCATCCATTATTCCAGCGCCCATCATTCCGTCATTCTTGGGCTTACATTCCTTCAAACATTTTCTATATGCATATATATTTCCCCTAAGTAAAGGAGTCCTGGTGTTTATATAGTTTGATAATATATTTCAAGCAACTTTCTCTGTAGAACTATATTTCTTTTTTTATATATATTTTATTGATTTTTTTTTTTATACAGAGAGGAAGGGAGAGGGGTAGAGAGTTAGAAACATCAATGAAAGAGAAACATCTATCAGCTGCCTCCTGCACACCCCCTGCTGAGGGTGTGCCTGCAACCAAGGTACATGCCCCTCACTGGAATCGAACCTGGGACCCTTGAGTCTGCAGGCCGACGCTCTATCCACTGAGACAAACCAGTTAGGGCGTATTTCTTTACCATTTTTCGTTGCTCTGTTGTATTCAGAGATTTCACTTTTAAAAACTTGGATGGTAAAATTTGGGTCTTTTCCTGCAGTCTTGTGGCATTACCACTAACTTCATAGATGGCAAAGATTGAGAGAAGAGTTAGTAATGCAAGCTGGTGAGCTGAGAAGAATTGTGTGCTGCTCCTCTAGGCTTGCATCTAAATATTGCTCCGTCTCTGAGCGTTCCAGCCAAGGCACTCAGCTGTTCTCGGTGACTCGGTTGCAAATGCTGCTGAGAAACGGGAGACCCAGAACCGGGCGAGGAGAGAAAGGAGGGATTGTCTTTTGCTTCCACAGCCAATGTGCCTCATTGTTTCACAGATTGGAAATTCTGAGAATTTTGTCTCTACCAAGTAAGAACATCAAGAAGTGATAATGTGGTGTTTGGCTTTTGTAAATGGGGAATTATCTTTTGGTGACCAAAGCATTTGAAATTGAGTTTTGGCCAATGTGAGCTTACAGTGTATACGGAGCCATAAGAAAGGCAGAAGAGACTCTTTTCTCTGAGGAATATTTTGAGCCATTTTATGTGATCACTATTGCCTCTTTGTGACAAAGATTTTTTTTTTTTTTGCATAAGTTTGTGTTCAGAACAAAATCTTGAATTAGGACTGTGGGGGTTGAAAGGAGTGGGGTTTGTTAGAGACACTGCTGGCTTTGAGTCCAGGAAGGCAAGTGGGAGGTCTGCTAAAGTTCAAGTCTGAGCTCTAGGATAACGGGGATGTCATTACAGAGATGCTGGCTTTTTAAAAACAAACACACGCTAACAACTAAGAGCACCCAGTGGATGCAATCATAGGAACGTGATCCACCGGTTTAGGAAACCAAGAGAAAGGCAGAAAGGTCCAGAATGAGAGGACCTGTCCTCTGTCCTTCCTCAGCCCTTCCGTCCAAACAGCACAGGGGAGAGGATGGGATCTTCTGTGCAAGAGGAAGGATTGTCCACGCAGGAGTATGCGCAGTGGGTGCTGCTTCCGGTGGAGGCTCATCTGTGTAAGTGACAGCAGTGGGCTCCCCAGATAATCAAGGTCGGGGTAGAGACAGGGACCAAGGAAACTAGGTTGGAAAGATTGACATTATGTGCTGGGAGTCCCTGAAACCTAGTTATGCTCAGTGAAGAGAAGGTGAGACAGATCCGTAGCCAGCGCTGGAGTTTACGGGTGTGGAATATGTTTGGGGGGGAGCTGGATGTTAGGAAGTGGGGAAGAGAAATGGCTGGCTTTCTAAACATCCCTTCTTTCCATGTGCATTTGGGCCAAAGGGATGCCCCCTCAGTATCTCCAGGAAATCCTTGTAACAAACTTGGAGTTGCCAAATATTTCTCCTCTTTCCCCTCCTTGTTTAGAGTTAGGGAAAGCATCAAGAACGAAAGCATGCAGTATCTTATTTGGTTAATCAGTTTCTACGCTGGTCAGGTCACAGTGGATTTTGTGGAAACTGCCCACATTATTGGTAGACTAAAATGGAAGACTTCTGATCAGGAAACCCTGGTTGTGAGTGTATCATTTTCTAGCTCTGTGTGAGTACACTTGTGTGTGTGTGTGTGTTGACTACTTTAATGATATTGTGACCTACATAGATATAAATATTATTTCAGCAAATAAGCTATGTTTCCATTACCCAATGCCAAAAATTAAACATTCCATTTCAAGATAACCATGTACTAGGACCTAAGATGTTCTAAGGCCTTCACAGTCACCACTTCTTGAAGTAACTAGGTGTACAGGTTAATAATGCGGATTTTTTTCAATAGATGGAATTACACATATGTTGATACATATGTGTGATTTGGTATGTATGCTGTTTTGTTGTATTAACAGCAAGCTTCAAAACTTCATATGTCGAATTTGCTGAAGGTGTTAACATCATAGATACTTTTACGCTTAAAAATGTCAAATTTCGTGCCAAAAAGAGAGCATTTGCGGGAAGTTATAATTTATTACTTTATGTTGAAGAAAAGTGCTGCTGAATACTTTGGGAAGCTTATGGTGAACATGTTCCATCTCAAGATGCTTGTTGTTTAAATGCTTTAAAAGTGACAATTTCGATGTGAAAGACAAAGAACATCCAGGTCAACCAAAAAAGTTTGAAGACCAACAATGACCAGCATTATTGGATGAAGATGCAGTTCAAACTCAAACACAACTTGCAGAAAGGTTAAACCTTGCTCAGCAAACAATTTCCGATCATTTACAAGCAATGGGAGAGATTTTAAAGGAAGGAGGATGGGTGCCACATCAACTGAACGAAAGACAAATGGAAAACCGAAAAGTAATCAGTAAAATGTTGCTTCAGCGGCACAAAAGAAAGTTTTTTTAATCCAATTGTGACTGGCGATGAAAAGTGCATTTATTTTGAGAATCCCAAACGCACAAAATCTTGGGTTGATCCAGGCCAACCATCAACATCGACTGCAAGGCCAAATTGCTTCGTAAAGAAGACAATGCTCTGTGTTTGGTGGGATCAGGAAGGTGTGTTATGTTATGAGCTTCTGAAACCAGGTAAAACCATTAATACTGATTGCTATTGACAATAAATAATCAATTTGAACCATGCTTTGATCGTGAAACGACTAGAATGTTCCAGAAGACACAGCAAAGTAATTTTGCTTCATGATAACGCACCATCACACACTTCAAAACCAGTTAAAGACACATTAAAAGATCTTGCCTGGGAAACATGAACCCACCCACTGTATTCACCAGACCTTGCTCCTTCAGATGACCACTTGTTCCGATCGATGGCACACGCACTTTCTGAGCAGCACTTCAAAACGTACAAATAAGTAGAAAATTGGGTCTCTGAATGGTTTGCCTCAAAACAAGAGAAGGTCTATTGGGACGGTATTCACAGATCACCTGAAAGATGGGGGAAATGTGTAGCTAGCAATGGACATTACTGTGAATAAAGCACTTTTGATGTTTCTCTTGAAATTATGTTTTCTTTGATTACAAAATCCACATTATTAACTGGTACACCTAGTAATATTGTAGGCAGATCATTTTTAACCTCTTCACGCGTGGTTTAAAAATCATATTAGGAAGATGATAGCTGCCCTACTTAGCTCACAGAGTTATTGTGAGAATTGAGTGGTGACTGTGAAGGTACTTAGAAAATCTCAAGATGCTGAATGAAAGTCAGGAAGGAATCTGCAAAAGAGCTGGTTTCGTAGTGTCTCGTGCCAGCCTGGGTAGGTACAGCTCATGTGTTTGGTAAGCAAGGAAGGAACAGAGTTTCATTTTTTCTGTATCTTCTTTCAGAAAGTACGGTGTGTCCCCAAAATATGTATATACACTTAACAGCTGATAGCTCAATTGATGTTTCTTTTCATATTTAACCCGTTGGGATTAATAATTATTCAAAGCGTGTGTACGTTTTTTGGGACACCCTGTACCTTAATAAAGAAAAGCCAGTGCTTGCTTCAGCAGCACATACACTAAAATTGGAACGAAACAGAGAAGATTAGCATGGCCCCTGCACAAGGATGACACACAAATTCGTGAAGCGTTCCATATTTTGGGGGGCGGGGGGGAGCCAGTGATTCATATTCTACAGAATCCTTCAGTATATATTCATTCAGCAAATATTTACTGAGTGCCTACTCTTTGTCAAGTATGTATTCCAAGCAGTGGGGATATAGTAGTGAACAAAATGAACAGAGTTCATGCCTTTAAAACAAAGTACAAAACTTTTGATTCTTTTTTTTTAAAATATATTTTTTTAATTCAGAGAGGGAGGGAGGGAAGGAGGGAGATCAAAACATCAGTGATAAGAGAGCATCATTGATTGGCTGCCTCCTGCACGCCCACAACAAGGCATGTTCCCTGACTGGGAATTAAAACCAGGACTGCCTGGTTCATAAGGTCGATGCTCAACCACTGAGACACACCAGCCAGGCCTGTTTTGATCTTTTAATTTATATTTGTTTTCCACAAATTCAGTCTATTAAGGACAATTTTTTTTTATGCCAGATAATGCTAGCATTTGAGTGAGAATTGATTGTCCTTATTTTTGCCAGTTTGAGCTGAGACAGCTTTCTTCAACCCTGCAAAGTTTTAAACTTTTATCCCTTCCTTTGGTTTGTGTCAGGGTGAACCGTTTGATGTAAGACTTGACTTCCATAATCTCCACCTGCCCTAATGCTGTCATCCGGAATAGAGACTCAGCCAGTTCCACTTGATTCCTCCATGGCTGCCGTGGTACAGGAATTATACTCTGAACTCCCAGTAAGTGTCTCCAAAGAGCTTCATGCTGACCCTGAGCCACGTGTGATTCCCGATGTAAAACCTGGAGCCTCAAGCTCGCTCATAAGTCAGAGTAGGGCAGTGCCCTCGGAGCTGCAGAGGACTCATGCGGAAAGTTGTGAAGAAACCTCTGAGACCTTGGATCATGGGGGAGAGCCTGGGCGGTGTGGGCTGGTGGACTCCACAACAGCAGGTTCTGTGGCTTCTGGAATCTTGGGTAGGAAAGAAAAAACCAAGAGCATGGACCTAAAGGTCTTCAGAGATCGAGGGGACCAGGTGGAAATTATAAGAGACCCCTGTAAGGGAGCAAAGGAAGACCCCTGTCAACATTCCACAGCCTCTGAAGAAAAGATCAGCCCAAGTCAGGTAAGAAATGAGATCTTGATTCTGATGAGTTGAGTATGAATGACAGTTTTCCAGAGTCAACACTTCACAGGCTGAAGTGTAGGTGCTGACAGGTAGCTTATGATTTATTCTGGAAACATTTCTAAAATGTTGACCTTGGTGTTAACTTTTTTGGATGATCTTTTAAGATGTTAGACCCTTGAAGAGAGGAAGTGCTTATTTAATGAAAAAATGTCACTTCTCTGAAGCAGCTATTGTATATAAAATATTGAGTCTCTTTGTAATAGTCATATTTCTGCATATAATATTAGGAAATTATGTGTACTTATCCCTTAAGTTAGGGTATCATCCTGTTAGGGATAGCATTGTGGAGTAAGATGTCACAGAGATATCTTTGAAGGAGGCTGTTGCCTCCTGCATGTGCCCTTGGTACATGCCCTTGACTGGAATTGAACCTGGGGACCATTCAGTCCACAGGCTGACGCTCTATCCACTGAGCCAAACCATCCAGGGACTCTATTCCTTTTTAAAACCATCTCTTTTTTTTTCTTCCAACTCCACCATAGGTAAATAGAGTGGAACCTCGATTCTTAAACTTAATTTGTTCCAGAAGGCTGTTCAAGAAGCAATTTGTTCAAAAACCGAATCATTTTTCCCCATTAGAAATGACGTAAATAATTCAATTAATCCGTTCCAGACCCCCAAATGCTTCCTTGTTTTAACCTTTCACAATTTCCTGTGATTGTTGTCTTGTGAGCACTTTCACCCCTTCATAGCATCAGCATTCTCGATAGCCTCTTTATGTTTTAAAATGGTGCTAATCATTGATTTCGCCATGCCATACTTGGTAGCCAGATCTATCATACTTTGCAATTATTTCTTTTTTAAGCTCTATCGTTCTCACAACTTTCCTTTTCACATTGCTCCTATCACTAACTTTCTTAGGACCCATGGTGACCTATTGCACATACCCTAATATATAAAAAGCCAGGAGCCATCATGACTGAAACAACTAGACAGACAACTGAACACGGGCTGCATGGGGTGACAAGGCTGCAAGGGGGGTTAGTAAAGGACAACCAAATGACTGAACAGCAGGCTGTGTGAGGTGACCAGGCTGGCCGGGGGGCAGTTGGGGACAGTCAGGCCGGCAGGTGGTTTGGGATGATCAAGCTGGCAGGGGGGACAGTTAGGGATGATCAGGCAAGCAGGCAGGCAAGCAGTCCCAGATTGTGAGAGCGATGTCCTGGGATCAGGCCTAAACAGGCAGTTGGATATCCCCTGCGGGGTCCCAGATTAGAGAGGGTGCAGGCTGGGCTGAGGGAAACAACCCACCCCATGCACGAATTTCGTGCACCGGGCCTGTAGTTTAATAATAAGCAACAACAAATGCAAAAAAAAAAATGCCCACAAAAATATTCACAGCACAATTTTTTGAGATGTTGACATCATAAGGTTTAGTGGTAAACTGACTCATACTCATATATTTGCTTCTTTGTTTGTCACCTGACAGGCGTGTGACTGAGTATAAAGTATCAGCATGAATGGGTTGTCAGGTTGAGAACCAAAGTTTTGTTCTACAACTAAGACATTTTTTCTGTGAACAACTTGGTCAAGAACCGAATTGTTCGAGATGGGCGACATCTGAGAACTGAGGTTTGACTATACTATGATTAATAGTAATAAATGTAAGATTTTGTACTTGATTTCGTAAATTGAACTCCACAAGTGAAAAAAAAGCAGGTTGTGTTTTGTTTTTGTTGTTTTTTTTAAGAGCAGAAGACCTACAGGTTTTAGCTGGTTATTTAGAATTAACTTTGTGGTATGGCTGCCAACGAGAGCCAGTTTGCTCTTAATATGCATTAACAGAAATGTGTTCCCTGGACTGAGAGATGGTGCTCTGTTGTCTTCTGGCTAGCCTAGAGTGTCACACTCAGCACTCAGATGCGCTCAAGATGCCCCTAAGGTTGGGAGGTTGTGGCGGGGAGAGGGAAAGCAAGAATGTGTCAGTGTTGGGGTTCCTAGCCATAGAGGGTCCTTCCTATCCCCTCCTCATGCTGAACCTGGTGTCAGATGTAGCAGGAGTATAGAAAACCAGGAATGTACTCCTGGATACAAATTGACACTGACGTCACAACCTGACAATACACTATTGGAGGCCGAGTTGCTGGGCGTGTCTTCCATGAAAGGGAAAAATCAAGAGAAGAGAGTGAACCTAGGGAATTTGGAGATGTGAAGCAGAGGTAATTCTGTTGGGCACCGTTAGGCTTAGTGGGAGACCTGGCAGTGATGTCCCCTACTCATTCTCAGGTCATAGGACCCTTTGGAAATGTCAGTGAACGCTGCCGACCTCTCAGAAAAGAAAACAGCGTTTCAGCAGGTTTGCAGAGCCTCAACATCCACGGACCTTGAGATAAGAGCTCTTGCTAGAATGGCAACATACCACAAGCATAGTCAAAGACACTGGCGGATTGGGAGAATGTATTTGCAACACATATCACAGATAAAGGATTTGTATCTCTAATACATAAGTGAAAAACCCAATAGAGGAAAGACGATGATTCACTGTGTGTGTGTGTGTGTGTGTGTGTGTGTGTGCATGCATGTGTGCGCATTGTATTGTACTTAAACACATGAAGAGCTGGTCAAACCCACTCATAATCAGAGACTTGTGATTCCGCTTTTGACTTGCAAGAATAGTGAAAACGAAAAATTATGACAACATATCTGGTTGGCCAGGCTGTGGAGGAAAGATATTCACACGTTGCCAGTGGGAATGCATAGTGATGTAACATTCAGGAGACTTGGATCACCCCCAACAAAATTCCATGTGCCCTGACCTGTTGACCTAGCATTGTTATTTCTGTGTATCTGCCCTGAAGTACACCTTCGGCAATGTAAAATGTGTATCCACAAGGTTATTCTTTGAAGCATTACTTATTCCTGAAAAATGTTGTTAGCATATGCCTGGGTTGAATAAGTTGTAATAGCTTTGGTTCCAGGATACAAGACTTTAGTCATACTCAGTACAGACGCAGAAAAATTCCTGAATTGTCTGTGAGCTATAATACAAAGCTCTTTGAAAGTACCTGGACAGGGGACATCAAATAAGGAAACACAATGGCTGTTGATCACTTGTAGCATGCTGTGCTGTTGGAAAATTTGTATTTTAATGGCATATGTGTAAGAGAATCAACATTGTACAATTTTTATGACTTAAGTGAAAGGCTGTTGGACTAGATGCCCATTAAGTTTACTTATTTCTCACCTTAAGAGTCTGTGATTCTAAGGGAAATTTGCAGTGGTGTGAACGAGCTTACTATCTGATGCAAAGGAAATCTTGTTGGAAAGAATTCCTTTTCAGTAAAGGTGAAAAACTCTGAACTTGACACTCTCAGTAGTACAGTTGGTGGCCATAAGCTGTACTCCAAGTCTGCTGGGGCACTGTTGTCCCCACAGCGGTGGCTGGCCCACAGTTCTTATCTCATACTAGAGGCCCGGTGCACGAAATTTGTGCAAGAGCACGAGTCGCTTTTCCTCCCCCCCCCACCCCCGGCTGCCAGCACCGGCTTCCCTATGGCACCCAGGACCTGGGCTTTCCTCGAAGCCCCTGGATGTCCAGTCTAATTAGCATATTATGCCTTTTTATATATATATATAGTTGATTTTCTACAGAGAGAAAGGGAGAGGGAAGATAGTTAGAAACATCGATGAGAGAGAGACATTGATCAGCTGCCTCCTGCACGCCCCCTACTGGGGATGTGCCCACAACCAGGATACATACCCTTGACGGAATCGAACCTGCATATTACGCTTTTATTATTATAGATTAAAAGTGTATGACAAAGAAGTGACCAGAGCACTGGTGCCGTACTGCTGAAGCTTCAGACTGAACTTCCTCCTAATTATTTCAGAGCTCTCTTAGATAACTCATGGTGGGGGGATGCTATTAAATGTCCTGAACTAACGGGACCGGTGTCCTATGTAAAGTCACCAGTTGTTCCTCTGAATTGCGGCAGGTGGAGGAAAACTCCTTTTTAAGTAAGCGCTGTTAGGATGACATAGTTACTGTTCTACAGCTGTTCCTTTCTAAATATGCAAACCCAGGAAAGTAGGGAGACATCTAGAAATACAGAAGTTGCCGTCTTTTCAGTGTACTTTGCTATGAACATCACCCTGAAGTAGGAAATCTCTCCTTTGCTCCATGTTGTGGACCTGTAATTGCATAGTTCAGTGGAGAGGCAGTCCCCTCCGAAGATGGGGGCCACCATCACTGCCCTTCTGCGGCCCTTCCATCTGCCTCTGCCTCCAGCTCAGGAAGCCGGGTTTGGAGGAGCTCAGCAGGGTCTGGTTACCAGCTGAGCTAACGGCTCAGCGATACATCAGGCCCCGGAGCTTGGGACGGCCCTGCTTATACAAGCTGACAGCCTGATGTATAGTAATCTCTCCCCTTAAGTGTTTGTGTGTTTTTCTTGCTCTAAACTAGTCCCATGGGAATGAATGAGAGAATTGTATCCTCCTCTCCCCCCAAACATACAGCCAGTTCTTAACGGGAAATAAGATTACAGACGAACAGTGTAAGAATGGTTTTTAAGACCCTCCTAAAATCTGCCCAAACTTCGGAGAAGTCGCAGAGCTGCGTCGTATTCCAAAGCAGTGGTCAGAGAGATGGTGTGTTGGATGGGCAAGACAAAGAATGTGTTTACTGTCAATCTGAACAAGTTGCGCCACTGCTGATGTTTCTTATGTGCTGTAGTTGATAGAATGCTGCAGACTCTAGCAGCATTTCACTGGAGGTTGGAAGAGGGATCCATGGGAACTGTATCTTAAAAATCTATTCATTCTTGACAGGTTTTGCAGGCAGTGTTAGTATAGTGATGCTCAGATATCGGTATCGAACAAAATCCGCATGGTAGGAAGGAATGTCTAGGATTCTACCTCCTGAAAGTTGGGACAGTGATAAAATATTGAAGGAAATATCGGTCAGTTGCCTCTCCTACACGTCCTGACCTGCCGGGGAGCAAACCCACACCCTGGGTATGTGCCCTGTCCAGGAATCAAACCTGCCGCCTTTCCGTGTATGGGGCAATGCCTCAACCAACTGGCCCACACTGGCCAGGGATGATTCTCAAACTCCTCCACCCCCTTAAACTTTTCACCACTAGTATGAACATCTGTTGATGATGTTGCAGGTAATACTTGGTTGAGATAATTATTACTGTGATTGTTGCCAAATGGTGATTTTTTTATTCTTATCCTTCTACGGTAAGAGCTTTCTCTGCTCCCCATTTATAAATAATGCCGGCATCATGCTATAATTCATACTTTTTGCAAACATGGTAGTGTTGCGCATAATTTATCTGGAAGATCTTTTGTTTTTAAGTTCCTGGTCTGCAAAAGTATACCACACTAACGCTTAACTACAGAATCGAAGACTAGACCTGCTTTCTATATGCCGGTCCATGCTTCTCCTCACCGCTCCGTTTCAGTGATGTTTATTGTTGCCGGCGCTCACTTGTACTTGACATTGTCCATTCGTTTTGTCTGCTCCCCTTTTTGGGTTCTGTTTCCACCACAGAGCTTAAAGCCAAATGGCTATGTGTGTGTGTGTGTGTGTGTGTGTGTGTGTGTGTAAGATTTTTAATTGATTTTTAGAGAGAGAGGAAGAGGGTGGCTGCCCCTCCTGGGCATTGAACCCACAACGCCAGCATATGCTCTCGCCCAGAATCAAACCAGCAATCTATAGGTACATGGGATAGCACCCAACGAACTCCACTACACCGGCCAGGGCTCAAATGGCTTTTACTTGGTATTTTTGGTAAGGTTTTTAAAGTGTTATATAAATTACCAAAAGTTGTAATAGTGATTTTACTGCCTATAGATGTAGGTGAATGCTATGTGGTAGTCTGTGCTTACCAGTTAAATCACCGGGGGAAAAAAAAATTTTTTTTTTATTCTTCGGGCAGGGAAAAAGAAATGATCCAGAAGGAGTTGAGTGTGAGCAGCTATCTTTGTCCTGTCAGTGTCTCCCAGCAGCTGGTCAGTCTAATACAACCTTAACCTCATGGGGCTCCAAGCCATTTGCTACATGCCAACACATTCTGCCACTGCCCCTTCCCAATTTTCTGAGTTCCTTCAGGAAGAAGCTGGTTGTTATTGGTGATGTTTCTCCTTATCCCCTCCTCCCATGTGAAGAGAGATAAAAAATATCCCTTCTACGAAGTTTTGGAAGAAACTTTGAAAAGAAAATTGAGTATGTATTTCAAATGGTTAGGGACTGAGATACAGTACATCAAGTTTCATGATATATTTTTTAATGAAATTAAGATTACATTGCAGCAATTTGTTTCTTGATTCAGAAGGTATTTGTAGAGCTTTGTATGGATCTTTAGGCCAACATTTTAAACCTCTGTTGTCCCGATCTTGGGAAAGTTGGCTGTTCCAGCTCAAATTTTAGAGAAATAGAAATTTTTATTGATTATACTTATTTAAATTTGAGGTTTCCTTTGTGACCACTAGTGAATTTCAGGAGTCGTAAGGAATTCTTCTTCATGAGCTCAGGTATTCAACAGAGCTCTGAGTCCTCCCTGACTGCTGATCTCCTTCCCGCAGGAGGCCCTCCGGATGCCGTCGCGCAAAGAACTGTTATACATGGACCTCCCTGAGGGTTGTCTGAAGATCAAAGGTATTCACTTCTCACAAATCTTCATACTGGAAATAGTCATAAAATTGCAATTTTTTTCTAAAATAGAGAGCACTAACCCCCCATGTACCTCACTCAGTATCAGTGATTACCAGCAGCTCATGGCCAGTCTTGTAGGGAAGCTATTACTCTAGGTATTTCCGCTGAGGTAACTGATCAGTGACTTCTTTAGTATTTAATTATTTAAGTAGTAAGAATAGTCATCTAATGATATAAGCTGTGATATTGTGAATCTGCTTTGTTAATGTTTTAGAATGGAAGCTGCTTACGACTCTGAATTAGTGTAGTCCTTTGTCCTGCTGAGTACATTTAAGTAACTCTTAGGGAAAGGCATTTGTTCCAAATTGCCTGTTTCAGTCAGGTACACTTGTGGCCCTCTATCATGTTCTGCAGAGAACAAAACCGAAGGTTTAGTGCACTAACTTGGCAATTCTTCTTTTGAGTTGGACATTTTTGTTGTTTGTTGCATGATTACTTTGCTCTACCTTCATGAATTTATTTTTTGTGATTACATGCTGATTTGGAATTCTTTCTTTGATACAGAAGGAAATGAACAAATTACAACGGAAATCCTGTCAAAATCTGCTGAACAAGTACAAGATATGAAGGTCAATGGGACTAAGACAGATAATAATGATGGACACAAGAATGGCAATGTGAGTAAAGATCTCTCGGCTGAGTGCAGCGATCATCCGGAAGTAGACAAAATCATGACCAGTGGTGAGGTTTCAGAAACCAGCACATTAGTTTCCCTGGAGCCTTTAAACTTTGCAAAGCCTGGGTTAACAGAAGCAACTCTGAAAGAAAAAGCATGTGAAGAATTAAAAACTTGTTCTTCTTCATTGTCATTATTACCAGGGAACAGTGCCATTTGCAAAGTGGACAATGGGAAGGACGAGTTGTGTAAGTTCAGCCTTGTCTGTGAAGCAGATGACAATCACCACCAGATTGTTGGCCACCATAATGGAAAACATGGTTCTGTACCTGGCAGTTCCAGACCCATGAAGAATGTAGCTGTAGAACCCTTAGGAAAAAATTCTGAAGTTTCATGTTTCAAATCAAGTTTATCTGGTCCAGAATCCAGAACAACAGCCTTAGAAAAATGTAGTTTTGCAGGTGATGGCTTGCTAAAGAGATCTGCTGAAAAGACAGAGAATTCCTGTTTTGATAGCGATGCTCAAAGCAAGAACTTGGCTTCTAGAGAAGAAAATGAAGAACAGTGTTTGAACTTCAGGTCTGAGGGGGAGGAATTCTTTCTTGTTAATGCCAAGCAACCAGAAGATGCTAGTGGTCATTGTTCTGGAGAAAAAAAGACTTTTGCCTCCCCAGAAGAAAATATCCACGATAACTGTTGCCTTCAAGGCAGTATGCATACAGATGGCTCCAGTTCTCTAATGCCCAAGTCTCTTCCTGAAGCCACGTTTAAAAAAAAAGATTCAAATATCACTTTAGACATGCAGGGTAGTGTAACAGACCCTGAGGACCATAGAGAAACTTTTACTAATATAAGCCATCCAGGCAGACACTCTGAAGAAGGCAGTTTTTCCTCTTCGATGCAGATCGAAGAGCCAGGACCGACAACCACTATTGAGCCTGGTATGTTAAGTGAAAAGATTTACAGTAAAGACCCTAACTCCTTAGTCGACACCCAGAGAAATCTGGAAGGTGACACGCAGTTAAATGAAGCATTATATAGTGACTTTATGATTGAAAAGAAAACCCTTGTGAGTTTAACGCCAGAGGAGCAGATAAGTCTTTTAAATGAGGAATCAAAACCCAAGAAAGATGCTGCTCAGCTATTACCATCTCTAGAATTTGGTTGCAGACCTGAGTCAGAAAAATCTGTTCAGCCCTCACAGGACCGTATTCCACATGTAGGTGAACAGAGCATTGCCTGTGAGATGAATGAACTTCCCTCTCCTGATGAACTGGTTCTAGACAAAATAGAAAGTGAATGTGTTTTAAATCAAGTGTCCCTTAATTCTCAAGATCATGCGGCATTGTCCACTGACAAAGAGTTGCCTTTAGCACTAAGCGAGGATTCCCAACAGAGTCATCACTCTCCAGTAGAGGATGGAGCCAGTGTCCTTACTGATATCCACACTATCCCCACGAAGACAAAAAGGAAAGACATCTCTCCACCAAGTGGCGAAACTTGTGGTGCCCTGTCAAACAATTTCACCTTAAATATCAAACCAGGAAGCCTACAAAGAAAAAACGAAATGGCTGATTCAGGAACAGAAGGTCTACATTCCAGACTTCTGTCGAGTAAGAAAGAAGTAGCAGTCTTGCCTCCAGCGGTCTCTATCATGGATTGTCAGAGTGTTCAACCTCAGCATCTCTCTAGCTGCCATTGTGGAGGGGAAAATGCACTAGGAGAGAGCACGTGTTCTGTGTGTGCTGCTCATGAGTCTAGAAGAATCATCCTGGAAGGTGAAAACTCTTTGATAATCAACGATGAAAATGCATTTCAGCACAGCGATCACTGCTCCCCGGGAAGAGAAGACTCCATGGAAAGAAGCATCCATAAAGTGAGTTGTACATCAGAGGGAAGTGAACTTAATGGAGGAGAAACTAAGGACAGCCTTCCAAGAGATAAGATCAAAAACGAGAGGACAGTAGGTATGTTAAATAGTGAAGCTTCCAGCAAAACCATTCATAGCACCAATCACATCCAACCCAGTGAGGAAGGGCTAGAATTAAAGAAACAGAATATACCCAAAGAGACTGTGTTTTATAAATATAGCAACTCTGGTTGTGCCACACAAGAACTAAACCAATCTGTAAACATTCCAAATCCTGAAAAAGGATTGGAGCTGTCTCCTGCTAAGTGCTCCAGTTTTAAAAACATGAATCAAGCAGTTAAAACTCTCGATCAGAAGACAGATGAAGTCCTGGACTACCGGAGTAACCCAGACAGATCAGATGCGTGTAGAAGTGAAGATAAACCAGGTAGTGACCAGAGACAGACTAACACAGGGGAAAGCTGTAACCAAAAGAATCTGCCGTGCAGTTTGGGCAATAACGACTCACTGTCTGGTGGGTGTCGGAAGAAAGGCTATTTGAAAGGAGGCTTTGAAAGGACTTCTAGTTTTCATAAGTCCACAGATGGTATGGTAGACATTGCCTACACAAACTGTGATCATAAGCCTACAGAAGGCATGCTGGACACACTTGGTGGTGTACGGCAAAGTGGACTGACATTAAGTGAAATCTCAAGGAGTACCCTGTCTCAGAGAGGAGACTTGGATGCTGCATTTTTAGGGCAGATTGACCAGGATTCAGAATTTCCAGATGCTACTTCCTCTGCAGTAAAATCTCTTGAAATAAAAAAATCATGTGAAGAGAAAGTTTGCAGATTGTTAAGCGATTGTGAAATGGAAGTGCATCCAGACCCTCGTGCAAATGAGATAGAGTCTATTGCAGATCATGAACCAAATACAAGAATATCGGATAGAGTAAATGTGTCTTTAAATCATATTCATCATGAACAGCAAGTTAAAGAAACATCTCTGCGAGAAACACAAGGAATGAGTGAAAAATCAAGACTAGAAATACATTCTGAGTTTGACAAGGAAAATACCTTTGGAATTTCCTCAGAAGAGTTAGTGTCGTCTAGACACCAAGATGAGAACTCTGTTCCCCCAGAGAACCTGAAATTGTGTCTGTCTGCTCAAGAAACATCAGAAGCTAATATCAAAAGTGAAGAAACTGACCTGAAAAATATTTTTAAACCAAAAGAGGGCGAACTGCTTTGTGAAAACGTAGAGGATTGCACAGCCCTACCTGAGATGAAGGAAGGAGGACCAAGGAATACGAGTTATCCTGGCGGAGAAAACAGCATTGACGCCAGTCTGAAAAGTTTACCTTTGATGGTGGAAACAGGATCTAAAGTGAAAGGGGGAGAAGCCAAAGAACATCCGAGGGGACCACCAGGTCACTTCGCTGTGGGGGAGGAGTCCCACAAGAGGATTACCAGGGAGGATGGTCACGGTGATGGCGGGAGGGAGATGTCTTGGACACACTGTAACCCCCGGAGGACGGATGGTGGCGCTGAAGAACAAAGCCAGAGGGATTTGGACCCCATGTTGCAGAAGGCCGAGGAATGTGAACCTCCAAAAGGAGCACATACGCTACTGGAACAATGTACATCATCTACTGTGTCGCCAAATGAAGTGCAAAGTAAGAAGCAACCGAAGGGTTACAAATGTGAGTACACCAGGCTGAAGGAAGTCCCCCCGGCACAGCTTGCCCGGGGTAACACGAACGCACGGCTCCAGAAGTTGAAAGACCCCCAGGAGGAGAAATTATGTCATTTATTAAAAAAGGACATCGAGTTGTGCATAGGTCCTCGCCTTCATAGTGCCCCCCAGAAATCACAAGACCCCAGCTCTGCTCGGTGTTTCGAAATACACGGTGCCTTTGGGAACACTTCCCATCAGAAAGGAGCGCTTCCCTTAAAGAAGCAGCCGCATCGGGCGTGTAAGAAAGTTTCCTGTCAGGAGCAAGTCCAGCTGGGGAGAAAAATAAGTAAAATCAGGAATTCTGCCTTTTTAAAGAGTTCCCCTGAAACCGCCCCCACCAGAGTGCACAGCTTTCTCAGTTCACCTGCTATGCCTGCACCCACACGCCTGGAACCCGAAACAGTACCTAGCGGGAGCCTCGTTGGGCACATACCAAAGCAGAAGGCCACTCCGTGCCACCTCTTAAGGGGCCTGCCCGTCCGGAAGCCCACCAAAGACTCAGCCTTACTCTGCAAGCTGTCCGCCCTGGCCTCCAGACTGGCCCCGGCCTCCAAGACCCACAGGCTAAGGCATCGGCGCTGCTCCTCGGAACTCCTGCCCACGGCTAAAGGCTACAAGCGGCTCCGATGCAAGAAGCTCCTGGACGGGTTTTCAGACAACATGATGCAGCTGGATCCCTATCTGACAGCTAGTGGGTGGGATCGGAGGCCTAACCACAAACCCTTGACGCTGGACCCGCTCGAAGCCGTCAAAATGAGCTTCGTCGATTTGAGCAACAAGATGCCGTTGCTGCTGTTTGGTTCTGGAATCTTCCCCATATCCTTTCACGTGAAAGCAGGCTCCGAGCGCATGCCCGAGTCCCCCCGGACTTTTCCTGAGCACTGTGCTCCGGCGAGGCTCGCCTTGGGGGAGGTCGCCCCGTGCCCTTCTCAGCCTCCCAAGTGGACCTTTTCCTTCTTCCTGTCCCACGGTTGCCCTGGGAGGGCCACGTTCAGGGAAGACACTGGCCTCCGTGCTCAGGCCCAGGCGCAGGCGCCTCCGCAGCCTCCAGCTCCCCTCCGAGACTACGGAGGCACCGCCATCGTCCAGACCAGAACGGGCTGCTCTGTCCTGGGCCTTCACACACTCCTAGCACTTTGTTCCCCGGGATGTTACCGAATCTGGACGAAAAAACGGACCTTCTCCAGCCACATGCCTACCATGCAGAGGCTCTTCATGACTCAGTTTACACAGGGCTTGAGAGGGTTAAGGTCTCCAGCCTCCATAGCAGACAAGATCTTCTGTTCTCTGCCCTATTCGGTGGGCCGAGTGCTCTCCGTTTGGAGCCAGCATGGGCCTGCTGCCTGCCCCTTCGAAACCTCTGCCCTGCATTCCACTCCCGGCAAGCGACAGCCCGCTCTGGACATCACAAGCAGGTAAAGCGTGCCCTGTTCTTTGTAAGTGCTCCGTCCTGGCTGCCTGCCATCAGGGAGCGGGAGGGCACTGCTGGGGATGCAGAGCTATTGGGAGCTGTGTCTGCCTTCTGTTTCTACCTCGCCCAGTCTCTGCTGAGAAAATGGGGCAGTAATTTAAATGCAGACCCCTGCAATTTCCTGCGGGATCCTTTATTTGGTGCCGTTCTTTGTCCTGTCCCATTCATTCTGCAAACCATCAAGTCCTTTGAATTTCTTTTCTCCTTTTGTCCCTACTTTGAAAAAAACAACATTACGCATTAAGTAGTGACAAATAATGGCTTGTAGCTATAACTTGTTCACAAAGTATTAGATAGCCCGCACCTAATTCAGAGTTTGGTGTGTAAAGGCTACGAAGAAATACCTTTTTAACAGCTTAATTACGTAGGCATCACCAGATCTGGTTTGTGAACCTTTGCATTTCCTTCTGGAACAGAAAGGCTTCCAAGGCTGGCATTTACATACTGTGGTTGTAGAATTCATAGTTTATGTGACCTTGGAAGAGAGTTCTTGTGGTTTGACCACTAGAAAATAATTTCACCGGTATCATTTTACCTTCTAATTGAAAAGTTAGAGCCGAAACCAGTTTGGCTCAGTGGAGAGAGCCTCGGTCTGCGGACTGAAAGGTCCCAAGTTCAATTCTGGTCAAGGGCATGTACCTTGGTTGCGGGCACATCCCCAGTAGGGGGCGTGCAGGAGGCAGCTGATCGATGTTCCTCTTTCATCGATGTTTCTAGCTCTCTGTCCCTCTTCCTTCCTCTCTGTAAAAAATCAGTATATTTTTTTTAAAAAAGAAAGAGAATTAAAAGAAGTTGTAACCCTAAAGATCTGATTTAGATGTAATAGATACATCCTCCTGTTTGTAACTCTTTGAATAAATAGAAACGTTAAACATGTTTTGTGTTGCCCTTATGACTCTTTCCCCACCTTTCTCTTACTGTCCTCTGCTTATTTCTACCTTCTTTCCAACTACGTGAGACAGTAATCTCCCGGTCAGCCTGCCTCCATTCCAGTGGTGAGCACATCAATGAAATGCTCCCGACTGGGAGATGGTCATCTTCCTGAGGGACTGACATTTCTTATCTGTCTCCGCCTCTAATTGAGTGTCATGTGCTAAACCCATAATGACATCAAAACGTTTTCTGTTGTTCCGATGCCCTAACCTGTTGCTCACGTACTTTTGCTTCGCTTCAGCCACACCATGTTACCATATGTGCCTCTTCCGGGCATGGACGCTGCTTACAACCCCAGTGGCAGTCAGATGAGGTAAGTCCAGTGGTGCTGGCACATGAGGACTTGTGGAGTATGTGTGTGTGTGTGTGTGTGTGTGAGAGAGAGAGAGAGACAGACAGAGAGAGAGAGAGAGAGAGAGAGAGTAGCGATGGTGTGGATCAGGCCTGGTGTGATTCTGAGCTTTTGTTTTTCTTCTAAACCAGATTGAATCTTAGATTCAAATGTGTTTTATTATAAGTAGCAACCAAGAATGTGTAATCAGTACAAATAACGCAGGGGCGGGAGTGGGGGAATAAAACCGCTTGGCCAGCTCATTATACTGTAAGTTCCTCTCAAGCTGGTTTGGTCATTTAGCCAGCTTCAGGGCCTGGATGGGCTTGATCTCATCTGCCTGCATTGCATTTGTTTCGTTCACTAAAAGTCTTCTCCCTTCCAAAAAATCTGTTCCTTTTTACATTTTTCCTTATTCATTACTCTTTCCTTATTTTATCGCTCCATACCAATGACATGGATTGACTGCATTCTTGTAAATGTTTGTATACGCACACGGGCCATGTCCAGATGTGACGAGATCAGCTTGAGATGTCATTGCTGGCAAAAGGCTTCAGCCTTAGTCTGGGTGTTAGGTTCAGTGGGCTGAGGTAGAAAGTGAGTCTGATCCTTTTTCTTGTGTTTTTCTCTCGGTGCTGCTAGGCTGGAGCCTCCATTCCCGACCCTGGTACCCAAGTCTCGCTTGGTAACAGACTCGGCGGTCGGCAAGCTTCTGCTGTCGGCCTCTGAGTTCCCGGTCCCCGGATTGGATGAGCTGGATGGTGTGAGCGCAGCGTGCCCCCGTCCGCAGAGCAGCCCTCCAGAAGAGAAGGAGGTGAGTGAGGAGTGCTCGTGGGGTCGGGGGGCAGTGGCACTGGAGGTGGCCATCAATGACTGCAGGTCACGTGATAGGTACACATGGGCCCTGGCTGCCTTTACTGACCACCTTTAACATCAGCTGGGTCTGGAGATGACCGAGACATGAGGTTTTCTGTTTCCACTAAAGGATCCACTGGATCTCTGAATCCACATTGTTTTCTGGATCCTTTTTTTCTTAATGACAGAACTTAACAGTGTTTAGAGAATTAGACCACAGCGCTGCTTCACGCGTTCAGAGAGGATGAGTGAATGATGGCATCTTCAGTTTTGCAGCATCTGCTGTCTCCATCAGACAGTGATATGGCTCTCTTTTAATAATCTGAAATAGGATGGCTGCTGAAAACCCTGGCGGCAGAAGCAGTAGGGGAAGCTTTGTCATAAAGCACTTATTGGAGTCATCTGTAAGTGGCGGCTGTGATATCTTGAGGGTGAAGAAAGGGACTTAATAGTTTTTAACGTATCTTAACAACTTGACACATCTTTCTTTTTAACCCTTAAACATAGGCTGAGCCAGAGAAGAGGCCAAAGAAAGTCTCACAGATTCGCATCCGGAAAACCATTCCTAAGCCAGACCCTAATCTTACCCCCATGGGCCTCCCTCGCCCCAAAAGGTGAGCTCTTTCTCCAGTGCACGTGGCTTCACTCCTTTCGGAAACTGATTGGCATAATGTCATGACCTTTTAATGACCTATACTCTGAGCTATTTTACTCCTAATGATCCAAGAATATCCATGGGCAGTGTGGCCAGAGGGTTCTGGGCAGAGGTATCTTACCACAGTCCTCATCCGTATTGAGCTCACCACGCCAGGCTGGTGCTGCCCCTGTGGGTGCATGCGCTCTCTGTTCGCCCTTCAGTGGTGCTGGGAGGACAACTGTGGTCACCCCAGGCGTAGGTGAGGGTGCTGAGCTTCCTGGGTTAGGAACCTGTGAGGCCATGGTGCCAGGCATGGCACAGGTGGTTTCTGTCTCTCACAGGCCTTCCCGAGCCCACAGCTCAAGCTCACAGCATTCAGTGCACAAAACTAGGAAGGGGCCTAAATGTTAACAAGGAAAGAAGGAAATGTTATATTTTTAGAAAATGCCAGGTCCATGTTGTGGTCTACTTATAGCCTTAAAAGATTTGTTTCCTAAAGATTCATTTTTATAGTTTTAAACTGGGCCAACATGTCATAAACCATTTGGTCATTTTGTTTTATTTATTTTTTGTTAATCTTCACCCAAGATTATTTTTCCATTGATTTTTTAGGGAGAGTAGGAGAAGGAAAGACAGAGAGAAACATCGATGTGAGACAAACACATCGATTGGTTGCCTCCTACGTGAGGCTGGACCAGGGCTCGGGCTATGGAGGAACCTGCAACTGAGGTACCTGCTCCTGACCCAAATTGAACCCAGGACCCTTTGGTCCACAGGCTGACGCTCCACCCACTGAGCCACACCGGCTAGGACTCTAAAGATTCATTTTTTATGACAGAAACTGTTGCTAATCTTATAAAGTGAAGTGGGGAGAAAAAACAGACTCCAAATTATATATTTAGCCTGGATTTTGGAATTATATGTGTCACACGGACACACTATGACAATGGAAACATTTCTTTCTTTTTTTCTTTTTATATATTTTTTATTGATTTTTTACAGAGAGGAAGGGAGGGAGAGAGATAGAGAGTTAGAAACATCGATGAGAGAGAAACATCGATCAACAGCCTCCTGCATACTTCCTACTGGGGATGTGCCAGCAACCAAGGTACATGCCCTTGACCAGAATTGAACTTGAGTCCACAGTCTGATGCTCTATCCACTGAGCCAAACCGGGTAGGGCAAAACATTTCTTAAAAGATCTCCAGATGGGAGAAACCAAGATGGCACCATAGGTGAACACCTAAGCTGCTGCCTCCCACAACAATTTCAAAACTACAACTAAAACACAGAACGGACACCATCCAGAACCACAGGAAAGCTGGCTGAGTGAAAATTCTACAACTAGAAGTAAAGAGAGGGACTCATGAAGACTCACAGGAGCTATAAAAAGCTGAGGTACGGAGACACGCTTGTGGAGAGGATGGGCAGAGGAGGGTCTAGCTGGCTTCCTCTAGTGGAAGGGAGATGGAAAATCCTGTCTGCACTGACCCCCACTTCTGTCTGCACTGAGCCTGAGCTCCAGGCAAGACTCATATGGGGGAGTCTGGACTGTTGTAAAAAGGAAGGAGTGCACGGAAACTTAGGGGAGCCGTGAAAGACAGATTTCTGGAGGCACGTGCGAAAGTGCACTCACAGAGCGCTGACTGCTGATTGTACCGCTAGCTTTCTCTAGTGGGAGGAAAACAGAACCTCACAACAGCACTGAAATCCAGGTCCAACTGCACTGAACCCCAGTTTCGGGCGAGACCCTGGGGACCCAGACTCATACGGGTCCCTAGAGTGCACAGAAACTTAGGGGAACCGGAAAGGCAGAGGTTTGGAGGCAAGTGCGCATGCGCAGACACAGCTGATCCTTACAACCAATTGGTTTGGAGACAGAGCTACTGGGCCACATAGGACATCTAGCACGCAAAGCTACTATCCCAACTCAGGGAAGCAATGAAATATGCTGAGACAAAGGAACAGATCACAAACAAAAGTAATGGAGGAAAACAAAAACTGGATATAGAGTTCAAAACCACGGTTATAAGGTTTTTTAAGAATTTTCTAGAAAAAATGGATACATTTAGCGAGACCCAAGAGGAGATGAAAAAGGACCAACTAGAAATTAAGCATACACTGACTGAAATAAAAAATATTATACAGAAACCTAACAGCAGATTAGAAGATTGCAAGAATCAAGTCAAATATTTGAAATACAAAGAAGCAAAAAACACTCCACTGGAAAAGAAAAAAGAATTTAAAAATGTGAAGATAGTGTAAGGAGCCTCTGGGACAACTTCAAGCATACCAACATCAGAATTATGGGGGTGCCAGAAGAAGAGAGAGAGCAAGATACTGAAAACCTACTTGAAGAAATTATGACTGAAAACTTCCCCCACCTGGTGAAAGAAATAGACTTACAAGTCCAGGAAGCGCACAGAACCCCAAACAAAAGGAATCTGAAAAGGACCACACCAAGACACATCATAATTAAAATACCAAGAGCAAAAGACAAAGAGAGAATATTAAAAGCAGCAAGAGAAAAACAGTTCATTACCTACAAGGGAGCACCCATACGATTGTCAGCTGATTTCTCAACAGAAACGATGCAGGCCAGACGGGAGTGGCAAGAAATATTCAACGTGATGAATAGCAAGAACCTACAACCAAGATTACTCTACCCAGCAAAGCTATCATTCAGAATTGAGAGGCAGAATTGAGAGCTTCACAGATAAGAAAAAACTAAAGGAGTTCATCAATACCAAACTAGTGTTATATGAAATGCTGAAAGGTATTCTTTAAGAAGAGGAAGAAGAAAAAGGTAAAAGCCAAAAAATTATGAACAACAAATACATATCTATCAACAAGTGAATCTAAAAATCAAATGAATGAAAATCTGATGAACAGAATAAACATGAATATAATAGAATTAGGGGCATAGAAAGGGAGTGGACTGATAATTCTCAGGGGGAAAGAGGTAAGGGGGTGCAGGGAGAGACGACAAAAATCATACACCTATGAATGAGGACAATGTGGGGGAGGTAAGGGCAGAGGGTGAGGTGGGTGCCAGGTGAAGGGGAGCTATGGGGGAAAAAAGAGGAACAATTGTAATAATCTGAACAATAAAGACTTATTA
>JAAGEH010000417.1:29630913-29687050 GCA_011751065.1 Lasiurus cinereus | reverse complement strand
ATGAGAGAGAGACATCGATCAGCCGCCTCCTGCACGCCCCCTACTGGGGATGTGCCCACAACCAGAATCGAATAGGCCGACGCTCTATCCACTGAGCCAAACCGGTTTCGGCCATACGTAACTTTTAACATGTAATAGTGTGTAACCAGGTGCCAGGCCTTGGGCTGAGGGGTTTACATGATTGTCTCTCTCTGAGCGAGGTGTAGGTCCTGTTCTTACAGGCAGAGGAACTGAAACTTGGAACTAGTTAAGAAATTTCCTAACGCCACGCAGCTACCACGTGGCGACCTGAGATCTGAGCCCCACAATCAGACTGGAGTGCTTAATCACAGGAGGGGCCTCAGCACCTGCTTCCGGATTCCGGGGGGAAGACAGCTGGTTGACCTGGCCCGGTCCTCCTCGGGCTTCACCTCCTTGCTGTCCATTGGAAGACAGACAACCCGCCATCCATGCAGCTCACAGACAGCTAGCAATGAAGTGAAAAATACATAGAACCTGTTTTTCAGTTCCGAGAAGTGCTGGGAAGAAACATAAAGGTTCGGCAATAAAGATAAATAACGAAGGAAGGAAGGTAATTGAGGGGTTAGAGAGGCTGGAGGCGCAGGGTGGTCAGGACAGACCAAACTTGAGGGGAGACATCTGGGCTGAGAACTTGATGAGTAGGACAGCCTGCAACCGAGTGCCATGCCCTGACCGGAATTGAACCCGGGACCCTTCAGGCCGCAGGTGGACGCTCTGTCCACCGAGCCATACCAGCGAGGGCTAAGACATTTCCGTCCATAACCACAGTGCAGCGGTCAAAACCAGGAAGTGAACATGGATGCCGGAATATTGTTGAATCTATAGGCTGGATTCAAAACTTGCCGGTTGATCTCATTGTTTTAACTTTAAAAAACACTGTCTAATGGTTCGTTTCTGCTTGACTGCAGCCTCCATCGCCGGGAAAACACTGCCCTGCGCCGTTGCCCACAGCCCTTATGGGAGCTGCCCCTCGGAGCCTTCTCGAAAAGTAAGTAGCCGTCGGAGGCGGCCGGCCTCGGGCGGGGGTGGCTCATCAGCTGGTTGGATGCAGGTGCCGTGCTCACACGGCCGGCACGTGGTCTCACCGAGGCAGTAGCCGCTGTCCTTGTTCTTACCGCTGCCTGCAGCCTGTGTGTGGCTGTGCCGTTGCGTGTTGGGCATTTGTTCCGGTCTTTTCCTCCTGTGGGCGGGGCTGTAGTGACATCTCTGCATCGCCAGGATCTGGGGGTGAAGGTAGGACTGCTGAGCCAGGTGTGTGTATTTACAGTTTGGTATTTCCGCCAAACTGCTCCTCCGAGAGGGCAAACCAGTTTCCTCTCACAGCAGGACGGGCCTGGGAGGCATTAGCTCCGCCCCCCCCCCCCCCCCCCCACACACACACTGCGGGCTGGGAACGGTTTTGATCTTGGAGCAGCTCTGAGAACCCTTTTGAAAATGTGTATTGTCCTAATTATCTAAATTCCCTTTTTCTTCACCACACCAGGAGCTGGCCGTAACTGCCAGTGAGAGTGCTTGGAGTGGGAGGAGGTTAGCGAGGACAGGCGAAAGGCTGTGGTAGATAGAGAGCGCACCTGGCTGTTACTGAATTGGGCCGCGTGCGGGAACACGCAGGAACCCCGGGAAGAGGGGGTGGGGACCTCCGGCTTTAGCGGTGCTCTTGGAACTGCAGAGACGCTGTGCTTGTAGGAGGTGGAGCAGCGGTCAGGAGGGGCCGTGCTCGCTACTGCCCCCTTCCTTTTGGAAGAGTAGAGCAAGCCTTTGAGAGGCCAGAGAAAGACCCGGACTCGGAGAAATACCGGCCGGGGCTCAGGAGAGCGGGACCGCTCAGGCCAGGGTGCGGGCTGGTGCAGAGCAAACAGGTTTCTCATCACCAGGAGTTCCAGAAAGAGACCAAAATGTTCTTGCCTTTTCACAAATCTTTCTTGGGCGTCAGAGGTAGAGTATTTCGTTACTAAGTAGTAAGGGACCGCTGGGAATCAGAGGGTGGAAGAGATTAATGGCACCCTTGCCTGCTCACCGAGAAAAGGCACAGCGGCAGCCAGAACCCGCTGGAGGGACAGCGATGCGGGAGCAGGGCGCCCCTTCCTTGGTTTCGGGGCAGACGAAGGGTGTGCTCTGCTTCTGCACAGGCAGCTGGGAAGTCAGCGCTAGAGATTGCGCACCCATAGAATTCCCCCTCGTAAGCGTGCATCTCTGTGTTTTTTAGTGTATTTACAGAGTTGTGCAACTGTCACCCCTGTCCACTTCCAGGGCATTTTCACTTCCTCCTTGCCCCCCCATGGAAAATCCTTAAACTGTCCCTCCACCTGGCCCCTTCCCCCCAATCACTAATCACTTATGGTATATTTCCTATACCAGGTATCTATAATAATAAAAGCATAATATGCTAATTAGAACAGCCAGCCAGATGTCCTTCCCGAGTTTTGAGCATCGGGCCTCTAGTTCTCTGTAAATGGAATCACACACAGCTTTTGGTGGCTGGCTTCTTTCACGTAATGTTTTCAGGGTTCATGTTGTAGCATTTGTCAATACTTCATTCCCTTTCATTATCAAATAGTGTTCCACTGAATGGATCACCACGTCTTGTTTATCCCGTCTCGGTTGGTGGACCTTGAGAGTGGTTTTTTTGGCCTGTTACGAATAATGCTTCTGTTGAACATTCTTGTATAAGTTTTTGCATAGATGTATGTTTTGCTTTTTTTAGGTACAGACTTAAGAGCAGAATTGCTGGGTTATATGGTCATTTTATGTTTAACATTTTGAGAAAAATGACAAGCTGGTTTTCAAAGTGGCTGCCTTGTTTCACAATCCCACCAGCTGTGGGAGTGTTCAGTGTCTCCATGTCCCTGCCAACAATTAATATTTTGTTGTAACCATCCTAGTGGGTGGGAGTGGTCGCTCCTGTGGTTTGAGTTGCCTTTCCCTAATCACCAGTGATGCTGTAGTGATTTGTCAGCTGCTGTAATAGTCACATACCATGTGGCTTAAACAATAGGATTCGTTTTTTTCTTTTTTCTTTTTTTAATACATTTTACTGATTTTCTCACAGAGAGGAAGGGAGAGGGATAGAGAGTCAGAAACATTGATGAGACAGAAACATCCATCAGCTGCCTCCTGCACACCCCCTACTGGGGATGTGCTCACAACCAAGGTACATGCCCTTGACCAGATTCGAACCCGGAACCCTTCAGTCTGCAGGCCGATGCTCTCTCCACTGAGCCACACCAGCCAGGGCAGAATTCGGGGGGCTTTTGTGTGGTTTTTTTTTTTCCGAGGTTCTGGCGACCAGAGGTCCGAAATGAGGGTGTCACGGGCTGCCTCCTTCTGACGGCTGTTCCAGCAACTTGTCTGGTGCCTGTGGTTGGCAGGCAGTCTCTGGCTTCCTTAGCCTATAGATGTTTGTCCACATTTCCCGTTTGTAAGGACCCCAGGCATGGGGTCAGGCCTCCTCGTGATGATTTGATTTTAACTTGAGTGCCTGTGGACACCCTCTCTCCCAGTAAGGTCCTGTTCTAAGCTCTGGGGGTCAGGGTTTCGGTATGTAAATTGGAGGAGGGGGCGCAAAGTTCAACCCACAACAGATGTTGAGCCTCTCTCCATGTGCTTATTGGCCAGTCGTGTATCTTCTTTGAAGGCATGTCTCTTCAGACCCTTTGTTCGTTGTTGAGTTGTCTTTTTAATTCTTGTGGAACTGTAGGAGCTTCTGAGATTTTGCATTTGAGTGTCCAATAAATGTCCGGTAAGAACTGGGCGCGTTGTTAAAGGAAGGTCACAGGGGCCTGCGCGGGAAAGGGTGCCTGGCTCTGAGGCCCGGACCTGTGGGGACCGGCTGGTGACCTGGATTCGTGTCTTGACCTCTTTGTTACTCAGTGTTTTCTTAAATTCTGTGACTGTGGCGGCCCTTGGGGTGCAGCGTAGTGTCACAGGAAAGATGCTGTCTCTTGCTAAGTGAGAGAGTTTGGAGAGGAACCCAGGTCGCACCTGCCTGTCAGATCCCCTCAGGGTCCCCTCCCCGGCACTGTGGCTTCTGAGACGCAGTGGCTTCTCCTGGCCCCGTTTGGTGCTGGGATTGCCTGTCCCTTTGCTGGGCTCAACATGTTCGCTGTTGGTTTCTTGTTCTTACAGATGCCAGACAAGTTCACACTGCCCCTGCTCGAACCTTGTTCCGGTTGCGCCCCCTGCCGTTACTGGTTTTGACCGGCGGCGGGTACACAGGGTACCGGCAGTATGAGAAGTATAGGGAGCGAGAGCTGGAGAAGCTGGGATTGGAGATTCCGCCCAAACTCGCGGGTCACTGGGAGGTAGGCACGAGATGGAAGCGCCCTGATTTCTCGTCTAGCACAACTGCCCGTCGCTGTTAAACGCTCCCGAGCCGAAACGAGTGAAAAGTGAAATGCGCCTTCTTGGAGCTCCTGTCTCCAGTGGGCTTTGGCCAGACACAGCTCTCTCTTCTGTCCCAGGCCTGCCCTGGGCTCCCCACGGCTCTGCGGGGAAAGGTCCCGCTGTTGACACCCTCCGAGTTCCTGCCTTATGTGGGGCCGGCATCCTGGCCGCTCACGCTTCTCAGGCTGAGGATGAGCTAAACGGGTGGATCTGGGATGTGGTTAAGTTCTCACCAGAAACCAGACTGAAATAATCCAATTCCTGGTCCTTGTTGCTCAAAGACCCCCCTCCATAGGGCACGTGGTAGGGCCAGGCTGCAGGCCGTTGACCCACGTGTGGTGCGGAACGAGCTGCCTGCTCAGCTGGGCTTCCTGGCCGGACCATCCCTGGCCAGAGCAGGTGCTCAGTAAACGCTGAAATCGAATGCAAATTGTACGTTTAGAAACTGCCTCCTTCGCAGCATAGTTAACAAAGGAAAATGCCAAGTACCCATCGGTCTTGGCAGCCGGGGCGGAGGGGGGAGTGCAGATGTGACCGTGTTTGGAATGATGCCCGGTGTCCTCGTGAGCCACCGCGTCCCCGGCGGTAATCCGCTCGGTGCGTCCAGGGCTGAGTCCAGCGTGCTCCTGTGAACGAGGCGTCACTCTCCTGGGCCTTGGTGTTGTCACCTGTAAATGGGGCCACCCCGCGGGAGGGGCTCGGTGGAGCGTCGTCCTGTGCACCCAAAGGTTGCAGGTTCAGCCCCCAGTCAGGGCAGGACGGGCAGCGGTGAGTGTTTCTCACGCCGATGCTTCTCCCCAGGCATGTCCTGGGGGGACGGGGAAACGGCAGCGGCGGCGGGTTGGGTTGGACCGGGACTCCAGCTCGGACAGCGTTGCCTGCACAATTACCCAGGCTCCGCCCAGGACCCTGCTGTGGCTCTTGGTGCTGATCCCCTTCCTCCGAGAGAATTCAGGGGGACGGTTTCACAGGCTCCCCACGGCCCTGAAACTGCACAGCGCGGTGTGGCTGCACCCCGACAGGTGTCTGTCTGTCCTCATGTGTCTGCCTCTGTAGTAACCACCAGACCGAGAGAGCGAAGGCTTTCTGTCCGCTGGCGGCACCGCATGTGAGCACGCTTCAGCGTGCGGGGTCTGTTGGCCCTGACCCTCCTGGTCCTCAGCAAACGCTCATTCCCCGAGAGCAGCTTCCGGGGTGCTGAGCCTGCCCTCATGCCTGTCCTCACGTGGGAAGCCCAGGCTGCTTCCCTGGCCCGGCCTTGTGAGGCTGACTCACCCTGGACCAGCTCACGTGCCCAGGAAATGCCCACTCATTTCGGGAGCCTGCCCGTGGGGAGAAGTCGGCTAGTTCCCACATCGTGACAGCCGTGTCAGCAGCTCTTTGCTCAGCACCGCCATTTGCGCCCTGACAGGTGACTGTTTGCCAGGAAGGCGGGGTTGGTTCGCCCCGGGGTCAACCGGTGACCTCCTGGTTCATGGGTCGACGCTCCAGCACTGAGCCACGCCCGCTGGGCACACTGTTTACTCTGAGAGTCCTTGGTTACAGACGACAGGGTTCCCGATGGATGGAAGGTTGTAAACTGCTGGACCGGGTGAGCCCTCTGTTGTACCAGGGGGCGGCTCCCGGGGCGCCTCCTCGGTGCCCTGTGTTCTGCGGGGCCTTTCACGGCCTGTGGCAGGGCAGTGTCTCCTGCCCCTGGGGAGGCTGGGAATGGCTCACAGCGCCGACGGTCCGGTGCCTCCTGCGCGTTAAGCACCTGCACGCGCAGGCTCGGTAGCGGGCAGAGCCTCTGGAAGCCCCTGTGGGGTACGGTTTCCTGTCTGCGGGTTCCTTTCCTCTCCACGCAGAGAGCCGACTCGTCACTAGTACAGACACCTCCTCGTCACAGACCAGCAGGACCAGCTCCGCAGGGGCGCTTGGAGGGTTTTTGTAAATGATCATTTTCTAAGGGTTCTGGAGCCAATTCCAACATATGCGTGTCGTTTGGGGGTGTATTTCCCACACCGGCAAACAGCGTCACACTAGCTGGGTGCCCTACAGTTCAACTCGATCCTGACAGTATCTGCCTGGAGAATGTAAGATTTGGGGGTACGGGCGGGTTCTGCATCGGTGCGGCAGTTGAGATTTTAGATGTGCTGTCCTCTTGTCCCCGGAAGTCAGAAAGCGGGGCTCAGCGGAGCCTTCTGAAGCACCTCCTACCGAGGGGTGAAGGGGTGTGGCGCTGTGCCCCTAAAGCTGCCGGGTGATGCCGGGCGGGTGGGGAGTGCGTAGGAGTGGCGTGGTGACTGCGGGTTTCCCGGGAACACCAGGCGATATGAGTTCCCCGCCGGATGCATCGGTGACAAGTTCCCCTCCGTCTCTGCCGCTGCCTGTTGGGTCCTTTCTGGACCTGAGGCCCGAGGGGCAGGGGGGAAGGCGGCCCGATGGACAGGGGGGCCTTTGGGAAGCAGCCCACATGGCCCTCCCGCAAGCCAGGGAGGTGCCACCAGGGAGGGGAGCTCCCAGAACACCAGCCCCGCCTGCAGCCTGGCACCCCGAGTGTGGGCCGCGCCCAGCCTGCCTGAGGGGCTCCTTTGACCTGCACCTGCTGTCTGTCCGTTTCCCTGACCGCTTGTCCTGCCCGCTGGACTCGGGTTCAGGTCTGACCTGGAGCTTGCATCCACTTTAGTTTATTCCTGCACGTGCACCTGTTCTCTCCGCCATGCTGCCTGCCGCCCCCCTCCTCAGGGGGGGGGGCGCTCCCCATGAGCCAGAGAAGCCTGCGGCTGGCAGGGCTGCTAAGAGACACGGGCAAGTGGAGCTGGAGGGGGTCTGTCCACACGTGTTGGTGGCCAAGAGGCCTGCAGAGCCTCCCGGTGGTGAGAGGCGGAACTGCCACCCGGGAGGCGGAGGAAATGAAGGACCGGTCGGCCGGAAGGGCCTTTCAGGGTGGAAGGAAACTCGCCAAGGGCTCTTGTTTTCCCAGAAATGGTCCCGCCATTGTCCGGACCCGGAGGCGGTCCCAGCTGACCCTCGGGCGGCGGAGGTCAGGTCAGGCTGGGGGGCAGGCCCTCAGGCAGACGGGCGTGTTTGTGACTTTCTGAGCACCGTGCCCTGAGGCCTGAGTGTCACAATGAACTCTGGGAGGTGGTGTGGAGCCGCCTGATTGGTCATGTTGCCGGGGAGCATGTTGGTGCCTCCACTCAGCAGCTGAGAAGCTGGCCCTTCGACCCACAGCTGGTGTGCTGGTCGAGGTGGGCCGTGCGCCGGTGCTGGGCGCTTCCCGGACCTTCCGCCGGTGGCGTGCAGGCGCCAGGACTCTGTCCCCTCTGCTGCTTTCGCTCCCCTTTATCTCGGCTCACGGGGCGTCTGCTTGGAGTGTGGAGGTGAGAAGGGCCTGACCTCGGGAGGCTCCTAGAATGCGGGCGCCCAGGCTGGGCCTCCGCGTGGTCCCGCCCTCTGCTCCTGCCGGTGCCGGTGCCCGGCCTCCCTGCCCTCCCCGGGGCAGCCAGGCCAGGTCTCCAGCTTGTCGTGGAGAAGGCGCTGGTCCCAGGGAGGACAGGTGTGGGCTGTCAGCTGCCATCTCTTCCTGTTCTGGAAGCCACATTCGCGGCGGAAGAGCCGGGCTTGGTTTGTGCAGGAGCCTGAGCCAGAAGAAGGCGCCTCTGAGCTGTGGCAGCGGGCGGCGCTGCCCCGTGGCCGGCGCACAGGCTCCGAGTGCTGCCTTTCCTGCTGCCTTTCGGGGTCGAATGGCTTCCCGGCAGCCCTCGTCCATGCTGACTGGGCGGCAGGCGGATGCGGCTGGCACCGGCCCCACAGGCTGGGTCTGCCTCGGGGGGTGGAAAGGCCGGCTCACACTGTGCACACCGGTAACTCATCCGAGGCAGCGGGACAGCTAACGCAGCCGGAACATAGAGCAAGACTGGGCCAGGACACCCACACTCCGTCCGGAGTGTCCGCCTGGGCACGCCTGGCCCCGCTGGTGTGCTGGTCTGCCCTGGCCCTGGCTCTGTAGGTCTGGCGGGCCCCCCACCGGGAGCGGGAGCGGGAGGGGGGGACGCGGGGCGGGCAGCCTGGGTCTTCGGGATGGGCTGTGGGGCGGAGCAAGGATGCGGGCGCCTTCTGTTTCGCTTTCTCACTTGCAGGCTGGACAGTTCTTAGTTCAGAGAAGTCTGGGCACCCGAAGGCCCAGCCCGCCCAGCGGGGTGGCTGTGGGGAGGGGGGTCAGGGAGGCGGCTGCCCAGTCCCTGCCGAAGACTGTGGGGCGGTGTGAGGGACCGTGAGCTTCCCCCCGCGTCTCTGGGGAAGTGCCTAGACTGTGCCCCACAGGGTGCTGGTCTCTCTTCCCCTTAAAGGGCCCCTGGGCAGGCGGGGCTGGCGGGGGGCGGGGCTCACTGCCGTGTCTGGTGTCCGCCCTTCTGTCCCTGTCTGAGTGGCTGGAGGCTGAGCCCTGCTCTCCAACCCCAGGCTGTGGTGGAGGAGCAGCGTCTCCCAAGTGGGGCGCAGCCGGAAGCCAGCGGACGGGACCACCTGCCGGTGAGTGAGCTGGGTCCGCTCCTCCACACCAGCTGGGAGGCCACCCGCCCCGCGGTTCAGGGAACACCTTACAGGCGTGGAGCCTGAGGCGGGGGCCCCCCGAGAGCCACCCAGAGTCTCCGCCAAGCGGGGGCTGCCCGGCCGCATGGCAGGCAGGGGCGGTGGGAGGAGCTCACTCCCTCTGCGCCCTGCGGCTTCTCGGAACCTTAGGGCCGAGAAAGGGGAAGTGCCTCCCGGCTGAGAGGGCGGCTTCCTCTGGGTCCCCGAGGGCCGGGGCGTGGGGTGGAGAGGCTGAGCTTTCCTCAGCGGGACCTCAGTCCCGGGCGCCCTCCCCCACTGCTGGCCCTGGGGGCTGCCCGAGGGGAGGGCCTTTCCTTTGGGAGAGCCTTGTCCCACCTCCCGGCTGCCCCCGGCCCTCTCTGCTTCCGCTGCTCTGGCCCAGGCCTTCCTGGACGGCCCCTCCACATCGCGGGGGACCCGCCGCCGCCGCTTCCCGGGAAGCTTGGCCTGTGCGCCCAGGAGCAGGAGGAAGGCTGTGCCTCACCGGACACAGCTGCCCGGTGGCCGCCCAGGGGTTTGGGGAGCACAAAGTCTGGCCGGTGCACACGTTTAGGGGGCATGGGGTTCTGCCGAGGCTTCAAGAAGGGTGACCGGCACCCAGATTTCCACTCGCGGCGCAGGAGCAGATTCTGGGCGGCCTCAGGCTGGACGCAGGCGGGGCTGTCGGCCCTGTGTGCGCAGGGAGCGCCGCTTAGGAGCGGGAGGGGGACAGTTCTGACCCCCTCGCTGCCTCTCGGTCTTGCTGAGACTGACCTGAGTCTGCCGGGTCCTGGGAACCGGGCACCACCCCCTACTGCCCCCCAAGAAAACAAGCCCAGAGGGCCATGGCAGTCGGGCTGAGTTTGACGCCTGGGTCAGTCCGTCCTACGTGAGGTGGAGTGTCCATTCCACCGAGGGGACATGCAGCACCGCTCAGTGTGACCCCAGATCAGCCTGTCCTGGCAGAGAAGTGTCGCCCCCTGGCCTTGCAGCCCCGGCCCTCGGGCCGTCCCTGCTCCCGACCATAGCCCGACGCAGAGGCGCAGGCGTGGCTCAGGGCTGGCTCCCGGGGTCCTGTGGGGCCTCTTCCTAACCCATAGGCAGCCTCCGCCTGGTCCTTCCCCCTCCCCGTGGAGGACGCCTCTGTCCCCCAGAGTGTGGGTCTGGGAGGGGAGACGTCGGGAGCCAGGTTTGGGGGGTGAGGCTCCCCTGAGCTCCCTCCACTGTGGGAGGGGAGGCCTGAGGGACCATGACATGCCAGCACGAGCCTCTGCTCGGAGGAGGAAGAGAAGGGTTTGTCTGTGGGCTCCTGGCTGTGCCTTTCTGGCAGGACAGCACGCTGCGTGGCCACCACGGCGTGAGCCCCCTCCCTTCGCACAGGCTTCACTGGGCCCCGAGAGCCCGAGCTTTCTAGTTTCTAGAGGCAGGGAGCAAACCCCGCTTGGAAACCAGGCGCCAAACCTAGCCCCGACTGCCATCGCCCTCTGGGCTTGTTTTCTTGGGGAGCAGGATGGTGGACCGGGGAGGGGTGGGGTCCGCTCAGCTTGTGGGTGTTGTGGTGGAGGCGGCCTGACCATAGGGAAGGACGGCTAGCTGGAGATCACAGCCTGAAGCAGGGTGTCCATGGGGCTGGGGGCCTGTCCCTCAACCTCCCTCTGCTTCCGGGTGAGGCCTGGCCCCCCACAGGCCAGTGGCCGGGGGAGGGTCTGGACCCGCTCTGGGCCGGGCGGGCCAGGCCTTGCTGTGTCCTCGGTCAGGGCGGAAGTCCACGCTCACGTCCAGACTCCTGGCTCCCAGGGGCCCTGCCCACCTGGCAGGTGCCGAGCTGGCCTTTCCCTCTGGCGGAGGTGGGTTTGCTGGTGTCACATGGCCCCGCTTGTATGATAGAGCGTGTTGAGTTGGGGCCTCTGTCTGGGTCACAGCATGTTGGATATGGGGGTCCTGGAGGGTGAGTTCTCTGCCTTCAGAGTGCTCTGGAGCCCCCGCTTCACGGGAAGAGGGTGGCCCCTGCCCCTTGCCGGCCTGCGGCTGGCTGGAGGCCAGGCTGATGGGCGTCCTCCCCGGGGCCTTGACTTCAGGCTGAGGCAGGAACAACCTGGAATGTTCGCTCTCTTTCCCGGTATCTGTGAGGCTGCGGGAGGGCTGGGAGGCGGCGCTGTGTCCTCCCCTCGCCCAGCGCCCGGCCAGAGTGCTGTCCTTGTTCCCAGGAGCGATGGGGAGGGCAGAGGCGGGCAGGGATGAGCTCAGGCCTGGCCCGGCCCCAGCCCCATGCCCGTCTCCCTTGATGTCCCCCGGTGCTCCCAGCAGGGGGGAGCCTGGCCTGGGCCGGAGGCAGAGCCAGAGCTGGTCAGCTGCCGGGGTCTCCCAGGCCCACCGCTGCCCCCCTCCCTCCCTCCCTCATTCCTCAGATGCTACTTTGTCACCTGAGTGGAAAGTGGGTCAGGTCTTGGCCAGGGAGGGGCCTCCCTAGGCACAGACTGGGCGACACTGGGCGCCGGCCTGGAGCTCGGGCTCAGATTCCCTGATTCCCGCTGCTGCTCCTGCAGCCCAGGGCGCCGGCCCCTCCCTGCGAGGTGCCCTGGAGCCGGCTGGGGGCCGGGCTGGGGCCCGGGCTGGGGCCCGTGTGCAGGCCCAGCGGGTGTGTGACCGGCGCCTGTCTTTGCCGTAGTCCCTGCTCCACCCCGTGGTCCCTGAGCCGAGGGCGGAGGCCGCCCGCCCCCTCCGTGAGCAGTGACAGCCGCTGGGGGGAAGGGCGGAAGGAGGAGGAACAAAGGAGCTGCTGGCGCCGCCTCCCGCCCGCCCACCATGTGTCAGTCCGAGGCGAGGCGAGGACCAGAGCTCCGCTCGGCGAAATGGTGAGATGCTGCCAGCGGCCTCCTAACCCTGCCGTTCCCCGCCACAACCTCCACAAGGTCAGAGTTCATGTCCAGCGGCCCCGGAGTGGAGGTGGCAGCGGGGGCCCCGGGGCTCCCCCGCGGCTGGAGGGGCCCGGCCTTGGGGGCCTCAGTCGGAGAGCCCGCTTCAGGTACTGCGAAGGCGGAGCGGGCTGGCGGCCCCGGGTCTGCGCTGCACTAAACTGCGGCGCCCCCACCCCGTTTGGGTGCAGCTCTTCCACGATTGGCCCTGTGCTTCTGCAGTGAGCGGGCGGGTGGGGGCAGGGGAAGCGGGATTGACTGGCTTTGCTTGGCCTCCGCCACCCACCGGACCTTTTTGAAAAACGGGGGGGAAAAGGGGTGGCGGTGAGAAAATGGACACGGAGTCCACGGAGCCCCGGATGCGGCAGTGCCGTCGCCGACCTGGGCCCGGCCCTCGCTGGGTTCTCCGTCGCTGCTTTCAGTATCGGCTGAGCTCCTTTGTTCCTTGGTTTGGGCAGCACCGGGGGCAGAGGACACTGCTCCTCTGGGGGTGCCCGGCGCAGAGGAGACGGAGGGACATGCTCCGAGGGCGGCCGAGTGGCCTCCTGACTGGGGCTTCGGCACTGAGGGGACACGGCCGCCCTGATGGGCCTCAGGAGGCCCGGGTTCTGGGTAGAGGCTGCCCCTAGCCGAGTGCGCTGGGGCAGGTCCCCCCGGCAGTTTGTGGGGGGGTTGGAGAAGCTGCCTGGGGCAGAGTGGCCGGAGCCGCACTGCGAGGGGGTGGTCTTCCTCTGGATCCTGTCAGTCCCAACCCCTTACTCGTCAGGAAGGAAGGGGCCTGAGCCATCCGCCGGTTCCCGGGTCCTCCGTGGCCAGTAGCTCTCCCCCCCAACCCCGTGTGCGGCTATGCCGAGGGGCGCTGAGGTCAGCCTGCCTGTGTGCCCAGGAGGGCAGAGCTAGGTGGTGCTTAGCCCTGAAGGGCCGCTTCCTCAGAGGTTGGGAGTGACCTCACGTGTCTCCGCTGCCAGCAGATGCCAGGCGTCCCCCGCCGCGGGCAGCTGTGAGGGGCTGGGAGGCAGGGCACGGCGGGTGCTGCTGGGCTTGAGGCGAGCTTGCTGCGGGTGGGCGGGGCTCCAGGCCCCGGCTGCTGACGCGTCACGCGTGGCCGTTGCCTGCAGGTTGCACTTCCCCCAGCTGGCCCTGCGACGGAGGCTGGGACAGCTGAGCTGCATGTCCAGACCTGCGCTGAAGCTGCGCTCCTGGCCCCTGACGGTCCTCTACTACCTCCTGCCCTTCGGTGCCCTCCGACCGCTCAGCCGGGTGGGATGGAGGCCCGTGAGCAGGGTAAGTGTGCGGGCTGCTGGCCGGCCCCGGCAGCCTGAGGTAGGGACCCGGCCTAGGAGGTGGTTGTCGGTGAGGTCTGGCTGCGGGACGGAGCCTGCCGGACGGTGCTGCAAGGCGGTGACCGAGGCCTGCATTTGCGGGTCTGCTTCGAGAGGGAACCCTTACTGGGCATTCAGGAAGTGGTGGGGGGCTGATTGCCTTGTCCAGGAGGAATGAGAGGAACCAGAGGTAATTGCTGGGTGCCAGAGGGCGGTCCAGGAAGGCTGGAGCCTTTGCGCGCCTTGGGAAGGGGGTGCCTTTGAGGACCTGGGAGCCGGGCCCCACGCAGGAGGCTCTGCTCCTGGCCCTTGGACGGCCCAGGTGGGGCGTCTCGAGGCTTGAAAGCTACGGAGCTCTGGACAGTAGACCTGAGGTCACGTGGCAGCTGGGGCCACTTCAGTGTACAAGCGTCAGCTGCGAGTTCCGGGAGCCAAGCATTCAACACCTGAGGCGGCGACGTTGGAATGAAATGCTTTTACCTCGGGGACTTGGTTCTGTTCAGACAACAGCTGCCAGTTAGCAATCCCGTATGTCAGTGGCACCTAGAAGGGGCACCTGGCCGGTTCCCTTATCCCACCTGGGAGGAGCCTGTCACAGGAGCATGTCCAGGACTTGGCGAGGGACACCGCGCACCTGCCTGGCAGAGTCCCTGACCTTGGAGGGGGTGTCCTGTTAGGACAGGGAGGTCACTGGGTCGCAGGGCCTCCTGGCACATCCTGTCTGTGACGGCATCAGTCCACGTACGCTCCCTCCCCCTTCAAAAAACAAGCCCGAGCTGCCATCTCTCCCCAGGGACTGGGATGGCTGCTGTTGGGTTGGCGTGAAATGCCAACACCCGAGTTGTAAGTCCGGTGTCGGTCTGGCCCAGGACTTAGTCCATGAGACCACTTTGCAAGCTCAGTCTGGTTCCTAGTGAGACACCACATCACAGAGCCCATGTGGGGTGCCCAAGGCCTCTGGAGGGAGCCCCCTTGGAGGGGGGGCAGTGGGCTCGCTGGATGTCCAATTCACCCACCCGCCTGTGGCCTGCAGGTGGCGTTGTACAAGTCGGTGCCCACGCGCTTGCTGTCGCGGGCCTGGGGTCGCCTTAACCAGGTGGAGCTGCCGCACTGGCTGCGCAGGCCTGTCTACAGCCTGTACATCTGGACCTTCGGGGTGAACATGAAGGAGGCCGCCGTGGAGGACCTGCACCACTACCGCAACCTCAGCGAGTTCTTCCGGCGCAAGCTGAAGCCGCAGGCCCGGCCCGTGTGCGGCCTGCACAGCGTGGTGAGGCCTGGCCCTGCCTTCACTGCTCCCTCCAGGAACGGCTGTAGCCTGTGCCTTCGGGAACCAGTCCCCACAGCCTCCATGGGTGGGTCCCCTCTCACACCCCGTCCTGCACTGAGACCCTCCTTCCTGCCCTTCCAGATCAGCCCGTCGGATGGGAAGATCCTCAACTTTGGGCAAGTGAAGAACTCGGAGGTGGAGCAGGTGAAGGGCGTCACCTACTCGCTGGAGTCATTCCTGGGGCCGCGCACGTCCGTGGAGGACCTGCCCTTCCCACCAGGTGGGTCCTGGCCAGAGGTCAGAGGGGGAAGGCTGAAGGGACTGCGGGCTGACCTCTGGGCCAGGGATCACTGCCCAGCCTGCAGGGCCTCCTTGGAGCCCGTGTCCCGATGACACCCAGGCCCCACGCTGGGGGCATTGGGTGCCCCTCTGACAGCCTGGCCCTGTGCCCCCGACAGCCACCTCCTGCGCCTCCTTCCGGAGCCAGCTGGTCACCCGAGAAGGGAACGAGCTCTACCACTGCGTCATCTACCTGGCCCCCGGGGACTACCACTGCTTCCACTCGCCCACCGACTGGACCGTGTCCCACCGGCGCCACTTCCCAGGTAGGCCAGGCCGGAGCGGCCTCTGAGCCCCACATGCCCTCAGTTTCTGGGTCTCAGGGACCCGCCCACTCAGTGTTGGCAATGGCCTGCGAGTGACCGGGGCGGCTGGGCCTCCCACCGGGTGGAGAGTAGCAGTGTCCCCACTGTCACAGGCTCCCTGATGTCCGTGAACCCCGGCATGGCCCGCTGGATCAAAGAGCTCTTCTGCCACAACGAGCGGGTGGTCCTGACCGGGGACTGGAAACACGGCTTCTTCTCGCTGACAGCTGTGGGGGCCACCAACGTGGGCTCCATCCGCATCTACTTTGACCGGGTAAGCAGAACCCAGGCCACTGTGTCAGTTTGTGACTGCCCCTGGCCCCCTCCATGGCCTGCCTCGTTCAGAGCGGGCGTTGGGCACTGTGTCTGGTTAGACACCGGCCCCGCCTCCCTCTACAAGCTAACGGGGTGGGCCGCGGGCTGCGGAAGGTCCAGGGAGCCAGCCTCCACCTGCTCTGCTCCTGCCTCCCCAGGACCTGCACACCAACAGCCCCCGGTACTGCAAGGGTTCCTACAACGACTTCAGCTTCGTGAGCCAGGCCAACAGGGAGGGCATCCCCATGCGCAAGGGCGAGCACCTGGGCGAGTTCAACCTGGGCTCCACCATCGTGCTCATCTTCGAGGCCCCCAAGGACTTCGACTTCAAGCTGAAGGCAGGACAGAAGATCCGGTTTGGGGAGGCCCTGGGCTCCCTCTAGGGCCGCTCCTGGCTGCTGCTGCTGAGGGGTCTAAGCAGAAACGGGAGAGTTTTTGAGGGGAGCCTCCTCCGCTATCTTGGAGGGGACTCTCAGGACCGGGGGGTCTGACCAGGCAGGACCTGGTGACTTCTGCCGTCCCAGAGGTGCAGGCGAGGCCAGGGCCCCGTCGTGCCCTCTGCTCGCCGTTAAGTAAAGTAAGTGTCGGGTGATGGCGGGTTCCCTTCCGGAGTTCTACCCCCTGTGCATAAACCAGAGCCCCGCCTCCTGGCTGACGTCCGTGTCTTGGGTTGTTAAGACGGTAAGTGGTTCTGGGCCTTTCTGGGGCTCCTGCCATCACTGCTTTCCCTCCCCTCCCGGCACAGCTGGGCCCGCAGCCTGGAACTGCTTTCTGTTTCCACACCCGGGCCACCTGCTCACTGGGAAGGCCTTCCTCTTCACCCTGCTGGTGACTGCGTCACCCGAGGGTGGCGGCTAGACAAGCTGTCAAGGCCAGTTACTGAACCCCAACTAGCGTCCCGTGTGAATGAATGGGGCACACACAGTCGTGGCCTCACGGCTTAGGGGAGAACTTGTGTGTGTGTGTCCCCTCCATTAAATAGGGGGAAGTTGCTGCTGTTGGTTTAGGGGCATAAGCTAGAGACAGAGGAGGCTGGTGCACGGGGTAGGAGACAGGGCCGGTGCCTAGAACCCTGTCCCGGGTGGTGGCCCTGCACCCTGGGAGAGCCACTGAGGTGCCCCAGTTCCCGTCTCCTGGGGACTCCGATTTCTCCTGCAGGAGAAGCCATTGAACTTTTCAACTGTATCAGTAGCACAGTATTTTTGTATGAAAAGCGGGAGACTTCTGAACAGTAATTCATGTAATTGCCACATTTTGAAATAATTAAAAAACAACTCCTTTGAACCTGACATTCCATTCCTGGAGGCGGGCGGAGGCTTCCCTGGGCAGCGGCTCTAGCACAGGGCCCGCCGCAGGGCCTGGACGCGGGCGATGCAGGCGTGGACAGGCTGGCGCCGGGCCTGGAGCTCTGCAGCCAGCTGCTGGGCCTGCCGCTCCACCTGCGGGCGCGAGGGACCCGTGCTGAGAGGAAGCGCCGCTCGAGCCCGTCCCGGGGGGCAGCCACGGCGGCACCTCACCTCCTGCAGCTCCTCCTGCACCTGCTGCGCGGCCTCCTGGTCCTCGGGAGCGGGCTCCTCCCGGCTCAGCGCCAGCCACCGGCGCAGGCTGCTGGCTTGCCGCTGGTAGGACCTGAGGGCGAGATGCCTGCTGTTGATGGCGCTCAGGCTGGGGGTGAAGCACGCGCTGCTGGTGCCGGGGTTCCTGTTCCGCCCCGCCTCCACACCGTCCAGCAGACGCAGCTTGGAGGGGCCCCTCCCTATTCCTCCAAAGCTGCTGCTCCTGCGGAGGGGCTCTGGCCTGGCCTCGGAGGCACAGGCTGTGGACCAGACCACCGGCAAGACGGCCACTGCGTGCTGCTGGGGCCCAGGCCGGTCTTTGAAGCTTCTGCCGTGTCACAGTCGCTGTAGAGACTGCTGGCCCCCTCATGTTGACTTACGCTCAGCTTTAACCCCCACCCCACAGGTAAGGCCCACAGCCTTCCTGAGCAGGAAAGAGGGGTAAAGGTGCCACCTATGCAGGGGTGTTCCTGGGTCTCACCGCAGGCTCTGCTTCATGCTCTGGTAGTCCCGCAGTTGCCGCTGGATGCCCTCCAGCTCAGCCTCCAGGTCGCCGTGACCCAGGGCAACAGGGCAAGGAGCTTGATCTTCGCCACGCTCCCAACTGGGCCCAGGCGGAATGGAGGGGGCCCAGGCGCTGGCAGCGGCCTGAGTGCTTGGTGCGCCCACAGACCTCAGGTGCACATCTGCGGTTTCTGAGCCAGGCCCACCTGTGAGGTCCCCAGGAAGGAGCAGACGGGGGTCGGAGACACTGGCCAGGGACACAGGGGCTGGGGGCATAAGGCCAGGGGAGGTGAGCCATGCTGGTGCCTGGAAAGGAAGGACGGACACTAAGAGAAGTCAGAGGAGCCGAGGCTGCCCACTGCAGGGAGGGCCCAGGAGGCCAGGAGCTGGCTTCACAGCGGCCAGCTCACGCAGCATCCGGCCTGCCTTCAGGGCCAACCCCAAGCAACGGGGGAGCACCCACCCCTTTGCAGGCTGGCCCACCCTCCCCCAAGCCTTTCTGACCCCAACCCCGCCTGTCTCCAAGCTGTGCCTTGTCTTCCAGTGAGAAAGCAACCAGCCACCCACCTGCAGCCCTCCCATCCCCCTCACCACTCCCGCAGCTCCCGACACCAGCTCCTTGGGGTGCCTGGCCCCAGGCTGTCTCCTGCGTGACTGGGCACTCAGGCTTCCTCCCTCCTCCCTGTCCCGACCCGATCTCTCTCCACTGGTCTCCTGACTCGACTCCTTCCCTGCAGCCGGACTCACAGGCCTGTTGCTTCATCTCAAACCCGACAGGTTGAGAAACACTTCGTGCTTCACCCCAAATGGGAGCCAGTGCTCCTCCTCGCAGGGAAGAGCTCGTTATTCCGAGGCCTCCCAGCCAGGCCCTGCCTTCACTGGCCTCGGAGCCAGCAGAGCAAGTCCTGCCTCGTCCGCCTCACGGGTCTCGGCCCACGTCTACTGCCAGCACCTGCACAGCCCCCGAGACCCGCAGTCAGTCTGCTGGTCTTGTCCCCTCAACTGGAGCATAACGTAACCTCGGGAGCAGGGGCCCAGGCAGGCTGTTCACTCCTGTACCCTCAAATGGCGCCTGTGTCTGCCGAGGTAGGAATGTTCCAGAAGCAGCAAGTACAGCTGTAGCTACAGCACCAAGTGCAGGAGCCCTGAAGGCCGGACCAAAGAAGGGGAGCCCAGATGACCAGGGAGGACTCACCTGGGTGGGTGCGTCCCCCCCACAGGGCACGAAGGAGGAAGGGGGCAGCAGCTGCGGGCCTGTCCTCGCCATGGGGGCCGGCTTCAGGCCAGGGGCACTTGGCAGGGCCCCAGGAGGGGGCAGGGCACTGCTTGGCACCAAGACTGACTGGGCCTTTTCCAGGAAGGGCCTTGGCAGGGGAGGGCCTGTGGGCAGGGCCAGGCCTAGGTCTTGCTCCCTGGATGTCTCAGGCCTGAGCAGAGGGAAGGCAGGAGCTTGGTCAGCCTCAGCATCCTTCTGAGGGGCACGAAGGAAAGGGGGCCACTCACCCTCAGACCCCAAATCATACACCCTGGATGGAGGTACTAAGACCCCATGACCTACCCCTGTCCCCCGAGGCTGCCCTCCGCCAGGGGCCTCTGGCTCTGCAAGGGCTCCAGCAGGAAGTTGGGGCGTCGTGGCTGCTTCCTTGCGGAGCGGACGGCGCTGCTGGGAAGAAACAAGGCCTGTTCCTCGGTGGCTCAGGGTCCTGACTGTGGGGTGGGGTCGTCATCCAGCCCAACCCCCCATCTTCTGGGGGACCGCAGGCCTGAGGAGAGGCTCTTGCCCAAGGTCAACATGGGAGCTGGGGTAGGCCTGGGCCACACAGAACTGACGTCTCCATGAAGAGAACCCGATCCTGCCAAAACCGGTTTGGCTCAGTGGATAGAGCGTCGGACGCCTGCGGACTGAAAGGTCCCAGGTTCACTTTCTGGTCAAAGGCATGCACCTTGGTTGCGGGCACATCCCCAGTAGGAGGCGTGCAGGAGGCAGCTATTCAATGTTTCTAACTCTATCTCTCTCCCTTCCTCTCTGTAAAAAATCAATAAAATACATTTTTTTAAAAAAGAGCGAGCCTGATCCCTCAGCCCATTATCTCATTTGACCTCCAGCGATCCTGGTGATGCAGCTCCTTGTCTCACATCACAGGGAACAGGCCTGTCAGGATGGGGCCCTTGTTAGGGTCAGGATTGGGGGGCGGGGCAAGTAGAGTAGGACCAGGCCTGGGCCCCTCGCAGCTGGCAGCCTCCCCCAGGCTCAGGCAGCACTGGGCAATCTGAAAGCAACAGCTACAGCAGCTTAGTGCAGCTATGGGGCAGGAGCCAGAGCATAAAAAGTGGGGTTCCCAAGAGGGGGCCCCATTTCCTGGCTGTAAGGGTCGGCGGGACACAGGCAGGGCTGCCTTCTTGCTAACTGCTCTCCTGAGCTCGAGAGGGACAGGACCTGCTGGAGAGAAGGCTCCCAGTGTCCTCCCTGCGGGACAGTCCAAGCTTCTGCCCCAGATGGTAGCAGAGAGGAAGAGGTGAGAGGTGAGGGGTGGCTACTCACAGCTCCAGGAGTGGGGGGTCCCCGGCACCCAGGGCCAGGCTACGCAGAGCACCCTGTGGCCCGCGAGGGGCTCGTGGCCGCCTGGTCTCCGGCGTGGCATCTCCAGCAGCAGCGCTGACGTGTTCGGGAAGGAGTCCCGGGAATGTCACTCTCCTGCTGGACGTGGCAGAGGTGGGGGGCGGCGCCCGGCCGGGGCCCAGCGCCTTCCGTTTCCAGAGCATGGCACAGCGGCGGACTGCCCGGTGGAGGCTGTGGGCCGCCTGCAACAGCCCCGGTCAGGTGGTGCCCTGTCCTGCCAGCCCCCCCGGCTCCCGCCCCGAGGCAGGGGAACCTGGCCCACCTGCGCCTGCTGCTGGGCATGCAGCTGCTGCCGGAGGGCCTTCATGCCCGCGGCGAACCGCAGGAGGCAGGTGGCGCCCTCCTGGAGGAGCTGCTGGTGGTAGGCCTGCACCGCCCGCTCCAGCCTCGCCTTCTTCCTCCTCCTCTCCAGCACAAAGCCCAGCCACGCCGCCCACACCTTCGGGAGGGGAGGTAAGGCCAGCTCGCCCTCTAGGACCCTCCAGGGGCTGTGCCCACAGCCCGCCCTGCCCTCCACCCAGGCTCGGCGCTCTCCCGAGAGGAGCCGGACAGTGGGATGCAGAGCCCCAGTACCTTGGCCTGAAGCGAGAAGGCCCAGAACCACAGGGCCCGGGCTGTGTCCCGCTGCTCCCGCCGCCTCTTCTCCAGCTACAGCCAGAAAGGAGATTCCGGAGGCCGCCCTGACCACAGGGCCCCATTGCTCGCAGACCCCGCTCTGCCAGGCCGAGGGGCTGGGTCAGGGGAGGACCCTCTGGGGGAGGGCACGTGGGGCAGCACGCTGGGCTGCAGGAGAAACGGGGCCACCTCCATGTGGCAATCTGAGGCTCAGCAGGACACTGGCACGGGACGGCGTGCTGAACAGGGCGCAGGCCCACCCGGCGTTTTGCCAAAACCTCACTCAGACTTAAAACGCGTCCCGTCTTGATTTCTGGATCCCCACCCTGGCATTTTAACGAGACGCAGAAACAGGCCCTGAAGTGGCCTGGCCGTACACAGACACGGGGGGACGGGAGCTGGCGATGCCCAGCAATGTCGGGGGACCTCTGGGGGAGGGCTGCTTGGCTCCCACCTGGTGTCTCCACTGGCGGAAGCAGGACCGGCTGAGCGTCTGGGCCAGGAGCTGGGCGCCCCGCCTCTGCAGCAGCTGGAGGGAGGACGCACGGAGCTGCTGCCAGTGCTGCCCGGGTCCTCATGGACCACCCGGGCCGCGCAGGCGAGGCTCCCACCCGGGTGCATGTTCTCCCATCACCGGGCGCCCGGCTCAAACAGCCATGATTCCGAGGGAGCCAGGCTTCTCGGCTAAACCCTCTCTCACCTGGAGAGACCCCATCGGAGGCCGGGGTCCCCAGCCATGCCTGGAGGCTCTGGAACCGTGTGCCCCGAGGACCCGAGACACCCAGCACCCCGACCGGCTGCTGTGAGTTCTGCAGGAAGGACCTCTCCTCCCAGAGACACTCCTGGCCTGGAGGCTCCACCACCCCAGGGAACGAAAGGGGGGGGTTGGGGGTGCCGCTGCCTCACCCTCTTCCTGACGCAGCCCCGGTGGTGCGCCCTCCATCGGGCGAGGCCCTGCAGCAGGAGCTGCCGGCGGTGATGCCGCGCCGCCCTCTCCAGCTGGGCTCGCTGCTGGGCTGCGCTCCGGGCCCGCGCCTGCCAGCGCCGAAACCAGGTCCTGAGACAGCCTGCGGCAGGTGCGGGCAGTGACTTTGCCGGGTCACACGAATGACTCTAGTGCTCGCTTCGGCAGCACACACACTACACGAGTGACTATGGCAGAGCTGAGCGTGGCCAATGGAGAAGGCCCGGGGCACAGCGGTGGGGGGGTCGGCCTCACTGGGTGAGATCGCTACAGGTGGACACGCCTCTGGGGACAGCCCCGGCACCTTCAACCGCCGTGAGCACCCTGGAAAGCCACACACGAGAAGACGGGGCAACCACCGGTCAGGCCTTCTCCCCGCCCTCAGCCCCAGGGCCGCTTACCCCGCGCCAGCACCCGCCGGGCCTCCCGGAGCGCGCCGTCCGCCCGCTGCCGCCGGTAGATCTGCACCGCCGCGGCCTCCCGCCACCGGGCCAAGACCTGCGGCAGACGAGGCCAGAGAGGCGGTCACAGCGTGCCCCGACTTCCTGGGGACCCCCTGCTCCCTGGCCGCTCCTCAGGGAAGGAGGCCAAGCGTTCCAGGAGGTGGGGCACCCGCAGGAGGCAGCGGGGAGCCTGACCTCAGGGCGGCATGTCCTGCCAGGAGTTGGACGCCCCCCAGGCCACGAGGACGCGAAGGGGCTTCCATTCCATGATGTGGGACTCTGCGTCCCGTGTCCATTTCCTCCCACACGTACGAAATCACAGTAACAGGACACTCTGACAAGAAGCCGAACATCCAGGGGACACCTGGTGCCTGCTCTCCAAACTATCACAAACTCCGTTCACCCCAAAAAGACCTAAAGCCATGCAGAGTCCTGACCCTCCGTGCAGGACAGGGGACCCGCATGCCGGCCTCGGCACCTTCCTGAGAACAGCCTGGGCCGGGCCAAGTGGTCACCCAGACGCACCCGCGTGGTCAGGAGCCGCCCCTACAGGCCTGCCCGAAGGGCTCCTCCAGCTGCGCCTGGGGCCACCTGTCATTGAGTCCCTTCTGTCTCCTAACACGTCATCTTCCCACAGCCACGTCCTGCCACCCCTTCTCCCCCACACGTGAGGCCAGATCCCACCTTGTGGCATTGGGGGCCACCTCCCGCCAGGGATGCCCAGCGGCCTTCCTCCTGGGATGCTCAGGCTTCCCCAAGCCCCGCAGCCACACCCCCTGAGGCCGAGGAGCAGGAGCAAGCACCCCCCTCCTGCAGGTGGCCCAGAGACTGACCGCTTGTCCCGGGGGAAATCCCACCGTGGGAGGTGCTGGTCTGACAGCCAGCCTGCTCTCTGGGTGCTACTGTTCCACTGAAGCCGGCTTCTCACTCAGTGAGCAGAGCCCGCCTGCTCGCACCTCCCACGCAGAGCCCAGGCCCAACCCTCGGGGCCGGCGGGCTCCCACACCTCACCTGGAGGCACAGGCCCCTTCGGTAGTGAGCCCTCGCTTGAGAGCTTTTCCTCCTTTCCTCCACGCAGGCCACCGCGTTCTCCCTCCAGCGACGTAACACACACCTGCAGGTGCACAGGCCAAACGGGATTTGGGGGTAGGGAGGCCGGATGGGGGGACACCCCGGTGGAGAGACGAGGGAGGTTCCTGAGGTTCCTGGGAATCACTGCTGGTTCCACAGCCCCGCTGAATCAAGGACACCCTCTGCCCAGAAGGTTTCTCTGACGCCGTGTTTGTGTTGACTGAGCTCTGCCCTGGCCCAGGATGGGGCAGCCCTGGGGACCTCGCGGCAGACAAAACCAAAGGCCACATCCTCGTGCGCGCTCTGGGGAGCACAGCGCTGGAATGAGCGATGACAGGAGGAGTTAGTGCAGGGCCCTCTCCACGCCTTGCTGTCTGAGAGCCGAATGGACATACAGACACTGATGGAGGGACATGGTGTTTCAAGTGCACAGGCCCCGCACGCACAGACAGCGGACACGGTGCAGGACAGACAGAGGAAGGAAAGGAAGGGGCGGAGGGAGGCCTGCGGGGAGTGAGCTCAGAGCGCGGTTAGCAGGACTGGAAGCTGGGCTCGAAGCTGGGGCCGAGCCGTGCAGGTGACAAAGGTGCCCAGAGACAGACGGTGCTGGCGGCGAAGGCCAAGCGGGAAGGCCACTGACTGGGCAGTGAGAGGCCACGGGAGCCAGCGCAGCCTCTGGAGCAGGAGGTGCTACAGCGGTGCCTCCTTCAGGCCTGGGGTGGGAGGGGGCCCTCAGACACACAGGGGCGAGCTGCTTCCCGGGGCCCGGCTCTGCACGGAGCAGGGGCTCTGGGCACAAGGGTGAACGGGGAACGGAGAGCTGTGGGAGTGGAAAGCCAGAGCTACGCTGAGCTGCACGCGGCACCAGGCTGTCCTGGCCGCGGACAGAGCCCTCCCGCCTGCCTGCCTGCCTGCCCGGGTCAGAGCCTGGTCCCACCCTCAGGCGGGGCCCGGGATGCGGGAGACTCACCGCAGCAGCTGCCTCCGGTGCTGGCTCCCCCTGGCCGCCACCTCCTGAAGGACACTCCGCACCCGGCTCTGGTACGCCTGCAGAAGGCCAGGACTGGAGGCCGCCTGGTCCATGGCTCTCCCCACCCCCTGGCGGCCGCGGAGGTTTCCCATGCCCACAGCACGCTCCCCCAGAGGTCGGAGAGGCCGAAGGCGCAGGCCAGCTTCAGAAGGTCTCCCCCAGTGCTCCCCCAGCCAGACCCGCACTCCTGGGCCTGGCCACTCTGAAGGGAAGGCAGGCTGGACCCAGGCAGCACTGTGTCCCCCCCTCTGTCCGCACGGCTGAGCCAGGGCGGAGGACCGAGCCTGCGCTGTGACCCCCGTCCAGGCCCCCGCTCTGGGGGAGTGACCATTCTGAGGGGGGGGAGCACCTACCCGCCAGGTGAGCAGCGCCCGGTGCAGCAAGGTGTGCCGGCGGTGCAGGTCCGCTCGCAGCAGCTTCTGCCGCTCGGCGCCCCGGAGGGTCAGGCTCTGCGGACAGAGGCGGCCACGAGGGCCGAGGAGGGCGGGCTCAGCTTCGCCTCCGGGTGCCCGCAGCTTGGCTGAGCTGGGGAAGCCCGACCCCGAGGAGCCCCACTTCCTCATCTATGAACAGGCACCTTGAGGGTTCTGCTGGGGTTAAATGGGCCGGGGCCTGACGTGGTAAATGCAATGAGCGTTACTTGCCCAGAGCAGGTGCCTGTCGGGGTCGGGCCAGGGTTTCAGACTCGGAGCGGAGGTAAGAGCAGCCAGCGCAGAGGAGAACCAGGCGGCCGGAGCCTACCACCCGGGCGGCCAGGTTCACGCTTTCACTGCTGCCCGCCCGCCCCGCGCTCAGAGCCTGCGGTCTCTGCGGTCTCAGAGGGACAGAGGAGGAGCCGTCTGGCGGCTGAGTCACTGCCCAGCTCCACCGTCCACAGCCACCGGGGTGGCGCTGGTGCCAAGGCTTACCTCCCTCCACCTGTGCCAGGCCGCGCGCCGCAGCCGCGCTGAGAGGAAGGCCGCCGCCAGCACCCCGCCCATCTTCCTGGGGAGAGAGTGGGCGCTCAGTGCTGCAGCCCAGACCGGCCAGGGCCCCGCCGGGGGTGCCCCTCACCCTCCCGGGCTCCTGCCTAGTGGTTCTTAAATGTGGGGGTGCCAAGATCCACTCTGAAGGGCAGCCCAAGGGTTTGGGCTCTCCTCCCTGCAGCGTGCAGTGTGATCACATCTTTGCAACAACCCAGGGGCTCCAAGTACCACTGAGGCCTAGTCACGTGCCGGAGGCCCAACGTAGCCCGAGGTGGGGGGAGCCTCACAGCCCCAAGGGGACACAGAAAGGCCCCCAGCAGGACAGTGCTGCAGTGCGGCCAGGGGCTCTGTCCTCACTAACCACGTGGCAGGCAAAACCTGAGGATCCTGGGACTCACTGCTGGTTCCGCAGCCTCCCTGAATCAAGGACACCCCCTGGCCCTGCCACCACTCTGCTCCTGCTGGGGAGGCTCCCTGACCCCCAAAGAGCCCCTCAGTCTGTTCCTTGGCCCCAACCAGCAAGCAGGGCGCTACGCACAGGACCAGACGCACAGGCAAGGGCGGACCCTCTCACCACAGCCTGTTTTCTCAGACTGTTTCAGACTGAACTTCCAGAGCTTAAAACCAGAATCTAAGCTAACAAACCCTCTAGCTGGGCCCTCAGAGCTGACAGTGCTGCTACTACGATCAAAGCTGGTCTGAGCCCAGACAGTGTGGCTCAGTGGTTGAGCGTCGTCCCAGGAGCCAAGAGGTCACAGATTCAGTTCCAGGTCAGGGCCCATGCCCGGGTTGTGGGTCCCCAGGAGAGTGCATGCAGGCGACAGCTGATCAAAGATTCTCTCTCATCACTGATGTTTCTTCCCCTCTTTCCTCTCTCTCCAAACATCAGTAAAAACATAAAAAAAGCTGGTCTGAGATGGGAAAAGCCAGAGGCAGAAAGAAGCGACCACTCACTCTGATCTGAGCCCTTGGGCGCCCTCCCTCCAAGTGGAGAAAGCCGTCCTGAGCCTCGCCTGGCGGTGGTGGGCACAGGCCACTGCTTGCCACTGCCGCTCCTGGCGATGTGCCGCCGCCCGCCAGTGCCACATGCACCAGGTCCTGCGCAGGAGCTGCCGCTCCGCGTGAAGGATGGCCTGCGGCAGGTGGCAGGGAGAGAACAGAACGCGTCAGGTTGGGGGGCATGGCAGCCAGGATGATGAGGCAAAGAAACAGACACTCAGGAGCCAGCTGCCCTTGCCCAGAAGCCATGTGTGCAGAGGATGCCGATGCCCCGGACCTCGGCCCTGCCCCCAGGCCCGGTCACAGGCCGGATCTCCTTCAAGCGGTCGGGGCCCCAGGCACCGTGCTGAGGAGAGCAGGCAGTGAATGCCAAGGCCTGAACCGGCACCTCCTCCGGGAAGCCACGTACCATCCTCTCGGCCAAGCGGCGTTCTTGATGCTGAAACATCTTCTGCCACCAAATAGCAAACACTTGCTTCTCTACCGTCTCCCTACATGAATGACAGTAATAGAACGGGTTTTCCTCTTCACTGTGCTTTTAAGAGGCAGATAGCTTAGCTAGGGACAAAGGAAAGGGGAAGAACAGGAAAAACGGCCAAAAACCCACAACCCAATTCTTTCCAGGCATTTCTGGTGCCAGCCAGGCACTCAAAGAGCAAGGGCAAGACTCTGAGACTTTCTTCTCCCGTCCATGCCCAGTTACCACCGGTGCTCCCGGTTACCAGCGAGAGCTGCTCCAGGCCACGCTGACCAGCATGCCACGCATCCTGGGGCAAAGCGGTGAAAACCAGATGCCTGGCCCTGGCTGGTTTGGCTCAGTGGATAGAACATCAGTCTACGGACTGAAGGGTCTTGGGTTCGATTCTGGCCAAGGGCACATGCCCGGGTTGCAGGCTCAATCCCCAATGGGAGGCACACAGGAGGCAGCCGATCAATGATTCTGTCATCATTGATGTTTCTCTCTCTCTCCCTCTTCCTTCCTCTCTGAAATCAACAACAATATAAAAACAAACAAAAACAAGCAGATGCCTGGCTCCAGGCTGCCGAGCGGCCAGAGGCTGCCCCGGAAGCAGCAGGCAGCAGGGAGGTAGTTTGGGAACCACCACTGTCCCCACTAGGCAGGTCCTCGACTTACGGCTGCATAAAGCATGTAAACAGCTGATCACCATGTGGTACCCCTGAAACACATGTATTACTGTGTGTGAACTGGAATTGAAAAGTGTGTATTGTTGTTAATCCTCTCGTGAGGACATTTTTTCTGTTAGTTTTTAGAGAGAGCGGAGCGGGGGGAGAGATAAACACCAATGTCAGAGACACGTCAGCTGGCTGCCTCGCCCCTCCTGGCTGAGGATCAGATCCTCCTCATCAAGATCACCGCCACTTTCCTGATACGCGTCCCTCCCTGTCGCCTCTCTGTCCTAAGCTGACACACACCATTACTCAGGGCAATCTCCAAAGCTGTCACTCATGGCTGCAGGCACCTGTGCACACATCTGCCTCCTACTGACCCATCGCCTCAGTCCTGTCCTCATCTGTCCACTCGGCCACCCCTCCTCACAGCCACGCCTGTCGGGGTCCTGCCCTCAGCACTAGTGCTGAGCCCTCGAGCTCATGGCTGACACGGCTGAGGACCCAAGGATCTGCTCTCTGGAACTGTGTGTTCTTCTCTGGTTTCTTGTGTAACAGTCTTATCTCCGCAGAGTCTGTAAGCTCCCTCCGTGGACTTTGGAGTCCGGGAGTGCGGAGTTTAAACCCAGGCTCTGCCAACGACCGCCTGCACCACCTGGGCGGGGCATTTGCCATTTTGCACCTGTTCCCTCAGGACTGCTGGGGGAAGGACGTCATTAACGAGATGATGATGGCTGAGGCACACCCTGCCTACCACAGCGGCAGACACTCAGCTGGCGGTGACTCATTTCCATACATCCACCCACATGCAGTGAGGACCGGCTGATGGGCAAGTTTGTCCCTGTGGCCGCTAAAAAGAGGTGGCTCTGTCCTACTTTCAGGACTTCACAAAGCCAGGGCTAGCAGAGCAGGGACCACACGTGGCAGGGAAATCACACTCCAGGGGGTGTGACCAAGCAAGGCAAGGTCCACCACACTCGGACCCAGAACGCTCAGGGGCAGTTTTCATGGAGCGACTGTGGCTTGTGAGGAGGGAAGGGGCATAAACCCAGCCGGCTCTGAAAGCATCTGAGCTGCACAAATGTTTCCCGGGGAGAAGGCTGGCGTCTTCCTGCGAGACGGACTTGGTGAGGGCACAGTGACTTCAGAAAAATCCAGGAAGAGCCTCGCCCAGCGGCCTGTGAGGCAGACCCGCCGCCCAGCCGCGTGCGTACCTGTGGAAGCGCGCTGCTCTGGCCTCGAGGCCGCGCTCCTGCAGGCGCCATCGCCAGCGTCTCCTCCAGGCCTGGAAGGCGGCGGGCAGGGCTCTCTGCTGGAAGTGCCTGTCTGCTCTGGCCTGCAGCAGCTGAAGGAAAAGAAATGTCCTTTACTCGTATTTTATGTTAAGAAAGAAAATGGCCTATTTTTATTAATTTCACCGAGGAAGGAGCAGGGAGGGAGAGAGAGAAACATCAATGATGAGAGAGAATCATGGACCGGCTGCCTCCTGCATGCCCCACCCTGGAGATCAAGCCTCCAACCCAGACCTGTGCCCTGACCGGGAGTCAAACCGTGACCTCCTGGTTCATAGGTCGATGCCCAACCACTGAACCACACCGGCCTGGCTACAAGAATCTTTTCAAAGCAAAGGAAACGTAACCAGAGTGTCGACCAGCAGAGCGCCTGCGGGGAAGTGCCCCATACCTGCTTGTCCTGCCTCTCCTGCATACGCCACAGCCACCACCGGACACACTTGCACAGCAATGTTCTTCTGAAATAAAGCAGAACGCAAGGCGCTGCCCATCCACTCCCAGGTTCCGACCTTCTGTGTGGTTCTGAGGCAGGTGGACTCAGGTAAAGTGACACCACGAGGGTGAAAGGCCCCCCATGCATTTCATTCTCGGAGACAGGGCAGTGGGAACCAGCTGTCTAACGTGAAACCGCCAACCTTGGCTCTGGACTGTGGCTGGCCTAAAGGCGTTGCCAACGCTCTTGGAACCCCAACTAGACCCCCAGGTGCAATGTCTCTGGAACGCAGGTCACATGCATGCAACCCCCCAAATAGCCTCCTGTTTTCCGGCCTCGGCTTGTTTGTAACACATGCTCCTCGCACACAGACACTGTGAAAACGAGAACCACTGTCAATCCTGTTAACCAGGATTTAGAATAACAACAACTCCGAACTCAGTCAGCTAACCACTGGGGCTCTCCCTGACTTCCGAAAACATACTCCAGCCCTAGCTGGTGTGGCTCAGTGGATGGAGCGTGGGCCTGCAGACTGAAGGGTCCCAGGTTCAATTCTGCTCAAGAGCACATACCCGGTTGTGGGCTCGATCCCCAGTGGGGGAGGGAGGGAGCATGCAGGAGGCAGCTGATCAGTGATTTTCTTTCATCATTGACGTTTCTGTCTCTCTCTCCCTCTCCCTTCCTCTCTGAAACCAATTAAAAATAACAATAAAATAAAATAAAAACACACCTGTCCTCTCACCACTCCCCTTTAAAAAAAAAAGGAAAAAATGCTTCAAATCCGACCTGTAACTGTGCACACGAAGTGGATTAAAGTGGCTTTTTAAGGGATCTACTAAACAGCTCTGGCAGCGGAAACTGACAGTGGTGGCCTCTGAAGCCTAAGACCACGGGCTGGAGGAGGACCCGGCAGCTTTTCTTTGCCTCGCTACCTTCCTTCCTGGACACCGAGTTTCTCCCCATAGACCTGCGTACACTCACATCGCTACGTTAACAGAACGACCAACTAAAAAACTGAGGACGCTCTCTGCACCCCTCATATGCCCCTGGCCTGAGCCTGCTCTCTGACAGCACCGCTGCCCGACTTCCAGTCTGAACACCATTAGACCGCAAGGACTGGCGGCGAGCCAGCAGGCATATGCTTCACACCATGTGGCCAAGCGCCGGTACAAACAGCCCCATCCCACCGCTCCTCTGACCAGGACCCACTGGTTACAGCGGGCCTGCCTGCACCTGCGCAGAGCACCGGAGGGGTAAGCGGTCACTCCTGAGGAACAGAGTCCGTCTGGTGAGAGAGCCCAGGGTGAGGGCCAGGGTCCCTACCTGTGGTGGTCCCGGGCAGCTTGCAGTAGGGGGCGCTGCGCTCTCTCCTCCCTCTGCTCGATCCGAGACTGCCAGAGGTTCCAGAACCGGCGCAGCAGCTGAAACCAAAGAGGAAAGAAGCGAGTTTATTACGGCAAACTACTCCCCCTCAGCAAACCCCCACACCTAACGGTTGTAAGGTCCCCAAAGCAGGAATGACCCAACTGGGAGCACCCAACGTACAACCGGCCTGGGGAACGACCGGGTGAAGCGGGAAGGAGCTGTTCTGGGCCAACGTGAAGCATGAAAAGCAAAGGGAGGGTCTGTGCCACCAGGAGCGACTTCTCGTGGGGACCCAGTGGCCGCCAAGGCCATCGTAGAAAGTAACGCGATGCTAGCACACTTCGCTGCCTACGAGGCAGTCTGGCCAAAAAAGTGTCTGGCTTCCGTTTCGTCAAACCCTTAGGCCTGACCTCTGGTTACGGGAGCTACCCAGAAAGAAAAAAGGAAAATCACATGGCGTCAAAAGGAAGCAGATAAACCGAGAACATGGGAAAACTGTAAAGGAACTGGTGTTCCTTTTCAAAAGGTGGTTGTCATTTTTAAAAAACAACGTGTACGTGATGTTGAGTGACATAAGCCAGTCACACAGGCTGGTGCTGTCCACAGGAGGGACCCAGGGCAGTGGAATTCCTAGGACACCAAGGAGAACGGGGGCTGTTCACAGGGACCGCATTTCAGGTTTGCAAGGCGAGCAGAGTGCCGGAGGGTGACGGCCGCCCAGCCATGTGAACGTGCCGATGTCCCTGAGCTGTAAACCAAAAATGGTCACTGTGACACATGTCATTACGTGTGTCAAACGGCTCTTCCTGGTTTCCATGCGTTTGGACATTGTCACATAAAAAACAAAGCGAGGGCCCTGGCCAGTGTGGCTCCGTTGGCTGAAGCGCCATCCTGTGAACCAAAGGGCCACAGGTTCGATTCCAGGTCAGAGCACGTACCCAGGTGGCAGGTTGGATCCGTAGTTGGGGCGACAACAGGAGGCAACCAATCGATGTTTCTCTCTTTCCCTCTCTCTAAAAAAAAAATCAACTTAAAATAAGGGAACAAGGAAGCCCCATCCTTCCGCACCCACAAACACAATCTGTAAGTAGGGACAGAACGTTTGTCATCCTCAGGTAACTCCCCCGCGAAGAGGACAGGCGGACAGTGCAAACCAACCAGAGCCGCCAGAGTGTGGACTTATGCTGTGTCATGAGGTTGGGCTGGAATTCAATCCCTGACCTGTGATTCGAGCACCAACTTTCTTAGCCAGCAGACAGAAAACGGGACTAAACAAGCGATTCTCCACTGGCCGGCCTGGAGTGTGACCGGAAACAAACACTGGGTTTCAGCGTCTACGGGTGTGGGGGACAAGTCTGTAAGCACGAAGGTTAACAAGAGGAGGGCCACCAAGCCTTAGCTGGTGTGGCTCAGTGGATAGAACGTCGGCCTGCGGACTGGGGGGTCCCAGGTTCGATTCCTGTCAAGGGCATGTACCTTGGTTGCAGGCACATCCCTAGTAGGGAGTGTGCAGGAGGCAGCTGATCGATGTTTCTCTCTCATCGATGTTTCTAACTCTCTCCCCCTCTCCCTTCTTCTGTGTAAAATATCAACAACAAAAAATAATCAATGAATGAATGTGTGAGTGGAAGGAACAACAAATCGATGTTTCTCTCTCTTCCGTCCCCTCTCTTTCTAAAACCAACCAATCAATAAAATTTTTAAAAAAGGAGAGAGAGAAAAGGGCCACCAGCAGGGACCCTGTGACAGGGGAAGGCCCTCACCCCGACATTGTGCTGCTGGTGAGCGAGATTCCTTCTCATTCGCTGGAGGCGGGCGCGGGTCACGTTGCCTCTGAGGGCTCTGAAGCAGAAGCGCTGTGGAAGGAAGGACACCCGGGTCACCCCTCAAAAGTAGTTGCAACAACAGTGGTGCCCGAAGCCAGTGACCAGAAGCTCAGTCACGGCTGCTCCCCGGTCCCTGAGAGTCCCTGAGAGCGCTGCTCTGCTGAGTTTAACTGGGAGTCTGAGCCACACACAATAGGCGAGGCCGCACAGTAGGCACTTAGCACCTAGCTGTGGAGCCACTCCCTGCTGTCCACAGTAATGCTCAGGAACAAACACGCCCCCCGCTGGCCAGCAGAGATCTTACCACCCCGATGGGAACACTACAGACAGAGGTTGAAAAAAAAATCAGCTTTGTCTCTCAGAAGGGAGACAGGCTTTTAGCGCACGATGCTTTGTTTTGTTGTTTTAAACTACGCGGGGTCTCGGTCTACACTTGCAATTGTAAAGGCAGTTTTGCAGGAACCCTTGGTGAGCTGCGGGTTGGGAAGGGGCAGGACACGCGGGCCTGGCTCCAGCCCCAGAAGCGAAGGGGTCAGGTTCTCACACTGTGGTCTGTGGAGCCCCCGGACACTGAGTGTTGGCGAGGGTCGGGAGAGAACAGGTTCTGCACCAGACCTTCCTCCGTCCTCCGCATCTCTTCTTGGATCCATTTCACAGATCAGGCTTCCACCATGAAAAGGGACCCGCCGGTACCAGTAAAAACCCCAGGACTGCATCTCTACAATTCCCTTACAGTTCCACACCACCCTCACACCCCACCCATGACCATCTCTGATCCAGAGTGAGAACAGGGACACCCACAGAGGGGAGGGCTCCCAGCCCAGAGGACTGAGGAGCAGGTGGGTCCAGCGCCCCGAGAATGGGGGCCGGAGCAGGCTGACAGCTTACCAGCAAGCGACGCCGACAGTGCTCCTCTGCCCGCTGCCGCCTGGCCGCCTCCTCCGCACACAGCAGCACGTCTGCCAGGAGTTAAGGCCTCTCGTCTCCAGAGGGTTCCCTCCCCCCATGCACAGCACAATCCTGGGGAGCCCCTGAAGGATTCTGGCTGCAGGGGATCGAGGGGCTGCAGATGGACCGAAGTCCACCTGTGTCCTCCTGATGGCCCGCGGAGGGAGGCCCCACGAGTCACTTTGCAAAGAGCTGTCCTTCCCTTTCAGGAGAGGCAAGAACTCGTGGAGAGGAGCTGCCAACCACTGAGTACACACTTCGAAATCCCCGCGTCTAAGAGCCTCCTCTCCTGCACCCCCTCTCCTGGCAGCGCAATCCAGTCAGATGTTCCGAAGCTTTCTCCTCCCTCCCCTCACACCTCCTCCTCCAGCCTCTCTCGGCTGTCCCCGCCCCCCACCCTGCAGCTCCTTAGACCTGTCCCGCAGGCAGGCTGGTAAGAGCCGCCTCACCAAACTGGTCTCCCTCTCAGCTTCGCTCCTCTCCCCTCCATTTCTCTCTAAAGCACACCTCTCTGCACCCTTTCTCAAATACTTCCGGAGGCTCCCCAAACTCTGACCACAGCTGGCACAAAGGGCTCCCAGTCAGCATCCAGCTGCCCTGCCCTACTACCGCCCCCACCCCGCTCACCACAGACCCCAGCGGTGGGTGCCTGCCTTCATGTCTGTGCACGTGCCCTTCCTCCCACCGGGAGCACCCTTCCTGACCGCTCTGCCGGGCACCCTGTCATCCCCTAAGACTGCAATTCGGCTCTCACATCCCCGTGGCTGGATGGCCACATAGCTCTCCTAAGACTTAAGGCAAACCTTGATCCTGACATTCACCACGCCACCGTGTAAAGACCCATTTCAGGTCTATTTTCCTTTAGGGACAGTTAGTCCTGTAGTTTCCCCATATTCCAGAATTTGAGCAGGAGTTTAAAACAAAACAAGCCCTGGCTGGCTTGGCTCAGTGGACAGAGCGTTGGCCTGTGGACTGAAGGGTCCCAGGTTCGATTCCGGTCAAGGGCACAAGCCCGGGTTGCGGGCTTGATCTCCAGTGAGGGGGGGAGGAGAGCAGGAGGCAGCTGATCAATGATCCTCTCTCATCATTGATGTTTCTCTCTCTCTCTCCCTCACTCTCTGAAATCAATAAAAATATATTAAAAGTAAATAAATAAAACAAAGAGTTTGAGAACAAAGGAACACGTGTATAGAACTCCAGGCACTCAAAATCCTTAGATCTGGGCACATTCTGTGGTCGAGGCCGTGTGCACTGGGGTCAAAGGCCAGCACTTAAAAAATCCTCACTCTGCCAGTGATTTGCTGTGAGTTTGAAAACTACTTAGACCCCTTGAATCACCGTTTCTTCATCTGTAACATGGATACAGCGACAGCCACTCCACAGGGTTGCTATGGTGATTACGGAGCTAATGCATAATGCCTGTAGAGTAAAAAGCTCAATGAATGGAAGTTCTGATCATAATGATAGATCCACCAAGTACAGATGGCTTTCTGAAACAGAAATGAAGGAAGTTTCTGAACTAGAAATGGCTGTGGCTATTTCCACCACCTACTGGGTAGAGAATGGCTATAAAATTATGACATAAAAAATTCAGGAGGAGGAAAAAGAATGCAATCAGGGAGGAGCAGACAGGGGTATTTGCAACGTCTATGTTTTGTTTTTTTTAATTGATTTCAGAGAGGAAGGGAGAGGGAGAAAGAAATAGAAACATCAATGATAAGAAAGAATCATTGATCGGCTGCCACCTGCACATCCCCTCCTGGGAATCAAGTCTGCAACCCAGACATGTGCCCTAATCGGGATAGGTTATTATTTTATAAACTATAAATGTTACATACTCTTGTATGAATAGCCCCAGTTAAATAAAAATGCCTAAAGGAAGTCAATAGAGATCAGGCCTATGAAATGCTCAGTAATGCTGCCGTGTCCCCTGACCCTCGTACAGGCGGCTGGGCCCACGCTGCCCTGGCCGGCGGCGGACGGGCCGCAGGGCTGAAAGGATACAGCGCCTCCAGAGAGTGAAGGCCCGCCGCAGCGCCACCCTGCCGCCCAGCGCCTGCACTCGGGCGTGGCGGGCATGCCAGCTCTGTCTCCGCTGCCAGGCCCACTGCCAGTCGCAGAAGTGTGTCTGAAGCACCGTGACGTGGTGGAACCGCTCGGCCATCTCTGCAACACAGAACATAGCTTAGCTGCTGCCTCCCGCGCTGGGCAGAGCAGGAAGCATCCCTCATACCAGCTGACCCCACCCCAAGCAGATGGCACGGCTTCAAGGCAGTTCTCACGAGGAACCCTGCACTGCATGGTTTCTAAACAGGGGAGGGACCTCCGGAATGCCTGCAGCTCGTCTCTTCTCCCCAAGGAAGGAGAAGAGGTCTGTGATTTTAGGGGGGAGGATGCTAGGAGATCAGGGCGCTGAGGCCCCTAGTCACCACTGACAGTCAGAACGGCGACCGCTGCTTTCCGAGACCCTGCTCCACTTCTGCCTCTGGACGAGGGCTCCTGGACAGGCCTTCAGGGACTGAGGCCAGGACACAACGTCAGTCAACTGCTAGCCAAGGCTGGTGCCGCTCAGTCAGGCTGACGCGGGCCGCCACCTGCATCCCCTTGTGACACTGACTCGCTAAGGGCCCGAGGAGCTCGGGTCTGGGAAGTGGAAGGGAGTGGGTCTGGGAACAAAATGTGCAGTCATCACTCCTAACGCTCCGGGCTTGGGCAGCCAGGCAGTGGCCCCCGTCACTATTCTCAAAAGGACACATTCACTCTCTCCCCGGAGACAGCACAGCAGCCTAGAGATTTCTGCAGGGAGGTCGCGGTGAGTGCCGGAGAGCCCGGCCCGGCATCGAGCAGGAGTCACTTTAGGCCCGAATGTTCTGGTGACTGTGCCCGCTGCATGTGTTATTACTCCTGGACTCTCACTGGCAAGTTAGCGGCTAGCACGGTGCTACGGCGACTCAACATCTACTGCACAGGCATCCCTGTGACGGGGCAAACAACCCAAATGCCTATGGACAGAAGAACGGCGAGGGCAGGTAAAGATAAGCCACCCTAGTAAGTACGACCATAAAAAAGATTATGACGTTTATGAAGAATGAAGACCCAGGGCAGTGTAGGCCAGTTATATGGCGGAAGAGCCACATACAAAATTGCCTGTATCATATTAATCGTAACAGGGTAGTTATTGTATCTTTAAAACCTTTTTGAAGCCCTAGTTGGCTTGGCTCAGTGGATAGAGCATCGGCCGGCAGACTGAAGGATCCCAGGTTCGATTCCAGTCCAGGGGACACACGGGATTGTGGGCTCGATCCCAGTAAGGGCGAGTACAGGAGAGGCAGCCGATCAATGATTCTCTCTCATCATTGATGTTTCTCTCTCTCTCTCTTCCTCTCTGAAATCAATCAATATATATATTTATTTCAAAACTCTACTGAATAAAATGTATGCGCAGAAGAAAATAAATGTGAATTGCGGATTGTGCTTTCCTCCTCAGTCTCCCTGTACCAGGATTTGGGGCAGCCTCTGGTTCTCTCTCCTTAAGCAACGAGCTCCGCTGGTGGAAGGAGAGTGGAAATGGCGACCCCACCCTCTGTCTCTGGAGCCCGAACCTCCTGCTCACCGTTCTGCTGCCTCTTTGCCCGCCGGGCCCGCAGGTAGTCAAGCCAGGCCTCCAGGCACCTGCGCTTCTGCCAGTGCTGACGGTGCCTCACTGCGCAGACCAGCTTCTGTCTCTGTCTCTGGGCCTGCAGGAGCTGTGCCTGCCACCGGGACCACGCCTGAAAAATAGAGAGAAGACAATGATCAAAGGAGAGGCAGGAACGCAGAGGTGAAGCACAGGTGCGGGACACACACACACACACACACACACAGGAAAGGTAAAAATCAGACTCACAAAAGTGGCAATTCCTAAGCAGGATCTTAAGCTATGGGACTTTGGGGTGAGGGGATCTTTAAGAGAGTCATTTTGCTTCCAGAAAGTAAGGTATGTTTTGTTTTGTTTTGTTTTGTTCTGAATAAAGAACAAAACTACAAAGGAACAATCAAACCAACGAGCAGACAAGCAGCAGGGACAACCGCAGGGTGACCGGATGCATCGGATCTGGGGCGGTGAGAGCCACCTTTCCCTCCTCCGTGGGGGTAAGCCTGTTGTCCAGAGGCCCTCTCCCAGACACGTCAGTTTCCGGGAAGCTCAGCGACAGAAGCCGAGGCCCACAAAGGAGCCCAGAGGGCTCCCCGTAAACGCGCACCCCTGGGGAATCTCCAAGCACGCTCAGCGGGATGCATGCCCTAGTTTGAAGATGACTGTCTCGGACACGACTTCGTACCTTAAACCTGAAACACCCCCTCGCCTTCCTTTCCTCTTAGCTGAATACCATTCTTCCTATTTCACCAAGAAAATAAAAGCAATCAAAAAAGAATTTTCTCCAGCTCCCCCTACTCTACCCACCCCCCCACCTGGCCAGAGGCTCTGCCTTCTCTCCTGTTACTACTGGATAAACTGTCCATGCTGCCATCAAAGTTCACCTCCCACTAAGGATGCATCCTACCTTCTCTCACCGTCTCAGGAGGATCTCTCTGGCAATTCCCTCAACTTCTACATCGATTTCCACCCTCTACTGGATGGTTAAACTCAGCATACGAATGTGCTATTATTTCTCCCATCAAAAACAATATTGATATATCCCTCAGGGATGTGAAAACCAAAAGCAGCTCTAGCCAGTTTGGTTCAGTGGATAGAGCGTCGGCCTGTTGACTGAAGGGTCCCGGGTTTGATTCCAGTCAGGGGTCACCACCTTTCAGACCTCACGGACCACCAGCGGTCCACAGGCCACCAGTTGGGGACCACTGCTCCAGACCACACTTTGCCAGCGGCTAACACTAGACTTCCTTCCCTTCTTTTCCAAATTCCTAGGAAAGGCTGGCTGTTTCCTGATTTCTCTCCTCCCAGGCAGGTGTCCTTGAACCCTCTTCCCCCTCAGGCTTACTGAGACTGCTCTCATCAATGATCTCTTCAGTTTCCCAATCTAAAGGTCGAATTGCAGTCCTCAACCTCCCTGAACTGCCAGAAACAGCGGACACAGCCGACCAAACGGTCCTTCCCCTGGCGCCCATGGCATCGCGGTTCTCTCTCTGTTCCTCTTGCTGATCCCCAGCTCACAGGCTCAGTCCTGGAACCCCTCCACTGCCCCCTCTCTCGTAGCTTTATTTCTCTTGAAAACATAAGCAAACACACTATCTCTAGTTTCTCTCCCTCCCTTTCTTCCTCAAAAGGCAGCAGGAATGAACCAGAGGGTCCTATGAGGAGGTAAGTGGGATCACATCATTCCTCCACTCAAAGCCAACAGCCTCCCACACTCCCCCTCCCCCGAATAATCAGAGCCAAAGCCTTTAATGGGCACAGCCTGCAAAAGCCCTACCATCTATCTGCCTCCTTATCACCGCATGACCTACTAGCCCTTCCTTCTCTCGCAGTGGGGTCCCTGGGCCCCATTCTAAAGTGGGGTGGGCGGGGGGTATAGAGAAGTCTCCCACTAGACACACACCAACAAGCAGTTCTTGGACACCAGTGCAGTGTCCAGGAATTCAACTCAATTCTGACACTGTCTACCCAGGGGTAGCAGCCAACACTGCCGCCCACGGTCGGTAAGTCTACCGTGGCTGGTAAGCCTTAGAACGCACGCGGAGAAGCAAGCTTCGGTGGAGCGTGGGAGTGGGCAGAAGAGAACACGAGGTGCGAGGGCTCTGGGCCGACTCTTAACTTTAGCTCCTTGTTTTTATTGCCTTTTTAAATGTTTTGTTTGTTATTGCACTTTTTTTTTTTTAATCCTCACCTGAGGATATGTTTTTCACTGATTCGAGAGAGAGGAAGGGAGAGGAAGGGAAGGGAAGAGAGAAATATGATGTGAGAGAGAAACATAGACTGGTTGCCTCAAACATGTGCCCCAACTGGGGATGGACCCACAACCTTTGGGTCTGTGGGACAATACTCCAACAGAGACACCTGGCCAGGGCTGGACTTCTTTTTCTTTAAATTACAGTGACATTTGTTAGTTTCAGGAGTACAACAGAGTGGGTTAGACATTTAAGTAACTTACAACATGAGCTCCCTGAGATAGCCAAGACAATTTTTTAAAACAGAGTAAAGACCCCTTTCCAGAGATGGAGACTTAGGGCCATCCAGTAAGGGAAGGAGTGGTGAGTGGCTGGCATGCACCGGGCACGGCCACATCCCAAGCATCAGCCTCTGGGCGGGGGGCCTCACAGGCAGAGGACTCACCTGCAGCTGGAGGCGCAGGGCCCTGTGCTTCACCGCGGAGGCACAGAGAGCACGTCCCACCCGGACCTGTCCCAGCTGCCGCCTCCACTCGCTCCACCACACCCTGCGAAGAGCACAGTGAAGACAGGACCGGTCAGAAAAAGTCCCGCAGGGAAGAGAAGAAAGGCAGTGAGGGCCGGGTCTCAGACTCTCAGCGCAAGTCCCTCTGCCTCGTGGCGCCATCTCCAGATTGACATGTGAGAGTCACTGCTAAAGATGTCAATCAAGACACAGTCCTAATGCTTCCAATGAAGGTTTGAAACTGCTGGTTCTACGGTCAAATCCAGCCTTAGACCACATGCTCTGTAGGGCTTACATAAATGTTTAAGAATATATAACAAATCACTGCCAAGGTTTAAAAAACCAGGCGAGTTCACAGAATAACCTGCAAAGAAAAGTGGCGTTTACATGTCTAGTCCTGGTGGATCCCTTCCTTTCCTACTTCCTGGCCAGGTTTCATCCCAGTCTTCGCTTCTCTTCTGCTCATTTCCTAAAAACAGTAACGAGGACATGAGAGCCAGCACCCTCTGCTTCACAGAAACACTCAATGTGCCTATCACTCCAACCCACCAGAATCTCTCCTCTTAACCGTGCCATGCTAGCTGTGTCACACACTTCAAAACCTCAAGCTTTCTTACGGTATTCGTTCTCTTTCAGAGCACTCAGGGAACTGTGAGCTCCCTAAATGCAGCCCCAGCACCTGATAAGCCCTCAATAAATATACACCGAGTAAATAAAATCATGTAAAATCACCATTTTAGACTCTAGTAGGACTGCATATTTATTAAGAATCTTACAATATTTGCTGAATAAATTTTAAATCATTTCAAAATTTCTTTTAAATGACTTCTATATATCCATCCTCTGGTAAAATACTTTACAAATATTATCTTAAAAATGTCTCCATGACAACCTTGAAAGATACTTAACGGTGTGCCCATTTCACAGAGGAGAAAAGTGAGTCTTAGAGAGGTGAAAGGACCCCATAATACATGTTGGAAGAGGGATGTGAACCCAACTCAATCTAGATAAAAACCCTCTGCTCTTATCCATGCTACAGACAGCGCCCAGGTAGAAGCATGGGTTTGGCATCAGAAAAATGCGTTTACAACTTATAGGAGCTCGAGGAAGTTTCTCAACCTTTCTGAGACTTACTGTATACCTTAATCTATACAACAAGAACACTTCTTTTACAGTTTACGGTGCGGGTTAAATGAGACGCTTTACGTTAAAAAAATTAACACGCACACATACTTAACACAGTTTTTGCAAGCACTATGTTTCCGAGGACCATTCCTCCCTCAGGCCTACGAGAACACAGCGAGTAATCACTTAGTGTTACGATTATGCGAAAACCAGTGATCTTATAGTTGGACAAGTTGTCAACACGTCTTTACTAGGCACCAATTATGTTCCAAACTGTTTTAGTGGGTTTTAGCTGCAAGGCTGGGATAAAATGATCGCTGCTGAACTGCAGGCATCTGCGTGCACTCACCACAACACGCTCCGCTGCCGGAAGCTCAGGGCGGCGGTCTGCATCTGAAATTTGGTCCTTCGAAAAACCACGTAGATCAACCAGGACTTCCAGGCCCGTCGCATCTTTTGCTTCGCATCTAGACGCACCAAAGAGATTTTCCAAAAGGGGGAGGGGGAGAGGGGTTACTCTGGGTCAGGGTAAAACTCAGGGGACTCTATTTCTCCCGCCTCTGAATGTCTCAATTCCTCCAGGCTTCAGGAGCCCCCTGCTGGAGAAGTTGTGAAGTTCCACAAAATGAATCAAGATGCAAGAGCCTGTGAAGAATGGTTATGTAAGTGATGACAGGTACAGAACATTGAAAGGAAATCGATACACTGCCCTGTTCAGAAAACATTTAAAAGCCCTTTATTTTTCAGAGAGATGATATGTAACATTTACATGTGAAAGGATGTGAATAACGCAGGAAGTAGAGAGGTGAGACTGGTGTGAGTTGATCATTGTTGAAGCTGGGTGGGTGTATGTACATAGAGGTTCCTTATTCCATCTTTCGATTTTGTAGAGATTTAAAATTTTCCGTAATATGGAGTTTAAGGACTAAGAAATCATGTTTTAAGACTTGCTGTTTGAAACAATTTTAAAGTAGCATAAGCAAGACGAAAGGAAAGGCCACTCTGTTTGGGAAACAGAGTAAGAAAGACCAGTAATGATCTTGGAGGAAAGAGGGTTAAGCTAGTAGATATGAAGGTGCAAAGGTCAACAGCTTTCCCTTTGTGGTCAATTCCATTTTCATTATGAAAGCTATCACTAATAAAGTAAATGTCTTTTCCTTTTAGCATACAAAGGAGAAAATAAAATTTTACAGAGCATTTTCAGACTACTCTCCAAAATGTGATCAATAGGACGAGAGCTATACTTTGTTATTTCAAAGTTGTTGACAAGTCAACTCGAAATATGAAGAAAAATTTAACATGTAGCTTCCTTGAGCCCCCGCAGGCCTCAGGAACGAACACACCCTCGGCAACAAGGTTTAGAGCATGGTGCTATGGTTTAGAGCTGAGGTTAAGAGGCCAGGTTTGAGGACGGGACCTTGTCGTTTCTTAGGTAAGTAACCTTGCATGGTAAGTTCCTTATCTATTAAGTGACGCCGCCTTAGAGAGATGTTTCCAGAGTCAGTGAGGTTATCTATGAAGACTGTCTCCAATGAGTGCAAGCTATTCTTTTCTGAGCGTGGAACGCCCAGGCATCTGCATTAATCATCTCTGCCCAGAGTCGGATGACAATTTGAGGACCACTGCTCCCTCAGGCTTACAAATACCTGCAGACTTTTCGTTTAACAGTGGAAGTGAGTGGACCCTCCCTGAGGTCTGGGGACATGGTCTGAAACAATGGCATATGCCAGAAGTAACTTAAAACGCTTAACAAAACAAAAATCGGTAAGTTGGACTTCATCAAAATTAAAAGCTTTTGTTTTGCAAAGAATAAAGAGAATGATAAGACAAGCCTCAAGTGAGAGAAAGTACTGACGAGGGAAAACTATGAATAGGGAGGGACAGAATGTAGCTGGGCATTCACTGTGCCTTCCCCTCAATTTTGCTGTGAATCTAAAACTGCTCCTGAAAAATAAAGTCTTCATAAAAGGAAAAGAAAAGCCAATCCGGGCATTTCCTTTAGACATGCACTCCCGTTTCTCACCGTAATTCTCGGCTCTCGCGTACTTGGCCCTCATGTGCTGCTGCTGATGCACGAAGGTCTGCCAGGTCTGGAACATCAGGCTGTACAAGTAATACCTGAGCAGCCAAAAAAGGAAATAACAATTCTTTACAACAAACAATTCCTCATTAGAGGCTTGGTCGGTGCTCAGGAGAAATCACCATGGACATTTCCGATACAAAAAAAAAAAAAAAAGCCGTCTTCATCCTGAGCTAAATGTTCATCGCCTTCAATCAGTGAAAACGACTGTCCTTGACAGAGTCGCTCTCCATACCTTACGGTGTCACTAAAGAAAGCAAGCCCAACTTTCCCGAGAATCACTTCACCTTCAGCATCCACAAAGCCAGGATATTTGGAATGAAGTCATCTTTCTTAAAATAAAAAAATTTTTAAATATATTTTTATTGATTTCAGAGAGGAAGGGAGAGGAAGAGAGAGAAACATCAATGATGATATAGAATCGTTGATCAGCTGCCTCCTGCATGCTCCCTAACTGGGAATTGAACCCGAAACCAGGACATGTGCCCTTGATCAGAATCGAACCCTGGACCCTTCAGTCTGCAGGCCAACGCTAGGCACTAAGCCAAACCTTAATATCCACAATATGTAAAACATTACCTCTCCTCGGCACTAAAACTTGGTCAATGGCATTTTCTCTTTTTTCCTTCTCAATACATATACTGGACACATTCAAACTGTCAGTCCCTCCATATTTTCACTGCCATTTCCTTAGACTTGATTTTTCATACTATACCAGCTTTATAGAATTATTCAATATATCTATTTTATCCAAAAAATATGTTAATCAGCCCTAGCCGGTTTGGCTCAGTGGCTAGAGCGTCAGCCTGTGAACTGAAAAGTCTCAGGTTCAATTCTGGTCAAGCCCCAGGTTGTGGGCTTGATCCCCAGTTGGGGACTTGCAGGAGGCAGCTGATCAATGATTCTCTCCCATCATGGATGTTTCTATTGCTCTCTCCCTCTTCCTTCCTCTCTGAAATCAATAAAAATATTTATATACATTCATACATATATATATATATGTGTGTGTGTGTGTGTGTGTGTGTGTGTATATATATATATATATATATCAGAACCCTTACCCCAAAGAACCTAAATAAAGAAGTGACTATAATGAGAGTACACACCATTTTTTTAAAGGTACAATTTCCTTTTTCCCCCCAGAGAACTTCTCTTCAGTCCTTAAGGACTTAGCTCCTTCCGTGGGCTCTGGTGGAGGCAATGGGCAGCACCCGCAGGGCTGAATCAAGGCGGCGGGGCTGGTCCTTCCTGACCGCCTCACTGCGAAGGCACAGCTCACAGCCATGAACTCTCCCATGAGCTTGGGAAGCACACAGGCAGGGAAGACACTGGCTTCGGACGTGTCCTAACGGCAAGGGCCTCTGCTATGTCTCAAAGGACGAATGCCCTGTCCTCGGGCACGCATGGGGGCAGGTGGTGTGCCTGCGTGTGGCCACGGCCTTCCGGCACAGACCACTGTTCCTTCTTTTCTGGGCCATGTGAGCAAGGGCCCAAGGGCGAGAGTGAACACCATTTTAAATGCACAATGTGTCAGATTTACGTACTGGACAAATATTTTCTCCTATAATCAGTATAAATTAAAGCAGCTTATGTTAAAAGAACAGAATATTCTCAGAATAAGAAATTATATATAAGTGAAAGTCAAGCAGCAAACCTTCTTCAAATCACTAGCATGACCAGCACGTAATGGTTATTTGACTTAGAGGAGAGTCTCTCATGTATGCGCACTAAGGTGCACTTGTGCTTGGGTTTAACATAGGATTTGGATCTTGCTGTGTCTAAAATAATGTGAAGAAAAATAGAAAACGATTCAGAACTTGTCTCTGTTTGACCATAAACGTGCCAAGGAATCTATATATATATATAAAAGCCTAAGCAACTGTTCAACCATTCAACCAGTAGCTATGATGCACACTGACCACCAGGTGGCAGACTCTCAACGCACAGGCATGGCAACATGGAACAGATTGATGAATCTCAGAGGGAAGGGGGGATGGGGGGAGGAGGGGAGAGCAGGAAAAGATTAACTAAAGATCTTATATGCATACTAGAGGCCCAGTGGGGTCCCTCCGCCTGATCTGCAGGGATTGGGCCAAAACCGGCAGTCCAACATCCCCCGAGGGGTCCAGGATTGCAAAAGGGCTCAGGCCAGGCCGAGGGACACCCCCCCCCCGCCTCCAGTGCACAAATCCATGCACCAGGCCTCTAGTTATCTGATAATGTGCATCATTAAATTTGAAGTCACATAAATGAAATCTGACCTGTAGTAACAGTCTGCTCGAACACAGAGCTTCCACTCCCGCTGGGAAACCCACCACTCTCCTTTCCATTCTTCAAAGACCTTCCGGAGCACCCTTTGCTGATAGTAACACCTGGGGCAACGGGAAAAATCAGGGGGACACGAGGATATTAAAGCTGATCTCTAGATAAGTCAGTTTCATTTTACCATTGCTTTCCCATAAAGTGAGGCTCACTATTTGATAACACCAAAATAGGTTAAAAATAGACATTTAACTTTCTTCACATCAAAACCGTATACTGTAGATCTTACCAACTAAAGGCATTAAAGTAAAATAAAAATCTGACTTTTCAAATACCATATTGAATTGCGAATTATTCTCAATTTTTTTCATGCACCAGTCTAAAAAATATTTTTGAACCCTGGACAGTATAGCTCAGTTGGTTGGAGCATTGTCCTGTATACCAAAAAGTTGCATGTTCAATTCCCAGTCAGGGCACATACCCAAGTTTTGGGTTTGATTTTTGGGGGCGGAGGGGTGAGGAAGGGAAGTAATCAATGTTTCTCTCTCTCCCCACCCCCTTCCTCTCTGTTTAAAATTGATAATCATATCCTCAGGTAAAGACTTAGAAAAAAAAAAAAGAGTACAAAAAGAGGTATTGGAGACATTGAGTATATTTTATGTAAAGGGGACCCAAGTGATGGATCCTAGCTACAGGAGGAAGTAGAGGCAAAAACAATTTTTTTTTTCAGAATGGGAAAAATGACTGAACGTGACCCATTAAAGAGGGGGAAATTGATGATGCAAAAAAGAGGAAAAAAAAATAACCCTGCCACATCGATGGCCTTGAGTAGGCACAGGGGAGTATCATGCAAAAGTCAAGGATTCTGCCACAATGAGAGAGCAGGGACAGTTCATCTTCCCATCAGCTGGGAAAGCAGGCCACATGCGACGGATGCTGGCACTGGGTAACATAGTGGCGGTCTCTTCTGCGGCTTCTAAACCAGGAAGCAAGGACACTAATAATGAGGAAAAAATACTGATTAATAATAAATGGACATGACTATTTTATCTACTTCCCGAGTTAGACAAAAACTTTTGTTCAGATCTTCTCTTCAGAAAAATAGGGAACTACTTCAGATTTAAGACTGCCTTATATATGGACACATACTGGATTATTTTTGCCCTACTAATTTAGTGATCAGTTTGGTTTAGTTTATTAATGATAAAACAATTCCAGTTTATAAAAATTAAAGCATTCTCCAAGCACATAATGGCTATATTCTATAGTTTCTGATATGTCATTCCCCTGTAATATTCCTAAATGTGAGAAATAGGTAATTCAATATGAAGAGAAAAAAAGAAAAAAGAAAAATCAATATGCCCAACCCTCTATAAAGTAACAACCCCCTAGACCTAAAAAAGAATTGCAGCCTGGCCAGTGTGGCTCAGTGTTTGAGCACTGATCTATGAACCAGGAGGTCACGGTTTGACTCTGGGTTGCGAGGGGCCTGCAGGAGGCAGCTGATCAACGATTCTCTCTCATCATTGATGTTTTTCTCTCTCTCTCCCTCTCCCTTCTTCTCTGAAATCAGTAAAAAAAAAAAAAAAAAAAGACTGCAAGTTGAAAACCACCACCCCATCACAAATTTCTAATCAATGAAAACACAGTATCAGAACTCTAATTCTGATAGATGCCTAAAGCCGTAATTTATCCCCAGATCAAAGAATTAGCTCCGATCTGGATTACAACCAAAACTCGTGTCTCCTAAACTCCAGTCCAGTCTTCTTTCCCCTGTGCCCGGCCACCACTAAAGAGCAAAAAAAGCAGAGAGAGAAAGCAGTCTGGCAAACACTGATCCATGGCTCACCCAACACCCACTGCCACGACTCTGCGCTTCCTCAGGTGGCCAGTGACACCTCTGACCAAGGAGGCAGGGCAGGATGCAGCTGGGCATTTCCAGGAGCACTCTGCGATCCTGCTAGCGACAGGTGGAGCTCATACCACCTTCCCCCTCCTTCCTGGGTACAGCTAGATCAGTCATCTTGCAATTCTGCGGGGTCACCTCTGAGGACAAAGGGCCCACACACTAAGAATGGTGAACTAGAAAGCTACTAGCAGTCTGCATCTTGGATGGCATCACTGAACAGCTGACCCAATACCAACCGCCAGACTGTGTCTGAGAAAAAGCAAGTCCCAATTTGTTTAAGTCACTGCCAGACTTTCTCAAGTCAAATGCATTCCTAACTAATACAATCAGCATTTCCCAAACACTTAGAATATAAGTTGATATTACTTGAAGAGAGATTTCCAGTTAAATATGGGTCAAATTTAAGTTAAATAAAATTAAGCAGGAAAAGGATTTGGGGAAGATGGTGGAGATGGCAACATTTTTCAATCTCTGAATCCCCAAAAAACACACTGACCAGCCACACAGCAAAACCAAAAACTGTGTCAATTACAGCCAAACTAAGTGAAGAGACATCCCCAAGAATCCAAAATGCAGACAGGTGAGATCAAACGACTCCCAGTCAGAAGACCTGCACAGAATTAGCATTTGTCCAAAAAGGAGCAATGAGGTGGCCTGGGAGGAATGTAATAAAAGTTATGTGGCCCGGCCAGCGTGGCTCGTGGCTGAGCATCAACCTATGAACCTGGAGATCACAGTTCAAATCCTGATCAGAGCACATGCCTAGGCTGCAGGCTTGATCCTGTGTGGGGCGTGCAGGAGGCAGCTAATCAGTAACCCTCTCTCTCCTCACTGATGTTTCTCTCTTTCCCTTCCTCTCTGAAATCAGTAAAAAGTATTAAAAAATTTTTTAAAGTTATGTGAATGGGATTTCTCCCTCTCTCTCAGCAAACTAGTACCAATTTCTTCTTCTTTCTTCACAAGTTCATGGACAGAAGACTCATTCTTACCCTACATCTTAGCAACCTCAGCATACTTTGTTTTGGCTTTTTTTCCTTATTAAGTCGGTAACTTCCACTTTTTCACTTAGAGGAAGCTCTATGGCTTCTCTTTGGCATATCCAAATTGCCAGCGCCACTTTAGGGCATTATTAAGTAAAGTAAGGGTAGCCTGAACACAAGCACTGTGATACAACAGTGGATCTGATAACTGAGATGACCACTAAGTGACTAACAGGGCGGGCACTGTGTGTCCGATGGATAGTCAGGATAAAGGGATGATTCACTTTCTGGGCGGGACAGTGCAATATTTCATCATGTTACTCAGAATGGTGTGCAATTTAAAACTTTTAAATTGTTGATCTCTGAAATTTCCCATTTAATATTTTTGGATCTCAGTTGACCACAGATAACTGAAACTGCAAAAAGCGAAATCACAAATTAAGGGAACTTCTTTATACAGTATATATATATATATATATATATATATATATAAAGAAAATCTGATTTTATTTTTCTTTATATTTTTATTGATTTCAGAGAGGAAGGGAGAGGGAGAGAGAGATAAAAACATCAATGATGAGAGAGAATCATTGATCAGCTGCCTCCCACATGCTCCCCATTGGGGTTGAACCCGCAACCCTTGACCGGAATCAAACCTGAGACCCCTCAGTCTGCAGGCCGATGCTCTATCCACTGAGCCAAACCAGCTATGGCTGTACTAGTATATTATATTCTCTAGGACAGTCCTTAACAGAAAAAAGAATCTACAACTTCTAAGCCAACATGAATTAAAAAATACCAAAAACAAGTGATTTCTGATAATGGCAAACTAGGTAATTCCGATCAGTTCTCCTGAGAACCAGAAAAGCAGATGAAAAAAATTATCTGAGGGCATGAAGAGCTGCACGGCAGTGGAGGAGGAGAGGGCAGGGCCCAGAAGGGAGAGCTGAGGTGAGCGACCCCGAACCCCTGCAACTGGAGTGGGCTGCTCCACACTGGGAGCATCGCTGGACACCAAGGGGATGGGAGCAGTGAGGCCCCCAAGGTATTCAGAGAAAAGGTTGCAGAGAGGACAAACCTGCTTGAGAGCCTGGATCACGAGGCCTGGGGAAATGCTCCAGCCTGGAAAGCCAGGCTCAGAGAACAGGGGAGTGGGAAGGAGGCGAGAACCGTAACATGTTTTTTAGAAAACGCTTACATTCTCCAAGGTTGCCAATTCTCGCTCTAAAACACGCCCTAAACAGACCCTCCTCTCCATCCCCACTCCTTGCTGCACATGTCCCTGACCCCTGGGGCGCCCTCTGGCCGCCCATTCTGGACTCGGCAGCTAAAACCATCAACCAAAACCCCAAGCAGTGTGCGGTGGATTACCCCCAGCTAAGCTCTGGCAGGGGGACTTTCTCCGGACTAAAATGCCATTGCCACTGCCAGATCCAACGTTTTCCGTAAAATGAGTCAATTTCTTGCCAGTGCCCTTAAAAGAGCTCTCTTACTCTGGGCAAATACTTATTTCCCCGAGGCTATTAGCTGTGCTGGTTTACTTTCTGATTCCTTCACACCCTCATTCAGCCACACAAATATGTATTAAGTGACCATTTCATTATATGTCTGCTGGAGGCTGAGGGAGGGCGGGGAAGGAGTGTTACATGTGCCATAACAGAGGTTATGTGTGGGCTTACTACAAAAACAGAATGAACAGGTGTTCCGAGCTAATACTACCTGGCTTCAGAGGGAAATACTCTTCCAAAAGTTTTTCGAATCCACAAATACAAGAACTTCCTGGCCACACATCTGGAAGATGAAAAGAAAGGACATGCACATTTTAAAACTCCTTTTGGCCTATTTCATCCGTTTTCTGGAAAGGAAAGGTAAACTTTTGGGTCCCAAAGGGAGAGATGCTAGCGTGAGTCAAAAGTTGAATCATACCTAATTTTGCATCAAACAGAGCATAGGATGGGACAGATTTATAAAGCTACAATCAAGCAGATTTTTTAAAAAAATACTTTCGCCAAAACTGGTATGGCTCAGTAGATAGAGTGTTGGCCTGCAGAATGAAAGGTCCAGGTTTGATTCCGGTCAAGGGCATGCACATTGGTTGCAGGCACATCCCCAGTAGAGGACGTGCAGGAGGCGGTTGATCGATGTCTCTCTCTCATCGATGTTTCTAATTTTTTATCCCTCTCCCTTCCTTTCTGTGAAAAATCAATAAAATATATTTTTAAAAAATACTTTCAATATAAAGTCTTTTGTCAAGGAAGACTTCAGCCTAGCAGGTGTGACTTAGTGGGTGAGTGTCAACCTTTGAACCAGGAGGTCACGGTTTGATTTCCAGTAGGGCTCAATCTTCTATGTGGGTTGTGCAGGAGGCAGCTGATCAATGACTCTCTTATCACTGATGCTTCTCTCTCCCTCTTTCCTTCTTCTTTGAAATCAACATATAATATATACACACACATCTCCATCCACTAAGCCAAACCAGCCATATATATAAATATATATGTATATATGTAGGTGTCTGTGTATGTGTGTGTGTGTGTGTATATATATATATAAACTTATATATATATATATTATTGAGGAAAAGGAAGTTCAGGATAATGCTTTTGTTTGGATTGTTCCTTCCCCCTAGAGCGCCTGGCAAATGCCCACCTGCCCATTAAGGCTCATCTTCAACGCCTGCTCCTATGTGAACCCTTCTTGGACCTTCCTCAACCCACACAGGCTGAATGCTTTGTACTCTCGGCACTCTATTCTCTTCTGGAACATTATGACACCAAATCACAGTCGTGGATTTGCAGGGGCCTCTCGTTCCCTCTGCTGTGAGCTCCTGAGAACATGGACTGGGCCTTACAGTATCCCCAGTACCCAGCGCGCACGCACACACAAAGTTGACTTGTCTCGGCCAGTGAACCTCCGGGTTGAGGTGGGGATGTTTCTCTTCTTCCTGCCCTTTAGCTGGCGTATTCTCACATTATCCTTCAGGAGTTGGCTTACCCTCCGCTTCCTGCAGGAAGTCACTGCTGACTACACTAGCCTGGCTGTCCCTGACACATGAACCTGCCTCTGGTACTACATCCTCTGCACATACCACACTCTGTTGTTGTGACTGATTTGACAGTGTAGCAAGCATTCCTGCTTTTCAGCTTTTGTGAGGTCAAGGGACCAGGAATGCCTTCTTCGCCTTGTATTGCTCAGCATCTAGCATAACACTGGCAAAGCGGGGGGCGTGCAGGAGGCACCTGGTCAATTGTACTAAATGCATAAATGGCTGGATGCCTTGGATGGTGCTAATCAAGAGTAACAGAAAATAGTCATTTTTCTTGGACCATGTTTAGACTTTTTTTTTTATAGCTTACACACTGTGGGGTACTAACTGGAGAACGTGAATGCAAACACTCAGTGACAGGTTTTATGTTTGCTGAGTCCTAAATATTTCTTTTTCTTCCGAACATTCTGCCATGAAAGGCAGGCATGGAGGTGTCCAACTAAATGAGATAGGAGAATAAGAATCATCCCTCGATTTTTTTTTTTTTACTAAAATTTATATTTACAGAGAGGAAGAGGGAGAGACTGAAACATCAATGATGAGAATCACTGATCAGCTGCCTCCTGAATGCCCCCCACTGGGGACTGAGCTCACAACCCAGGCGTGTGCCCTTGACCAGAATCGAACCCAGGACCTTTCAGTCCCCTGACCGACGCTCCATCCACTGAGCCAAACCAGCCAGGGCTCATCCCTCTATCTTAACCAAGAAGGGAGGACAATGAAAAGTTCACTGCAGGCAGGCGACCACTGGCATGCTCACCTGATGCGCAATTCTTTTAACCGACCCCTTTGGGTCCCAGCGTGACCCCGCACTGGATGGTTGGAACGAGGTGTCGCACTCCGGATCCCAGGGAAGGCGGAAGACTTCTTGTTGGACAGTATCTTTGGAGAATAAAGTTTCTTAACTGCACCATCCCTAAAAGACCTTAAATTTGAGGAGTAAGGGAGAACAGAATCAAATTATCTCTGCATGTGATACAAATACCTTTACACATGTAAGTGAAATTAAATAAACCCTTTGAGACAGATGGATAATAATAACTATGCTTCCAGGACAACAAACAGCCCAATCGCTGACAGAAATACCTGCAGGCTCTAGGCATAAACTGCAGAGCTACAGGGTCCCTTGGAGTCATGAGTCCTAACATCTTAATGTCACTTTAAGAGTAATCATTTATAAATTAGAAACATTCTTTTATAGGAATGATTTTCAGATAATGTGACTTTTACAATATGAAACCACATGCTTTTACTAAACACTAAATTTCTTTTTTTTTTTAATATATTTTATTGATTTTTCACGGAGAGGAAGGGAGAGGGATAGAAAGTCAGAAACATCGATGAGAGAGAGACATCGATGAGCCGCCTCCTGCACACCCCACAGTGGAGATGTGTCCGCAAGCAAGGTACATGCCCCTGACCAGAATCGATCCTGGGACCTTTCAATCCGCAGGCCAACGCTCTATCCACTGAGCCAAACCGGTCTCGGCTAAATTTCTGACTTTTAATCCTGCTTTAGAAACATTAAGAGTTTACATTACTGGGATGAACTCATGATTTTTTTAAATGTTTTTAATATGTATTTATTGATTTCAGAGAGGAAGAAAAAAGAAATAGAACATCAATGATGAGAGAGAATCATTGATCGGCTGCCTCCTGCACACCCCGCACTGCATGGGGATCAAGCCCACAACCCAGGCATGTGCCCTTGACTGTAAGTAATCAAATCCTGGACCCTTCAGTCCACAAGCCCATGCTCTATCCATGGAGCCACACCGGCTGAGGCTGAATGCATGGTTTTTAAGAAAGGTGTGGCAGGTGCTCTCCCCTCCAGGGAATATGGCCCTGTACCATTCCCTTCTCCCTTCTATCCTTCCTCATCCCCTGTGGCGCGTCCCCTACACTCAGTGGTCGGCAAACTGCGGTTCTTGAGCCACATGCGGCTCTTTTGCCTCTTGAGTGTGGCTCTTCCACAAAATACCATGGCCTTGCCGAAACCGATCTGGCTCAGTGGATAGAGCATCAGCCTGCGGACTGAAAGGTCCCAGGTTCGATCCGGTCAAGGGCATGAACCTTGGTTGCGGGCACATCTCCAGTAGGAGGGCGTGCAGAAGGTGGCTGATCGATGTCTCTCTCTCATCGATGTTTCTAACTCTCTATCCCTCTCCCTTCCTCTCTGTAAAAAATCAATAAAATATATTTTTAAAAAAATACCACGGCCTGGGCGAGTCTATTGTGAAGAAGTGGTGTTAGAAGAAGTTTAAGTTTAAAAAATTTGTCTCTCAAAAGAAATTCCCGTCGGTGTGCTGTTGATGTTTGGCTCTGTGGACTGATGAGTTTGCAATCACTGCTCTAAGGGACCCATGAGGCTTGCAGCCAGGGGAGCATGGGCAGCTGCAGCTCGTCCAGGGCTAAGTCCTTGATGCTCTCCAAACAGCAGGCAGCTGCAGCTCGTCCAGGGCTAAGTCCTTGAACCTGTCTCTGACTTCCTGTGAGCTAAGGCAGCCCAACCTAAGCTTCCTGTTGCTTCTCCTACCTTCCGTGTGTCACTGCGCTAAGTATGTTTTTGCTGCAGTCAACACACTCTTGCTTGCTTTTCTTAAAAAAAGGAAGGAAGGGCGCGGGGCAGGGAGGAAGAAAGAAATGCACGGCAGAACTCTACCTGCAGGAAACACTCGGAAGCAATGACATTCCATTAACAATGAGCATGCACAGAGCTTACAGACTGTTTATAAAGGACCATTCCCTACTAAAAGAACAGGTCTGAAACAAGAGAAATACAAGCTGAGCCTGGAATAGCTTTTGAAGTCAGAAGACAAAGAGGTGTTCAAACAATGATGGGGGCATGTATGCCCCAAGCATTTATAGACCCAAACGGCGGGCCTTTATTATTTAAATTCCAAATACCGCGGCGGTTAACTGGTTAAAGACACAGGTGCCAGCTTGAAAGAGCTCCCACTGGCCAAGTCTGGGACAGTGTGAAGAGTAACAGGTGAAAACAGACTGAATGAAACAGAAATTCATAAATCCACACTGATATAAATAAACAAGTGAATGAATAAATGTGTGTGAGAGAATGGAAAGTTTTACTTTGCAGTAAAATGCTTACTAATAAACTTTAAGGAGCCCGCTAGCGTGATTCATTGGGTGAGAGTCGACCTATGAACCAGGAGTTCATGGTTCGGGTTTGAGCCCCCATCAGGGCACGTGCCCAGGTTTCGGTCTCGATCCCCAGTGTGGGGTGTACAGGAAGCAGCCAATCAATGATTCTTTCATTATTGATATTTTTCTCTCTACCTCCCCCTTTCTCCTCTCTGAAATCAATAAAAACATATAAAAAATAAAAATAAACTTAAAGGGAATTAGTAATAACTGACTCAGGTGAGAATCATGGATAGTGCTAGTTTGATAAGGAATGTAGTTAATGTAGTTTCAAAAAGTTATCTCCCCACTGCCCTGGCTGGGTGGCTCAGTTGGTTGGAGCAAACACACAAACACGCAAACACACACACACACACACACACACACACACTTGCCCCTTTCAACTGCTATGCATCCAATTCATCCAAGAAAATAATGGAAGGAGCCACCATTCCTGTTGTGTGTGTGTGGGGGGGGGGGGGTTTGGATGCTCTAACAGCGGTTCTCAACCTATGGGTCGTGACCCCTTTGGGGGTCAAACGACCCTTTCACAGGGGTCGCATAAGACCATCGGAAAATGCAGATACTTACATCACGATGCATATAACAGTAGCAAACTTTCATGGTTGGGGGTCACCACCACATGAAGAACTGTATGCAAGGGTCTCGGCCTTAGGAAGGTTGAGAACCGCTGCTCTAACAGCTCTTCCAGACTCACCAGCACACTTATTCATTAATGCGGGTCCCTTTATGCAAGAAAAATCCAGTCCCCTCTCAGTAGCCAAAGCCTTTATAAGCACCCAGGTTATAAAGCATCCAGGTGGCCCCTACAGAACTCCTTCCAGCGGCAGGGCTGACCACTCGTGGGGGGACAGACTGCAGGCGACAAAGGCCACCCCACAGCCTGCTTCAATGTCCATTTGCTGCTTCCCAGTCCTCTGACCAGGATACAACCAAGACATCCATTGCAACCTCCCTCCCGGCACGGGGCCTGCCAGAAACCAGGGTGACCCTCAACGACGCCGCCACACCCTGCCAGGGAGGTCAGGCCGTTCCCCAGGACGCCCCGAGAAGGCAGAGGGTCCTGTCCCACCGCAGCGCCTCCCTGGGCGCGGGTGCCGAGAGGACATGTCTCACTCACTGGGGTGGCCCCAGCACCCAGCGTAGGCAGGGCCTGGCTCCATAAATGAATCAAAATCAAATCATTAAGGAGGGATATTTCCCCACACCCAAAATGGGTTCTGACTGTAACATAAGGGCTGAAATGTGCATTCTACTCCAGTGGATGAGAAAGCCAAAAAGTGAACAACAACAACAAAAATCCTTACTAAACTTCCTATCTCACCACTCAGAAATTGAGGACAAAACCTTTTTTCTTTTTTTTAAATATATTTTATTGATTTTTTTACAGAGAGGAAGGGAGAGGAATAGAGAGTTAGAAACATCGATGAGAGAGACATCAATCAGCTGCCTCCTGCACACCTTCCACTGGGGATGCGCCCGCAACCAAGATACATGCCCTTGACCGGAATGGAACCCGGGACCTTTCAGCCCGCAGGCCGACGCTCTACCCACTGAGCCACACCGGTTAGGGCTCTTTAATATGTCTTATTGATCTTCCACAGAGAGGAAGGGAGTGGGATAAAGAGCTAGAAACATCGATGAGAGAGAAACATCGATCACCGCCGCCTCCTGCACGCCCCTCTCCCCCATCGGAATCGAACCCGGGACCCCCCAGTCCACAGGCCCACACTCTTATCCACTGAGCCAAAGCGGTTTCGGCAAAACTTTAAAAACAAACAAACAAAAACACACATTTACTCTTTTCACACACAAAATATTTACAGGCTTTTATCCGAGCCATCAATTCAGCTATTTTATTTTATTTTTCCCCAAATCACATCACTCACCTGGAGTCAACCTTCCTCTCCATTCTCCGCTCAATCTTTTTCTTTTTAAATGGAAAGTCAACCAGTGGCTTGAGTTACACTATTCTGCGTGAGCCGATTCTTCATGAGTCAAAGCCTTTTCTAAAAGAAAGAAAGAAAGAAAGAAAGAAAGAAAGAAAGAAAGAAAGAAA